>CM024764.1:92192459-92549990 GCA_014218235.1 Colocasia esculenta | reverse complement strand
TTCCTTATGTAAGCAATTGTTTCATTTATATCCTGCATATTAACTGCGTAGAAACTGCCACTCTCGTGCATCACTCCTTCCGATTGGAAATAATTGTCATTAACCCGTCGAGCTCATCATCAGCGGCAGAAGCTCATACTCAGGAATAACCTTGATTTCACTCTACATGCAGCCCACCAATCTCTTAATTCAGGGATGAATAATTGAATAATAAACTTGTTGCGCTTGTGCCGCCAGTATGAATGGCTCGTATGTACTCAACTTGGACTTATGCTTGACATCGACAATTCCATATGTTGTGTCATGACGAATAGATGTCGGATCAAACCAATGACACTTGAAGAGAAATATAGTGTTGTCTTGTCCCAAAAATTGCAGTTCAATGACTTCTTCGAGAATGCCATAATAGTCAATTTCATTTTCATTGTAGGCACTTCCTTTCACACATACGCCGTTGTTCATCGTAGACTTATTGCGTCCATAATCTCTCGTGTGAAATCTGTATCCATTCACAACGTAACCTGGGTAGACACGTACAATCTTCGAGGGTCCATAACTGATCTCTTGTACTCTTAAATCGGTAATAAAACCTTGATCAACCTATTAGCAAAAAAATAGATAGACTTACAACAACTAATTATGCATAAGAACGTAACATATTGATTCAAAATATTTAGACACATACTCGATCTTAACCAACTCGGAAAAGACTTCTCCCGTTCCTTTTCACCCTGCACGTCCGTCAGACGTGGATTTCGTTGTAGTATGAACGAGTCAAACTCTCTGCAATGTAAATGTCACACAACCGTTCAGTTTACCAGCATTACATGTAAATGATGTATATCATAAGTGAGCACAACTTACTCAATGTAGGGCTCTAGTTCTTCGCAATTCA
The DNA here is from genome assembly GCA_014218235.1 of Colocasia esculenta. Lineage (NCBI taxonomy): Eukaryota > Viridiplantae > Streptophyta > Magnoliopsida > Alismatales > Araceae > Colocasia > Colocasia esculenta. Next base: position 92,549,095 of record CM024764.1, on the reverse strand, counting down.
TGAAGATGTAGATCTCCGCAGCTACCAACTCTCTGTCTTCAAGTGGGCGAGTAGAAGAATATCCGAACGCCCGTCCGGGACACTTGAATATAGAGAGTTGGTCCGACACATAGGATTCTCCACCATCATCATTACGTGGAGGTTGAGTGCGTCGGGTTTGTATTTCCGTGTCAAAGTACATCGAACAGAAGTTCGATATCTCCTCAATGAGGTATGCCTGGGTATGGAACCCTCAACTTGTGCTTTTGTTGCGGACTTTCATCTTAAGATCGTGCATGCACCTACGATAATAATAGATCGAATGAATACATATGAAATATAAATTCGCCGTAATGTGATAAACTACGGATATAGAATATACCTCTCAAACAGATACATCCATCGAATTGTACTGGTCCTCCGACCCTGGCCTCATATGGCAAATGGATGATCAGGTGCTCCATTGAATCAAAGAATGCTGGAGGAAATATCTTCTCTAATTTGCAGACTGTCTGTATTATATTTTGCTCCATATTTTGCAAGTCAAGAAGTCTGAGTTCTGATGCTGTTAAAATTCGGAAGAAATGACTCAGCTCAGTCATTGCTCCCCATATTTGCTTTGGCAACAACTCACGAAAAGCAAGTGGGATCAGTCTTTGCATGAAAACATGGCAATCATGACTCTTCATTCCGTATATTTTTCCCTCATTGATATTTACACAACGGGCAATATTCGAGACATATCCATCTGGAAATCTCAATTGCTTCAACCATTGCAACACTTCCTTAATCTGTCTGGCCCCAAGCACATATGCAGCTTTAGGTTGCACCACTTTCCCTTGAACATGCTGCAGCTCTAGTTCTGGGCGTCTGCAAAGTACTTTCAAATCCGAACGTGCCTTGACGTTATCCTCGTTTTGCCTTTGATGTCCATAACTGTGTTGAACACATTATCAAAAACATTCTTCTCTATATGCATGACGTCAAGGTTATGTCGTATCAAAAGTGTTGACCAATAAGGTAATTCCCAAAAGATGCTTTGCTTCACCCAATTGTGATCCTTCCCGAAGCCAGGGATTTGTCGAGTACTACCAGCCAGTTGTGTTACCGTCGTACGTTCTGGACCTGCCTCGCCATGTTTCCACCAGACCCCGTTCCATATCCACCTGCTCCATCACAGTTGTATTTTTCATAAAAGAATCCTTTTGCTTTCGGAAAGGATGGTCACTCGGTAGAAACCGACGATGACAATCGAACCAACATGATTTTCCCTCAGATTTCAACACAAATGATTTAGAATCCCCCATGCAATAAGGACATGCCAATCTCCCATGTGTGCTCCAACCAGATAACATGCCGTACGCAGGAAAGTCACTTATTGTCCACATTAATGCAGCCTTCAAATTGAAATTCTGTTTTCTGGATGCATCATAACAGAGAACCCCATCTGACCATAACAATTTCAGCTCATCAATCAACGGTCTAAGATATATGTCTATATTTTTTCCTGGAGATTTTGGACCCGGAATGAGTAATGAAAGGAACAGATTCTCACGCTTCATGCACATGCCTGGCGGAAGGTTATACGGTGTTAGGAATACTGGCCAACATGAGTAAGATGCCACCGAGCCTCCGAATGGATTGAAACCGTCTGTGCATAAACCCAGCCGCACGTTGCGTGGATCCCTTGCGAAGTAAGAATGAGTACGACTAAAATGAGCCCAAGCTTCACCATCGGCAGGATGACTCATTTCACCTTCGTCACGACGGACTCTTTCTGCATGCCAAGTCATATGTCCAGCTGTCTTCGGGGACATGAACAACCGCTGCAATCTGGGTGTGATCGGAAAATACCGCAATGACTTATACGGAACATCCTTCTGCTTTGACTTGTCCCCTCTCTTGGGCTTGAATCTATCATGATTACAAATACAGCATGATGTCTTATTTGCATCATCTTTGTAGTACAGCATACAGTGATTCGGATGCATCAATTTTCATAAAACCAAGCCCCAATCATTCACCATCTTCTTCGCACGGTAAAAGTCAGCAGGTAACCTCTCTGATTGAGGAAGCATACTCTTGACGAGTAAGAGAAGCCGGTCAAAACAACTCTCACTTATATGAAATTCAGATTTCAAATTCAGTAGCTGCGACACTGCAGACAACCGTGTATGCTTCTCACAACCATCCCATAATGGCTCATCAGCATCTCTCGAAGTAACTGATAAAATCTCTGAGTTGTATCATTCGGCACTTCTTCATTTGTTTCATCTTCATGCATATTGAACTCTGGACCAGCAGCATCGACAACCATGTCTACGTACGTACTTGTGGACGCAAAGTATGAGCTGTGCAGACGACTGAATAACATGCTCACCATGACACGACCATATCTCATAATGGGCAACAATCCTCTCGTATACAAATGATGCTGCACATCCCATGTCGATATCCACTTTATTTCTTACAAGCCGAACACGGACATCGGATGTTACCCATCGGATCGACTGCTACTGAGGAATTACTCAATGCAAACTGAATACAACTGTCAACTCCGTCTTTAAACTCCTCGTGACACTCCATTCACCATTCCCACGGTACATCCATGACCGCTTCTCATAAGAAACTTTTTCCTACACAAATTAAATGTCATGTCACAAGTTAAAATCCAACAGACCCTCACATCGTTCGAGTAAGTCAAATGAATAGGTAGGATATATTATTAAGATTATCACTTTTTACCCATCTGTGAATATTTGAGCACTCAGATGACCATTACTATGTGTTTGTATTATTGCTGAAAATTCGCAGCATCTCCTCACACCTCTCCGATATACCAATTTTTTATTGATTTAGATATTTTCTTAAAACTTACTAATAAGTGGTTAAGAAAATATTCTAAATCAATAAGGTATATCAGAGAGTTGTGAGTAGACGCACCCGAAATTTTCAACAAATAATACAATCACATAATAAATGACCACCTAACTCCGATCAAACATTCACAGACTGTCCAAAACGGGACAATTCAAGACTTTGAGTTAGATATACACGTTCTCATTATTGAAAATAAGACTCGGCACATCAATCTCAAAGTCTTGAACGGGAATGTTCATTGACACGGGCTTAACACACTCTCGTGATGTGTGTGCAGTGAAAAATTACTATACATGCATAGATCAAATTTAAAACCCAAATAAATGAAAGAAATATGATAACAAAATCATACATGTGAACAAGTGCAATAATAAACCAAATTCATACATACATGTACATGAATTACATATAAACATGTGCAATACTAAGAAATACATTAAAATAAGATTGTAATACTAATCATTAAACTGAAAGTGAACAATTAAACATAAAAGAAACTAATATCTAGAAGGAAGAGTTTTGTACTATTTTATTTCCTAAATTGGGATGTGTAAATTAAGTTTATTTTGATCTACTCCTCACTTAGTTGTTATGAGAGTATCTTGTAATTAAACTTCTGCGTTATGACGATATGATGTATAAGTAAATATTACCTGTTGTGCCTGTTTTTCTGTCACTCCCGATCAAATAGCCTTTTATTAGGACGTGACAAATTCTCCCTTCCTTTAGCCTCTCCTCCACATCCAGCAAGCCTCAGCACGCATAGGGTCGGCCATGAAGAGGTTAGGGTGTATGTAAGCCTCTAGTGTTTCCAATTCCTACTACAACTTTAATTCCTATAAATTCTGAGTTTCCCTATTTCTTCCAACCTTCCTCCAAGCTTTCCACCTCCTAAATGGGTTAGGTTGGGTTGCAAATTCGTACCTAGCCAATTTGGGTAGGGTTAGGAGTCCAATTCCAACTCATATTAACTATTTTAATGATTTAATAGCTCTTTTCATTTTAGGAAACATTAAAGATACGAATTTAGGGTATTTTCTTTTATTCAACTTTTAAAAATCCTCTTTTGACCCAATAACTTTTACATGATCCATTTAGCAAAGCCCATTACTTCTTTTTGTTTAATGAGTTTTTTTTAATTAATTAATTGTTAATTATTTATTTATTAAATACCAGGTTGCTACAATGTAAGTGATCTACATGAAGGGTCTGGCTTAGGAGGGGGGAGGGGATGAGGGCATTTCTCCTATGGACAATGTCATCTTCGGATGCCTTGAACCTCTTCAACTCCAATGCAAATAGATGGATTTGTTGGTTGCTTGTCCTTATGTTTATACTTGTGTTCATGATTAGTTTTTAGTGTACATGCATCCCCTTCAATTCATGGAAATTGAGTGTCAGGGGTCTACTAGGGAAATGTTTAACATGAACTTTAATATTTTCAACATGGTTATGGTCCATGTACATGCAAAATTAAATGTGAATGTTGACCTACATTACATCCTTTAAAGGAAACTTGTGTTCAAATGGGTAGTGGGTTCTTCTTCATTTTTAGTAACTTCATATGTGGGAGAATTGCTAACATTTGAGGTTGAACAAAACCATGGATTCTATAGCACTTTAAAATAGCAGGTTATTCATACTTTTTAGCAATTTCATGTTTTTTAATAGTAGCGTAAAAGGAGCAAACTCTATTCACTAGATAAAACTGATTACATAGCACATTATAATGGAAAGACTCTTGCTACAAACAATTAAAAGAATTTACAAAGAATTCATAATATAATATATATATATATATTACAATTATATAATAATGTAAAAATCACACAATATGACATTATAAACATAATGTGAAAATATTTGACATTACAATAGTGCACCAAAATTTGGGAGGGGGAGTGGGGCACTGTGGAGAGGTAGTAGTGGATATCGCCGGGTCAAGAGGAGGAGCAGTGGAGGGGGAGGCGGTCGCCAGGCCAGGAGGGGGAGCAAGGGAGGGGAGGGGGTAGCCAAGCTAGGAGGGGGAGCAGTGGAGGGGGAGGGGGTCACCGGGAAGGGGAGGAGGCACTGTGGAGAGGTGGAGGGGATCACCGGTGGGGGGGTTGCACAGGAAAGGGGGGAGGGCAGTGGCGGTGGGGGCGCAGAAGGGAGAGGGGTAGTGGCAGGTGGGGGGGGGGTTGCACAGGAAGGGAGGGAGGGTGGTGGCTGTGGGGGTAGGAGGGGGAGCGGTAGTGCGGCGTGGGTGGGGATTGCACAGGAAGGGGGGGAGGGCGGTGGCGGTAGGGGCGCAGGAGGGAGGGGGTAGTGGCGGAGTGGGGGGGGGCTTGCACAGGAGGGGGGAGGGCGGTGGCGGTGTGGGCGCAGAAGGGAGAGGGGTAGTGGCAGGGTGGGGGGGGACTGGGACTGGAGGGGGGAGGGAGGCGGAGGGGGTCGCAAGGGTGGGGAAGGTGGAGGGGGGGTCGCAGGGTTGGGGAAGGGGGGCTGGCCGTTTGGAGAAGGGAGGGGGAGGGGGGGCGGCAGGGGAGGGGGGCTGGACGCCGATGGCGGAGGTGGGGGGGTCGCCGGTGGCGGGGGGGGGAAGGGAGGGGGAGAGGGCGCGAGGGTGTGTACATACCGGCGGGGCGGGAGGGACTTCCGGTGGCAGAGCACGCGGCGGCGGCGGGGCCGGTCGGTGCGGAGGGCCGGCGGCGTTGCGGCAGGCGGCGAGGGTCGCGGCGACGAGAGAGAGAGAGAGAGAGAGAGAGAGAGAGAGAGAGAGAGAGAGAGAGAGAGATAGAGAGAGAGAGAAGAGAGAGTAGAGAGAGAGAGAGAGAGGAAAGAGGGGGGTTTCGCGGGACAAGGTATAGTAGATTTACCGACGGATATTCCGACGGAAATATGTCTGTGGGAATATCCGTCGGTATGTTTTCATTACCGACGGAAAATAATCCGTCGGAAATTTCCGTCGGTAATCCCGCTTTTTCTTGTAGTGTTAGTTTCTACAAGTTACTTTCACCCCCCAAGTCGTGTTGGAACAATCAATAGACTGATTGAACATGTATTTTAAATTTTGGACCCTCAAACCCAAGTTCATAGATTTTAAACAAAACTAGTTAAGAAAATAAAAAATTAATTGCCCAGTCTAGTTCGGGAGTCCAATTTGGACTCCGTCAGTTTCTATAAGTCACTATAATCTTCCCGGTCATGTTGGAATCATTAGAAAATTAATCATACCTATTTTTTTGACCCTCCTAAACCTGTGTTTATTGACTTTAAACTAAGTTCTTTTAAAAAGTGTTTATAATTGACCATCATCAACCCAAGTTCTTGCATTTTATAAGATGATATTTATAATTGAGAAATAAAAAATCAATCAAATAAAATACGTACCGGAGGTTGCTGTGCAGGAGGTGCTCTATCTCCAAGAAACCCCAACTGTGCGAGCGTCTGGGAGATAGTCTGAGAGACAATATTTGAGATATTCTGAGAAACGGTCTCGTTAATGATCTCCCTAAACTGAGCCGGAGTCATGGTCGGGGCGACACTGGATGAATCACCTGGGACTGTAGGTATGGTAAATGGAGAGGTCTGATGTGAGACGGAGCTCGAGCATGATGATATCACCGTGACCGTGCCCAAGCTATGTCCAAAACCAAACACATGGCCCTTTTTGGGTGCCCCAGATGTTGCAACCCAAATGTCAGGATCCAACTCTAGACGCTGACTGTCGTCCCCGTACCTCTCATTCATTCCTCTACTATATGACTCCTGCAAAGAAAAAAAAATCTCAATTCTACATTTTACTTTTAAATGAAAAGTATTGTGTATATACTTTCCAGCTACCTCCCGAGCTTTCTGACTAATGTAATCATTCGTCCCTTTTTTCTTTGATTTGATCAAAAAGTTCTTGAAATTGAGGTGGCCGCTTGAGCTATGCTTCCTGTTTTTCAAATAAATCAAAGTTTATTATTAGATTTACAAAAGTTCAAATGTAGAAGTGTACTTACCAATCGCGCTTTATGCGTTGCAAAAGAGACATGGCTACTCGTGTGTACATTGCCTCAGGATGCGTAGCTCTGTTTTGCTTTACTTTGATAGAATTTTCATTCATTTTCTCCCTCCCCATATCACGCACAGCTCCATCCATACTCCTTTCTCATCCAACAGGTTCATACTCCTTCCACTAGTTCTTTATCTGTGCTTACACAAATTCTTCTGCATTCTTCGACATTGTACAAAAGATGTTTGAATTTACTCTGGCAGTGGTTGTCCATGTAGATCTAGCACGTAACTCTCTGAATGCTCTGTGAATCGATGATTCCTCTGCATATTAACAAAAAAATGAATTATATACACATAAGATCTAGTGTGTTAGACTAAGAATTCAAGAAGACTTAGTTTGATAAAAGAAGATACATACCATGAACATATCATACATAATTCATGAACATCCATTAAAATCGATGATAGGGCCAGGAAAATGTGCTTGAAGAGTCTTTGTAATAAATTGTGATGCTTGGGTGGCTCTATTTATTCCTGAAATTGAAAATATTAATACCACAATGACGAATAGATAACAAAATAGTGCATTACATACCCTTTATTTATCCACAACAGCCCGCATCGTCTCATTTTAACTGCCCTCCCCCTCGTGATGACTTTGTCTCAGTCATCATCATGTACTATACAAATTAATTAGCATAAGTAAAACAAACTATCAAAATATACCTAAATGCGAATGAGCATACTGACTCAGATGGAGAGGTGTAGATCCTCGCCATGTGTGATGGAGATCAGAGGCCGTCGATCCTATATCACAATGCATAAGAATTATATTAAACAAATACTGCAATGCATACTAATCATGACATATATACCTGCTGCCGGTGGTAAGGTGCAGAGGTCGTAGGTCCTGTAAGAATAGAAATAAGATACCACAATGACATAAAGAATTATATTAAACAAATACTGCAATGTATACTAATCATGACATATATACCTGCTGCCGCTGGTAGAGGTGCAGAGGTCGTAGGTCCTTCCAGTGGTGGACGTGTAGAAAAGGTAGTAAATCTCCTCCCACTACTCTCTCCCCTCCCACCTGATAAAGTCGCACGTCATCCTCGAACCATATTGTAGACGTGTTTTTTTTCAAAACACCACCCACAAAGAGATGATTTAAAAAAAAGAAGAATTTAAAAATGAAATAGCGATAAAGATGGAAAGGCGGAAAAGAAACATGCATGTGTGCACAAGAAAGGAGGTGTGATCGCTAGGTACGTGAGGGTACCGAAGGAGACGAGCGAAGAGGAAGACACGAAGGGTACTTACCTTCACCCAAGATCGCGGGAGAGTGGTGTTCGGGTTGCTTCTACTTCTTCCACCGGCCGGCCGGCGAAGAAGATTTAGTTCCGACGGGTTACCTCGTGGGGTGGTGTTAAACCCCTAAAAACGTGTGGGTATGAAGAAAATGACGTGTTGTGTGATAAAATGGTGTGATGTATGCACTAAAAAGTAAAAGAAATAAGTGAAAGAAGGGAGGAAGTGGCGATGTGAGCCGCTGCTTGGAGATGGACGAACTGGAAGAAGAGTCCCCCTCCCGCCTCGCTCTGATGCTTGTGATGAAGACAGAGGCTCTGAATTCCAAGGAATGAGGGTGTAGAGTAGCTTAGAATGGGGGATGCTCCTCCTTGCTTCGGAATGCGAGTCTCCGGTGCGGCAGGGCTTCGCCGTAGTACTTGGGTGATGCTCAAAACAGTGGCCTTGGGGGTTTATTTATAGGGGAAAATTCCATAAATCGCGTCGGATACAACGGACGCCTATCTCATAGAACCACGTCGAACAAAGCTGTTGCGCTTTCTAAGATCGACTTGCTCCGATTTGCCTTTCCAAACATCGATTATAGCCATTTTAAGAATCACGTCGACAATTTCCGCCGCGTTTAAAATACTTCCACTTTCAAATGATTCTTTCCAAATATAAAAAATGGAAATATTGAATCGCGTCAGCTAAAGCCGCCGCGTATTTGAAGAGAATCGTTCTTTGAGGGAAATCGATCTTTATATGATGGAAGGTTAGAAACGCGTCGGCTTATGCGAACGCTATTCCATTTGGCAACAAAATCTTTCCAAAAACAATTTTGGAAATTGTCATAATTCAAAAATGGAAATTCTTAATCGCGGCGGCCTTATAGGACATGATTCAAAACAGAGTAAGCGCCGGAAAAGGAAGTGTGATCCGCGTCGGCTTTACTCGCCGTGGGCCAATCCTCCTAAACGGCGTCCACTGTGTCAGACGCGAATTACTTGAGCTAAACAGACCCCTTTAGAGCCCTTAGAAAAATTCCTAAAAATCTTAAAAAAAATCTAAAAAAATAATAAAATCACTCAAGAGGTTAATTGAAGAGAGCCACTTTGAGGCATCGCGGTATAACATGAAATTTACTCAATATGTTGCCAAAATGGCGTGTCTACACATATCTTCAAGTGGTAATAAAATTCATGCCTATTCATCAATAGTGGAAGAAAGAAAGATGTAGAATATTAGAATTTCTGGTAAAATTGTCTACCATTAATCAAACATTCTCCATTTCATCTTCAGATGTTGAGGATATATCAAATTCAGCATTGACATCTTCATTATCAGATTGATTTTGATCACTAGTAGGATATATTAAATTCAGCATTCTACATCTGTAGGATGACTGATTACATTATGTTCACGACGTACTCTTTCCGCATGCCATCTCATATGTTGAGCTATCTTTGATGACATATACATTCTTTACAGTCTCGGTGCGAGGGGAAAATACTGTAATGACATGTATGGTATATCTTTTTGCTTTGAATTGTCTCATTTCTTAGGCTTGAATCTATCATGACCACACATGGAACATGATATCTTATTTTTATCCTCATTATAATATAACATGCAATGATTAGAACATACATCTATTTTCTCATATCCAAGCCCTAAGTCAGTGACTGTCTTCTTTGCACGGTAAAAATTTTCAGGTAACTTCTCATTTTGTGACAACATACTTTTGATAATGAGCAACAAACGATCAAAACAAATCTCACTGATGTGAAATTCATATTTCAAGTTCAATAACTGTGAGACCGTAGATAGTCGAGAATGATTTTGACATCCATTCAAACATCCTAAAGTAGCTGATAAAATCTTTCAGTTATCTTGTTTGGCAGTTCTTCATTATGTACATGCTCCTCATGAACATTGAATCCTAGACCAGCAACATCTATGACCATATCAACATATGAACTTCCACTTCCACTATTGGCAGACTCGTAGGACCACAATGTTTCACCATGACATGTCCAGTTTGTATAATCTTTAACAAATCACTTTCTGTATAAATGATGTTGTACATCCCATATTGTAAGCCACTTCAAGTTCTTACAGACTACACAAAGACATCGGATACGACCCTCACAATCTACAGCTTCAATAGGATTTCTCAATGCAAACTGAATGAATCTCTCAATTCCATTTTTAAATTCCACAGACACCACCTGATCAACTACTCTACTATACATCCATGAACGATCTTCAGACATTTTCCCTGTGCGAATTAAATGTTAACACACAAATCTTTAACATGTTTAACAAAATAAAAAGTTCAACGCTTTTCTCACATCGTCCATCTCTGCCATTTTAAATAAGAAGGAAATATTATTTAGATTTTCACTTTTTAACCCATCTGTGAAGGTTTGATCGCACGATTAATTACTATATGTGTTGTGTTATTTGTTAAAAATTTCGGCTGCATCTCCCCACACCTCTCCAATATACCACAAAATATTTATTGATTAAGAATTTTCTTAAACACTTACTAGTAAGTGGTTAAGAAAATAATCAAAATCAATAAAAGTATATCGGAGACGAGTGAGAAGACGCAACCAAAATTTTTAACAAACAATACAAACACATATAGTAATTAACCACATAAGTGCGATCAAACATTCACAGACTATCCAAACGGGACAATTCAAGACTTTCAGTTAGATATACATGTTCTCATCATTCAAAATGAGAACGTGCACATCAATATCAAAGTCTTGAACGGGTATGTTGATTGACACGGACTTAACACGCTCCCCTAAGATGCATGCAATGTTAGGTTGCATCCACGCATCTCAGCTCACATACAACACCCAACTAATTAAATATTTACAAGATAATAACACATTCTAAAAAAAACAAGGACATAAGAAAGAATTTACGGGCATAAGAAAGAATGGATATAAGGCCAATAGGGATTCAATAAAAAACAATGTTGCTCATGCATTCTACTTCAATATCTCATGCAAGATCAATGTAAGGCAATTAATTTAATTAGTGGGGTTCTTTATATATATGTACCTGGTATATATAAATCAGCCCTAGCTATTGGGGTTTTTATAATGTTTATAGTTGTGTTTAAACCAGTCAATGTTGTTGTTGTCGTCGTCTATATAACAATACAGTCCTAATGTGTGTTTCTATATACCATATATGCATGTATGTATCTTAGTCCTTGCTACGTTGTTGTTTGCATGAATTAATTTTTTATTATGAAATGACCGTTGGCATTTTTGGCTTTTAGCTACTCATGTATTTTTAACCAGTCCATGTGTGTTTATATATGCCATGTATCTATCCTTAGTCTTTACTATGTTGTCGTTTGCATGCATTAATTTCTCATTATGAAATGATTGTTGAGTGTATTACTTAACATTCCTAAACACCTCTAAATACCTGTCCTAATATAGCCTGAATTCTTTATGAAATGAGTATTTTCAGTGTGAGCTTTTAGCTACTCATGTATTTTTAACTAATCCTTATGTAAATATACCATGTTTCTCTCCCAAAGAATGTCCTTACTATCAGTGGCGGAGCCAGGGGGGTCAAGGGGGCACTTGGCCCCCTTATTTTTTTGTATAATTTTTTTTCTTTTTAATTCTTTTACATAAAATTTCTCCTTATGATGGGCATATGAAGATGGACATGTGAAGATTTTTTTAAACTTTATTTATTGCCCCCTCTTGCGTTGAGTACCCATGAACAATTATCTTATTAATTGCCCTCCTTCTAAATTGCCCTCCCTTTTAAATATTTCTGGCTCCGCCACTGCTTACTATGCTGTGTTTAATGAAGTGTCTGCTGGTTAATAACGACGAAATGACAGTTTTTAGTATGACCTAGCTACTCCTGTATTTTTAACCAGTCCCCCTGTATTTTTATATATATACCATGTGCCTACCTGAAAGAATATCCTTACTATGTTATGTTTATATATATGAAATGTTTACTGGTTAATAATTATGACATGACTGCTGAATGTAAGGACAATACGAGTATACGGAAAGTAGGAGTTGTCAAATTCTGATCTTGAAGTTTACGAATACCAATTTCTGAATCCACAAAATCATACGAGACGAGATTTTCTCGTTATCAAAAAAAAAAAAAAAAACTGCTGAATGTATTACTTAACATTTTTAAACACCTGTAGACACCTGTCCTGGACACCTGAATTTCTTTATGCCAATCCTAAATACTGAGTACTTGAAGCACATGAAATGCTTGCTACTAATTAATCTCTTACGTCATATATTCATAAAGTGTTATCAAACAAAGTCCGACAGTTTTTTTTTTTATAACCATGGGCCATGTCGGACTCGCACCGCTCCCTCAGCGTGCGTTAGATAATGAATACACCTACAACAAAATATTATAATTTCTCTAAATTAAAGTTTTTATAAAATGCAGAATAAATTAGGATTCGGGCTCTACGCAAACGAGAACAAAAACCAAACCCATGTTCAAATAAATTGAAGATTAGCTAGCAATAATAAAAACATAGCATAGACTATTGCATGCAACAGGGACACACCAAAAAAAAAGAAGAAGAAGGGAAAAACGGAGTAGATGGCAAAACAAAAACCAAAGCAGCAAGACATGATCAGTACTACAACACCACAATCTGCACGACAGAGGGATGGGGGGCGTCGAGAGAGAGAGAGAGAGGTTTACTGGCGACTAGGAGCTGCCGGCGGTGTCGACGGGAGGTTGGGCGGTGGAGACGGCAGGAGGTGCGGCAGAGACGGGAACATGCGGCGGCAGCGAGCGGGTGCGGTGTCGACGGCGAGTAGGCGCTGCGTCGATGGCGAGAAGCCGGGGGCGACGACGACGAGCCGGCGTGGTCCTCGGCTCGACGGAGAGGAATCGGTCGCGAAAGTTCATGGGAGTACTTGGTGCGAAAGAAAAGAGGAAAGTTAGGATCACAACGACCGAATAGCGATTGACATTTATCGGTCACTATTTAGTCGCACATATAGCAACCGAAATTATGTCGGTCGTTAATTGGTCACAAATATAGTGATCGAAACAAAGTCGGTCACTGATTAGTCACAGTTCTGTGATTGATTATAGTAGTCGTTATTCGGTTGTTATTTGCGACTGAATAGCGGCCGATTACATCGGTTGCAAAATCGATTGTTATAACTACTTTTCCTTGTAATGTAAAAATTTTAATTCTTAACATAGCACAATTTTAACCTTACGAATCATGCTCCCATGTGCGCTGACATGACACTTTAAAAAAATACATAAAATAATGAAATCGGGTTACAGGAAGCCGATTTCCTTATAGTAGGGAAATCGGTCTTTTGAAGGCCGATTTTCTTGCTAGAAGGAAATCGGTCTGCCAAAGACTGGTTTTTATCTTGTGTGCAGTTGAAGTTTTTTTTAAAATTAAATTTGTATCTTTAATTTTATATTTAATAATATCTAAATATGATGAAATTTTAAATATAAATTAATTAAAAGTTGATACATTGTATTATGATTTTAGTTTAAAATTTTAAAATAAAATTTTATAGGGTAAAAATTACTTAAAAAATTAATAAATCAAATTAATCTCGATATTTGTACTTCAGTCATTCTCAATACTCATATTTTTAGGATCAACATATTTTTCTGATAACTATGATAGTTTTATATTCAATTCTATTATCGAAGTCTGGTGACGTACTGTCGAGATGTGTACGTCTTAAGATAATATATATCAAAATCATGTTAATAATATAAGCGTGATTTTAAATAAAAATAATCATGATTACTTTTAATTATTTTTTGTCAAGTAAAAATTGTCTCAAAAATGATTAAGTCAACTTAATCTCAACCATGGTTTGTTATACCGCGGCAAACCACCGCGGTACGTGCGAATCGTACCGTGCATGGGCTCTTGCGAGACCAGATACGGTTGGGTCACTCCAATGGGGTGACTCGGGCATGCCGCGGTGGCAAGCCGTAGCACGCTGCGGATTGGTACGGTCTGGTCTGTTAAATTTTTTTTTTTCATTCCTCTCTCATATTCGGTACATTTAAGGGGTCTAAATTGTGTCTAATTGAGATAAAATTTCAAACATAAACTAATTAAGAGATCATACAAATTATCGTAATTTTATTTTAATATTTTAATTATTTTTTTCATCGAGTAATGCCACACGGTCGATCTGGGCCGTATCGCCCGGATCGACCGTGTCGTATTTTCTGTGGTACGATACAGTACTGTACAACTGAGATACAGTGGGGAGAGAGCTTGTTTGATTTTTTTTTTCAATTTTTTGACTTGATGAATATTTAAAATGAATAAACTTCAAAAGAAGACTTTCCATCAAACTCAAGATAGACTTTCCATCTCTTCTCATGCATGCACCCATACTCTCTCATATCCTCAAGAACTTTCAGAGATATCACACATTCTACAGCCTGAAACGGGGATGATATACTCACGAAATCTTCATCAAAGTTAAACTATAATTACTGATTCTAAAAATATAAAACATCAGGAATTATTAATGCATAGATGTTGAGATTAAGTCGACCTAATGATTTTTGAGATGATTTTTATTTGACAAAAAATTTAATTTAAAAAATTAAACTATAATTATTATAATTTGTATCATCTCTTAATTAACTTATATTTGAAATTTCATCTCAATTAGACACAATTTAGATCACTTAAGTGTACATGGGATTTGTCGCGGTACGACAAACTTTTTGTGCACTTCAACGAGACGATATTTGGTTCCGAAAATAAAGTTAAATCTGAAGTCATCATAATTATCAGAAAAATGTATTGATTCTAAAAATATAAATATCAAAAGTTGTTGATGCATAGATGTTGAGATTAAGTCGACTTAATAATTTTTGAGATAATTTTTACTTGACGAAAACAATAATTAAAAAATTAAAATAAAATTACTATAAATTGTATCATCTCTTAATTAGTTTATGTTTGAAATTTTATCTAAATTAGATACATTTTAGACCCCTTAAATGTACCGGATATGAGAGAGGAATGAAAAAGAAAAACATATTTAGTGGACCGGATCGTACTGTACCGGTCTTCAGCGTGTTGCGGCGTGCCACCGCGACACGCCCGGGACACCCCCGACCGTGCCTAGGCTAGCGAAACCCCAGGCACGGTACGGTTCGCATGTACCGCGGCAGTTTGCCGTAGTACGACGAACCATGATTGAGATTAAATCGACCTAATGATTTTTGAGATAATTTTTACTTGGTAAAAAATAATTAAAAGTAATTATGATTATTTTTTATTTAAAGTCACTCTTATATTATTAATATAATTTTGATATATATTGTCTTAAGACGTACATATCTCGACAGCGCGTCACCGGACTTCGATAATAGAATTGAATATAAAACCACCATAATTATCAGAAAATATGTTGATTCTAAAAATATGAATATCGAGAATTACTAAAGTACAGATATCGAAATTAATTTGATTTATTAATTTTTGAAATAATTTTTACTCTATAAAATTTTATTTAAAAATTTTAAATTTAAATTATAATAAGATATATTAACTTTTAATTAATTTATATTTAATATTTCATCTTGTTTAGATATTATTTATATATAAAATTAAAGACAAGATAGAAATCGATCTTTGGCAAGTCGATTTCCTTCTAGTAAGGAAATCGGTTTTCTGAAGGCCGTTTTCCTTACTATATGGAAATCGACTTACTGGAACAGTGGAACCCGATTTTATTATTATATATATATTTTTAAAATACCCTGTCTGTGCACACGTGGCGCAGTTTTGAGGTTAAAACTGTGCTATGTTTCAAAGAAAAAAAATGATTTAATAACACTATTTGTTAATACATTAAAATAACACATAAATTAAAATGTATCACAATCTTATCATTTATGTCATATTTTTAATTTTTTTTATTTTAATTACTGACACAATTTTAATGATAATATTACCAAATGTTATTATAAAATGGTGTTACAAAACTATTTCTGTTGCAGAAAACCTTTTCTCTTCCCCTCGCTTCTCCACTCCCACCATTGGAGAGCTTTGTTAGGGTTTGGTGCCCCTCCTCTCCCCACCATTTCTAGGGCTTCTCCCGGATTCTTGCATTCCATGGCTGCCGTCGCCCACATCGCGCAGCCCCGCGCCGCGGCGCCGTCCTCCTCCAAAACCGAGAGCTATGTCGACAACAAGCGCCGCGAGGACGTGCGCATGGCCAACATCCAGGCCGCTCGCGCCGTCGCCGACGCCGTCCGCACCAGCCTCGGCCCAAAGGGGATGGACAAGATGATCGCCTCCGCCAGCGGCGAGGTCGTCATCACCAACGATGGTGCCACGATCCTCAACAAGATGGAGGTCCTCCAGCCGGCCGCCAAGATGCTCGTGGACCTCTCCCGCTCCCAGGACGCTGCCGCTGGAGACGGCACCACCACGGTGGTCGTCCTCGCCGGCGCCTTGCTCGGTGCCTGCCAGGGCCTCCTCACCCGCGGCATCCACCCCACCACCATCTCCGATGCCATCCACAAGAGCTGTGCCAAGGCGGTGGACATCCTTCAGGCCATGGCCGTCCCCCTCGAGCTTACTGACAGGGAGTCGCTGATCAAGTCCGCTGCCACCTCCCTCAACAGCAAGGTTGTCAGCCAGTACTCGTCCCTCCTCGCCCCCCTTGCGGTGGACGCCGTGCTCTCCGTTGTGGATCCCGCCCGTCCCGACCTCGTCGACCTCCGCGATATCAAGATCGTCAAGAAGCTGGGTGGTACCGTCGATGACACCGAGCTCGTGAAGGGCCTCGTTTTCGACAAGAAGATGAGCCACTCCGCCGGCGGCCCTTCCAGGATGGAGAACGCTAAGATCGCGGTGATCCAGTTCCAGATCTCCCCGCCCAAGACCGACATCGAGCAGAGCATCGTTGTCTCAGACTACTCTCAGATGGACAGAATCCTCAAGGAAGAGCGCAACTACATCCTGGGCATCATCAAGAAGATCCGCGCCACGGGATGCAATGTACTCCTGATTCAGAAGAGCATCCTGAGGGATGCAGTGACGGACCTCTCGCTGCATTACCTCGCCAAGGCGAAGATCCTGGTGATTAAGGACGTCGAGAGGGATGAGATTGAGTTTATAACAAAGACCCTCAACTGTCTCCCCATTGCGAACATTGAACACTTCCGGGAGGAGAAGCTAGGGTTTGCTGACTGCGTTGAGGAGGTATCGGTTGGGGAGGGGAAGATTGTGAAGATTATGGGCATTAAGGACATGGGAAGAACCACAACCGTGGTTGTGCGCGGGTCAAACCAGCTCGTGATTGATGAGGCAGAGCGGAGTCTCCACGATGCTCTTTGCGTCGTCAGGTAATGGCTCTTTTAATGAACTCTACTTTCATACCTTTGAAAATTTTCTGACATTCGTTGATTATTTCTGATTTTGCCATCATCCTTGGATTTATATGACAACATTCGTTGATTTCGGGAGCTGATCAACCAAATATCTCCCGAACCTTATGACCTATAAATGAAGGCATAACATATATGTGATACTAGTCACCTGCAAGAAAAAGAACTGCTTTGACAAGTTTGTGATTTTACCATATTTGGTGGATTTGCAAAAGCATTTGTGTGTCTTCGCAAAAGCATTGTCTATTACACCAGAATGTATTTGCATATTGTAATATAAGATCCTGTTTTGTCTTACGTACCCCCAAAAAAGGGGAAAAAAGGAGCCTCTTTAGCGTTTAGGTTTATTGTAAACTCATTTTATCAAAATCTTAGTTTGGATGGTTGAAAGAAGTTTACCCTGTAGTGGTGTCAGTTAATCGTAAACTCAAAGTCTCTCCATAAAACACGTGTTTTACAGTTTGCTAGAGTATCTTCTGGCAAAGAGAGTTTGTCATAAACTCAACTACTCATGTATGTTTACACAGGACAAGCAAACTTGATTTTATGAAATGTGTTTGTAAAACATGTCTGCGATCAATGCATCTCTGATTAACCCATTCGCCTTTGCTTAAGTTGCATATACACAGTGCAGAATTTCATTTTAACCTAATGAGCTATCCCATTCTCCTGTAATGTGCCTGAATCCTTTCTTGATCACCAGGTGTTTGGTTAACAAGAAGTTTTTAATTGCCGGTGGTGGTGCACCAGAGATTGAGTTGTCAAGACAGCTGGGAGCGTGGGCAAAGGAACTCACGGGAATGGAGAGTTATTGTGTGAAGGAGTTTGCAGAAGCTCTTGAGGTGATTCCTTATACATTGGCAGAAAATGCTGGCTTAAACCCTATAGCCATTGTGACAGAGCTGAGGAATAAGCATGCTCAAGGGGAAATTAATGCTGGGATCAATGTGAGGAAAGGGCAGATTACAAACATCTTGGAGGAGAATGTTGTCCAGCCTCTTCTGGTTAGCACAAGTGCAGTCACATTGGCGACAGAATGTGTAAGAATGATGCTGAAGATTGATGACATTGTCACAGTCAGGTAGAGTTTCGTTGATGGATGTTCTTTATGCGGAATTCTGGAAGAATTTAGTGATTTTTTTTTTCTTCCTTCTCTTTACGCATGTGGTACTATCCACATTTAGACAGAGGTTTTGTCTTTTGATGAGAATGGTGGAATGATCGTAGCTCTACAATCCTGCTGAGGATGTCTATCATCTTTTGGATTTTGTGCTTTCGATGTTTGTTGTTTCACTACCATTTTGATTTTGTTGGAATTGTCGTGTTTGCTGGTTAAATGATTCTAATCTATATGCTGAACAAAACTTAATTTATCATGCGTGTGTGTTTCTGCTTCTACACGACCTTTTTTGGAGTTTCCGTGCTGTATCTGGAAAGTAAAAAGTACATGTTTTCTTGTTAAATCTTTCTGCTTTCTGCAACTTTTCCGTTAATCTACTGACAGAAGCGGAAATATTATTATTTCTGCTTCCCTTCTAACAAGTTGCTGCCTTTGTTACAAGCAACTGATATTTTTACCCCGTACAGTTGACTCAAAAGGTGTCACTTGGCAAAAGTTATTTGGGCTTTCAACATTTTACTTTTTCAGGATATGAGGAGTAAACTTTGACCACCTTTTGTCATTTGTTTACTCATTGGAGAATTGTTCTACTATCTTGAATATTGTCTCTCGCCCCAGGTAAGATAATTGTCACCAAGACACCAACTGATCACCATTTCCACCCTTTTTCAAGATCATAGATTTTGTCCTCTGCCCACGAAAAAAAAGGAAGAACTGAAAAACCCTGCTGTGTCCGTCTTTGCAGTACCTTGTCACCTCATCGGGCTTCAGGACCTAAGGTGGAGGTGTATACAACAGGGCAGTAATGGAAATAAATTGCTTTCAAAAGGTTTATGTTGAATGAAAAAATTTGTTCTCATGCCACAAACACTTGTTTTAAATACATAGAGCAAGTGTATGAGAAGGAAAATATTTGTACGGGGTTCCGGACAAAAGTAACCCCCAAATCCATTTATTCAGAATTTTTCAGAATGAATGAAAGAAAGACAAGAAGGCATTTATTCTGGATTTTCGGAATAAATAGACAGCAGAAAACAGAAATATTTACTGCACATCTTTGAATTGTGAACAGGGCCATTCCGCATTAAATAGGGGCTGAAACCTTATAACCCCCAGTGTTTTCGGAATAAAATACCCCTGAGAACTTTATTCAAATGTCGGGAACAAGTGCACGAAAAGGAGAATATTTATCCGGCGTCCCGGGTAAAGGATGACCCTTGAAGTTATTTATTCAGAATTTTCAGGATGAATAAATGAAACGAAATAATTTATTCTGGATTTTCGGAATAAATTAATGCAGAAAAAGAAATATTTCTGCACATCCCAGAATGTCGGAGAAAAAGGTCCTCGGGGTTGACCCAAAACAAAAATCAGTCAACCTCACGTTTCCGGCGTGTCCGGAATCGGAGCCAATGTCGGGCGAACGAAATTTAATTGCCCGAGATATCCCGGTGGAAGGCGCCCTATGTGGCGTTCGTTTTTAAATGTGCGGGGGTCCGGTCAAATACCCATGGCAGCAATCGAAAATGACGTGGCCGAAATCCACCTCCTCACACGACGAAGAAAAAAGCCCCACGTGATGAAATGACACGTGGTTAGGAGTTTATAAAGAAAACTCCCGCTGACATGCCCCGATGGGACTCCCATCAGGTTTTACGGGGTATCGACCCCGGTGGAGGCCCCATCGGAGCCGCGCCAGGGCTGACACACCCGGTGGGACCCCCACTGGGGCTGTGCGCACCCGGTGGAGACCCCACCAGGGGCCGCGCGCACCCGGTGGGGACACCACCGGTGCTGCGCACCCGGTGGAGGTCCCACCCGGTGGAGGTCCCACCGGGGCCGCGCGCACCCGGTGGGGCCCCCACCGGTGTTGCGCACCCGGTGGGACTCCCACCGGGGCTGCGCGCACCCGGTGGGGCCCCCACCGGTGCTGCGCACCCGGTGGGAGTCCCACCGGGGCCGCGCGGCCCTGTGGGAACCCCACCGGGGTTGTGTGCCCGGTGGGAGTCCCACCGGTGCCCTTGTGGGTCCCACGTCCCCGATGGGACTCCCACCGGTGCTCTGTCTCGGAAAAGAAAAAAGATGACAGAAATAAATGCATACCCGATGGGCTCCGTCTCCGGTGGGCTCCGTCCCCGGTGGGCTCCGACTCCGGTAGGCTTCGTCTCCGATGGGACAAAACCCCGGTGGGATATCCACCCTTTGCTCAGCCCCTATAAAAGGGGACCCAATGCTCCAAGAAGAGAGGGAGCTGGAAATCTGAAAACCAAGTCCAGGAGAAGTTGGGGAGGAAGTGTCTAGCAAGAAGAGAGGAACCAGAGGAGTTCAGAAAAACTCCAAGAATTCAGAAATCCCTTGATCTGTTCTGTGCGCTACTGCCTTGCTCTGTTTCACAAGGCCAAAGTGTGGAAGGTTGCCTTACTTTGGTTAAGGCAAGTCTATATTAGCTATGTGGCTATTTGTAAACCATCCTTCATGAGTTTAGAAAGTGGAATCAATAGACTATCTCTCATAAAAAAAATGGAAATGATACAACAAATTTCTGCACATGATCTATGGTCGGTCTGCAATAATATTCTCTGTACAAAAATTGCAGAATAACCCCATCTTATGCTCATTTGTATAAGTGACCAAAAGAAGGAAACTTTCTGAATGTAATGATCCCTGCGTAAAGGGATGTCAAGGTCATTTCAAAAAAAATCCTGGAAGCTCAGAAATGATGAAAAACCCATAAGGCTACCCCTGTGCTCAAGAAAAATTACAGAAAAATCCTGTTTTCTTTTTATTTATACAAATGACCAAGATGCATGATCATTTCAAATATAACCATTATATGAATAAATGTTAGAAAAAATTTCAGGAATAAAAGTCCTAAAAGATAGGGGCTCAAAAAAAATTACAAAATCACCCCTACCTATCATAAAAATCACAAAACAACCCTCACATGGTCAAAATGCATAAATCAGTCCATAGATATGGGGTTTTTCGTGAATCAGTCCCTAAATAAAGGGGAAACTCATACATCAGTCCTCACTTCAAGGGAGATTTGACAAACCAGTCCTCATTTTGAGGGGAAATTTTGTAAATCAGTCCCTAAAATATGGAAAATTATGAATCAGTCCATGTTTTAAGGGGAGATCTTGCAAATCAGTCCACTTTTTGGGTTTAAAATATAAATCAGTCCACCATTTTGAGGTGAAATTGTAAATCAGACCCTAGAAATGAGGGGAATGATGAATCAACCCACCAATTTGGAACGAAATTACAAATCAGTTCCAAGAAACACGGGGAACGATGAATCAGTCCTAATTTTGTTAGAAATGAGGCTAATCAGCCCCCGATGTGGATAGATACATTGGCGAAATGGCCATAACTCCACATGGAAAGATGAACTTGATGTGAACGGGGCCTTTCTTGCCCATAATATGTTTTCGATAATTAGGTCTAGCCATGTATCGAAGGTGTTCGAGTTTTTCTCGATGTAAATAAAACGTCGTTTTGTCGACGGGGAAAGGTCCAGTACACGACACCCAAATCGCCTGATACATGAATAAAATTTGTCTGTTTTAACAGATTGGCACGCCCGCAAAATAGACAAACATCACAATTTATCTTTTTCTTCTAAAAGATAAAAAGATTTTTTTGAAAGAAATATTCCGCGTGTTAAAACAGTTTACTAAGCTTTTTTACTTTGGAAGTTATGAGTGCATGATTCTTGGTGTTTACATCTTTGTTATGGGTGTCTGGGAACACTTCTTACTTGAGGTTATTCTGTATGTGAGCATTTAAGTTCATTTTTTGGGTCAAATTCTAACTTTACTCACGTCATCCCCTCTCTTTCTCTCAGGCCTCCACTTAATCCTCCAACATTCTGTCTGTCACCGCTCGTTTGACTCCTATGCGTTACTCAATCACACATTCTGTCTCATCTTGTTCTCAGCAATCCCCGCCATGCTGGTCTCACTGTGAATCTGTTCCATTAGGGAAAGCTCAACCCTGAATCCTTGTTTGCCAACCTTGTCAGTGCATCCCCTCGAATATCTACAGTCCCCGCTCGGTCTTCCTCTCCTGGTTGAAAGTGGCCGATAGTACTGAGTCTGAGGGGACCCGGATGGTGATGCCTAATTACTGTTCAAGGTACGCGCGTGCCTAATTCTTCCATGCTGGTAAGTGAACTGATCAATTTCCCTATGGGTCTAGAGCACTAGGAGATTGAGGTAAGGTGAAAACACATGTCATCTTTGCTGTCTGATGTGTGCCTGATTTTGTCGGTCACACCCTTCCTGGACTTACCTTGTCCACCGATTTAATGGCAGCTTTGTTCTACAATATTCCTTGGCTTGGTTGCGGAGAATATTATGCTCCCAAGACTCCGTGGGAGGAGAAAGGGAAGGGCGGTGTGGAAAATCCTTCTTATAAACATGTCATGAGGGCACACAGAGATGCGGAAAATCCTTCTTATAAATATTTCACAAGGGGAAGAGATTTAGGTAGCATTTAGAATTTTGCGATTTTCTCAGAATCACTCCCTGATAGGGTTGTTGGAGATGGTTGATTTCTCTGTAAGGCCGTTGGCATCCCACATCTTGTATGGCATGATCCAACAGTGAGAAGATATGGTTATTTGGATGGTCCAAAAGCTTCATGTCTAGGCGATCTATGGTATGAATACTGGGACAACAGAGAAGGGAAGAGATTAGGGAAGTCTTGTAGTAGAGCCATGTTATGATCTTAATTAAGAGGCCCTCTTGCTGTTTGTTAATGGTGAGATGAAGGACGCTCCCCCACAAGCTTTCATTCTCCTTTGGCGGCGCACATAAGGAAAGACCATTACAATGGGCCTCCTACAAGCTTCATCCTCCATTGCCGTGCTGATGAAGAAAGATTGTTAAAGGGGAAGGAAGATAGATGGTCAGGGGCCTTTGGGATGAGAACAAGATTTACCGGGACAAGAAATGGGGAAGGAGGAAAGAGCAGCTTTACCAAATAAGTTGCTGTAATAAATAAAAGGATTGGGAAGTGAGGTTTGCGGTAGAGAGGTGGGGGACCATGCGAGTCTCTCTCTAGCTTTTTTAGAGAGAAATGCTTTGGGGATCTGCTCGGCCGCCTTGGCCAAGTAGCATTCCCCCGGTGCGGGGTCAATGGTGGCCAGCCAAAGGCGTCCGGTCTTGGTATTCACCCATGGTCTAGCAGAGCTCTCCAAGTTGGCCATGTGGTGTCTTCTCCCGTTCGAATCTGTTTTGGGTGTGGGAGGAGAGGACACATCCGAAGATGGTGTCCTGTTCTGCGTAGATCCAAGGAGGGGGGAGGAGTTTAGGAGGCAAGCCGTAGGGTGCGATCTCAAGCCTCCACGTTGGGCAGGTTTACCATGGTGCCAACATCAGGGTTTAGGGGACGGGAGGATGTTAGAAACTTCGCAAATGTCCTTATGGGGGTTCATAGGTCTGTTGCGGGGATGTGGAGGAGCAGCAAGATGGCGGAGGTTGGGGATCTCTCGGAGGAGTATGTCTCAACTGTAGGTCTTGGGGGCAACAATCCGTTCCCCTCGAGTAGTGAGGGTGGTGAGGACACCCGAGCTCGGTTACGGTTCGACCCGACACGCGTCTATCGGCGGAGACGACACCGGCTACGACTTCGGCATCCATTTGGCTAGACGACGAGTTGTTATCTTATTGATGTATTTTCCTTTTGTTTAGTACCTCTTTTTGGGGTTGTTTGGCCCATTTGGGGCCCAGTGGGGCTTTTCCATTTTCTATGTATTTTGGGATGCGATTTTACCCTTTTTGGTCCTTGGGGTACTTTGGTCCTTCTTTTTGTAAAAGGTACCCTAGGGTTTTGTGTCCCCTCCCCTATTTATATGCTTGTACATCCCTTGGGGAGAGGCAATGAAGATGAAAAGTAAAAAAACCTTGTTGTGTGTGCCGCCGCTGTGAGAGCTGCCTCCTTCCTCTCCTTCTTTCTCGGGTGAGACTCCCTAGGCGTGAGGCCTGTCCCCTCCTTCCCCACTTGGTCCCGCATCATCTGGTATCAGAGCCTCGCCCGCGCGTTGCTGCGTCCCGTGTTCGCGTACCTGTCGCGGGTGTGTGTTGTGGGGACTCGACTGTGCCATCGCCTTGGTCTCGTGTCTTCTTTGCCTTTTCCACCACAAGCTATCAACCCTACCACGTAAACCCCCTGTTCCTGTTACCTTCCACCTACTGTTCATCTTCCCGACACCCCCGTTCTCCTTCTTCTCCACGTGCTCTCTCTCTCTCTCTCTTTCTCTCTCCTGCCACGTCACCTCATCTTCTTCCTCTTCCACGCCTGTGCTCACCTGACCGCGGCCGGTCTGTGCTGGGAGCTGCGAAGCTCTCTTTCTCACGCCGGTTGCACACACTCCAGGCCCATCGGCCTCACGCCCCAGCTGCTGTGCACGAACCCCAGCCGTACCGCCTTGCTCTACCATCCGCTGCTTCGTGCGCACCTGCTCTGCACGAGCTCTGCACACCTGGATGCTAGCCGCCCCAGCTTCACACGTTGTGCGTGCGAGGAGCTGGTTCGTGTGCGGCTTGTGCGTGTGGACTCCGGGCTTCGTCGACGCAGCAGCTCTCCCCGTCGTCGCGCGTCCTCAGTTCAGCGGCGCCAGCGCTCCAGGCGCCCTTGCTCGCACGACCGAGCTCCCCACTGCCGGAACCAGCCAGCTCCTCCGTCGCTAGGGTCGCGGCCGGCCAACGCCGCTGCTCGACCCCAGCGCCATCGCCGCGTCCGAGCCGGCCACCTCACCCTCCGTCGCGGCCGGTTCCCAGCGGCGCCAGAGCTGCAGCGGTCCCCCCCCTGCGCGACCCTAGCGCCGTCGCCACCCAGGCCTTCGCTCTCCTTCCTGCTGTTTCGCCCAACGCGAGGGTTGGGGACGGAAGCGGCTGAGGCTTTAAGAAGAGGAGGGGCGCCTTTGTGTTGGACCCGGTTGAGCCAGGTCAAGCAGTGACCGGCCCACCAGACCGGCCCACCTGCTACAGTGCCACGCCAGACCCAGTCCGGCCCACCTGTTCGTCCCACAGTCCAGTGATCTTGAAATTGTAGCGGATGAATATTCCCGGAGTGGAAGTCATCAACGAGACTGAGCGTGTTTACTTCTATCTACCCGTCCTCCCACACGAGTACAGTCAGCCTCGGCGCCCGCGGACTCCCCCACGCCAGTGCCCACGTCGCTCAGGTGTCTCGCCGCCACGCACTCGTCGCCCGCGTTTGCGCCCGCGCCCGGCCACTATTGTTGCGGAGTTCGCTGCACTGACGATTTCAACTACGGGAGACGACGAGCACCCAGCCAGCAGCAGTTAGTGGACCCTCGTACCCCGGTTGTGCGCCTCGCTCTTCAGCGAGTCGGTTAGCGCGGATATTTCGCTTCTGTTTACTTACTTTTCTCGTATGTAGTTTAATTTGCCGCCGTGCATGTGTGATAGGATTCCTAGCCAGCATGATTTATCACTGTCTACTTGTGAGTGTGAGGTACCATCTTGATTGTATCTGGTAGAGTTGTTAAATGTGGAGCATATTACTTTAGCGTTTGGTAGTTCATTTTACAAATTGGGCTGAACCCGTGTCACATTTGCTTCGAGCAACTCCCCGATAGTGTAGCTTGCCTTGTCTTGCGCGAAACCTTTTTTCTTGAAATCTTGTTTGTGACGAAAATTTGCTGCAGAATTAAAAAAAAAAAAAAATCATATAGTGTTAGTTTTGCATGTTTAGTTGCACATAAACCTCAAAACAAAACAAAATTTGAAAATCAGTCAAAAAAAAAAAATTGTGTCTCACTACCAGTAGTTGTCTTTGCTTCTGAGGGTGGTTTCTTTTGTGTGTCTCATGCCCACACGTAGCGGTGCTGCGTACCACTTACCAGCGCCAATGTCAGGACCACATCAGGATATGTCTAGCTCTCATGTGCATGCCCACAACACAGGTGTTGACCCTCCTAGAGATCCCGCTTTGACCGAGTTAATACATCAGCTTAGGAATGAGGTTAGGAGGATGGAGCAGCGTCTAGGTGACAGTCTAGCTGGTATAGAGGAGCGAATTACTGGATCTGATCGCACAGTTCAAGGAATGGTTGGACGCATTGCTGTTTTAGAAGGGGTTGTTCTCACCCCTAGACAGGAGCAGAACGGGGATCCCTACCCCCAGCGGCGACCACCACCTCCACCTCCCCCTGGGCAGCCTCTCCCCCGTGGACCCCGTGTAGAGGAGTACCATGGTAGGAATGAGGAGCTTGACCGTGAGTCTTTTGAGGCGATGGATGAATACCCCAGAGTCCCAATCGCCCGTAGGTATAGGAGGTTTGACCGGAGGCATGCTCCGGAATATGAGGATGACTACGGGGCTAATCGTGAACGGGACCAAGACATTCGGAACGCCCGCCTGGAGGCCCCCAGCTTTGATGGCTCCTTGGAGCCACAGGTTTACCTTGATTGGGAGGCCAGGGTGGACCGATACTTTGATTGGATGGGCATGTACGATCCCCGTCGTGTGTTTTTTGCCCGACCCTCTTAAGGGGTCGAGCTTTGACCTTTTGGTCAAGCCTGGAGGGACGCTTGGCACAAAGCTATGAGGGGCCTATTGATACATGGCAGGAAATGAAGGCTAGGCTCCGAGAGAAATACGTTCCTATGACTTATCGCCATCGCTTGATTGATCGATGGCAGAACATCACTCAGGGCTCTAGAACTGTTTCTGAATATATTGATGAGTTTGATGACCTCCTGCTGAGGTGTGGAGCCCGTGAGGAAGGGGCTTTGACTCTGTCCCGATTTCGAAAGGGGCTTCACCAGGCTTATCAAGAAGAACTATTCCGCCAGCGTGTTACTACCCTAGACCATGCGTATCAAGTTGTGCGCGAGATGGAACAGTTCGAATTGGATAGAGATTCCTCCCTTCGTGCGAAGTCCTTCCATCAGCGTCCTAGTGACCAGCGTTTCACCTCCAGTCTTCCCCAGAGGGGCATTGCCCCTAGACTCCCTGAGGGCTTGCGCCAGGACCCTATGGCCCGCCCTCGTTCTTTTCCCCAACAGGGGGCTGCCCCTGCTCAGCCTCCACTCCCCTCTACTTCTCGTCCCATTCTTGGAGCACCCACCGCACCACGCGAGGATAAGGGAAAGGCTCCTATGAGAGAGACAACTCCGCATGAAGGCGGCTCTCGCGTTCGTTGTTACCGGTGTCATGGTATTGGGCACTATGCTCTCTCCTGCCCCAACAGGGCTCTGGCCATTGAGACGGCAGATCCTGTTGACCCCACACAACATCCTGTGGATGTAGATTATGAAGCAGGAGATGATCTGGCAGAAGAGTTTCTTATGGAGGAAGAAGCGGCTGGAACTGTCCAAGCTTTGACCCTTGAGGATGCACCTGGTGGAGAAAGACTTGGAGTCGTTCGGTGCATCTTAGCCCAGCCTAGAGAGAGCGATGATTGGCGCCGCACATCAATTTTTCAGACTTATTGTCGCCTTAAGGGTAAGGTTTGTCGGGTCATCGTCGACAGCGGGAGTTGCATTAATGCAATCTCCACAAGTACTGTCACCCGATTGGGTTTAGCGACTGTAGATCATCCTCGCCCTTATCATGTATCTTGGGTTGACACCACATCCATTCCCATTCGCCTGAGATGCCTCATCCCGATCTGTTTACATTCTTACGAGGCTCAAATTTGGTGTGACGTCCTACCCATGGAAGTCGGGAGCATCATTCTTGGCCGACCCTGGATTTATGATGTGGATGCGACTCTCTATGGTCGCTCCAACACTTGTGTCTTTGAGCATGGCGGCCAACGCATCACCATTCAACCCTCCCGTCCTCGAAGCCCTGCCTCGGGCGAGAGCCACCGCCCCCACACACCTGTGGTTTCCGGCTCCCCTCCCTCGATCCCTCCTCCCACCCCTGGTGTTTCTCATCCAACCACACCTGAGGGTCCTCTAGTCCCGAGTGTCAGCCGTTCCTCTCTTACTTGTACTCCGAGAGCGAGTACCTCACCAGCCATGACATTACAGCTAATTACTGCCCGAGAATTCGAGCAAGAACTTCATGACTGTGATGTCGTTTATGTCCTTATGTGTCGGGAAGTTCCAGAGGAGGATCGCACACAAGTTTCCTGCGAGCCAGCAGAGGAAGTCACTTCCCTCCTCCGTGAGTTTGCCGATGTCTTTCCTGATGAGCTACCTGATGGTTTACCCCCGGTGCGGGAAATTCAGCACGCCATCGATCTTATCCCGGGGTCTACGCTGCCTAACTTGCCGCACCATAGAATGAATCCGGTGGAACACGCAGAATTACAAAGGCAGGTTGAGGAATATCTGAGGCAAGGTCGCATGAGAGAAAGTCTGAGTCCTTGCGCTGTCCCCGCACTGTTGGCTCCGAAGAAAGATGGTACCTGGAGAATGTGCGTTGACAGTCGTGCCATCAACCGCATTACAGTGAAGTATCGGTTTCCCATTCCCCGTTTGGACGATATGTTGGATATGATGGCGGGGGCCACTGTATTCTCAAAGATTGATCTGAAGAGTGGCTACCACCAAGTGAGAATCCGACCTGGGGATGAGTGGAAAACTGCCTTCAAGACGAAAGAAGGACTCTACGAGTGGTTGGTCATGCCCTTCGGGCTATCTAATGCCCCGAGCACCTTCATGCGGTTGATGACCCAAGTGCTACGCCCATTTATTGGGGTGTTCCTTGTGGTATACTTTGACGATATCCTTATCTACAGCCGCACTAGGGAAGACCATTTAGACCACCTGCGACAAGTTTGTCTCACGCTTCGCAAGGAAAGCCTCTTTGGGAATCTCAAGAAGTGCGCCTTCATGTCGGATCATGTCACATTCTTAGGGTTCATTGTCTCGAGCCAGGGAGTCTCCGCTGACCCAGAGAAAGTTAAGGCGATCGTAGATTGGCCAGAGCCGCAGACCCTTCATGACGTGCGTAGCTTTCACGGTTTGGCCACCTTCTACCGTCGGTTCATCCGTGGGTTCAGTACCGTCACCGCTCCCATTACTGACTGTATCCGAAAGGGAGCCTTTGTATGGACGAAGGCCGCAGCCCTAGCCTTTCGTGAGCTTAAGGAGAGTATGACCCAAGCCCCTGTTCTTCGTTTGCCTGATTTTTCGAGGGTGTTTGAGGTCTCTTGTGACGCGTCTGGTGTTGGTATAGGTGGAGTGCTGAGTCAAGAGGGCCACCCCATAGCCTTCTTCAGCGAAAAGTTAAATGAAGCCAAACAGAAATACTCCACCTATGATAAAGAATTTTATGCTGTGGTCCAAGCTCTTCGGTATTGGAGGCACTACCTGTTGCCACAGGAGTTCGTGCTGTATTCGGACCACGAAGCTCTCCGATTCCTCCACGCACAAAAAAAGCTCAACCCCCGACACAGTCGTTGGGTGGAGTACCTTCAAGCTTACACTTTCGTTCTTAAGCATCGAGCTGGTGTGGAGAATCGGGTAGCTGACGCCTTGAGTCGTCGTTTCTCTCTTTTGGCTGTTGTAAGCACTGAGGTCACGGGCTTTGAAAGACTTCGTGATGAATATCCCAATTGCCCGGATTTTGGCCCTATCTTCTCTGCCCTCCAATCTGGTCCCTCCCGTGCATTTAGTGATTTTGTTCTTCATGACGGGTATCTTTTTCGGGGTGACCGGTTGTGCGTTCCCCGAACCTCCGTTCGCGATTTTCTTGCATGGGAAGTGCACGCTGGTGGCTTGGCTGGCCACTTTGGGCGCAACAAAACCATTGAATTGATGGAGTACCGATTTTATTGGCCAAGCCTGAAGCGCGATGTGGCTCGCATCGTGGCTCAATGTCGAACTTGCGCTACGGCCAAACAAAGAAAGCAGAACACAGGATTATACACTCCATTACCCGTGCCGAACCGTCCTTGGCAAGATGTGAGCATGGATTTTGTCTTAGGACTGCCACGAACCGTCCGTCGGCACGACTCCATTTTGGTGGTGGTAGATCGGTTTTCCAAAATGGCTCATTTTATCCCTGTGCCAAGACGTCCGATGCGTCGAAGGTAGCCCGTCTTTTTCTATCTGAGGTCGTGCGTTTACATGGGCTTCCAAAGACGATTGTTTCGGACAGGGATGTTCGATTTGTTAGCTATTTCTGGAAAACCCTCTGGAATCTTCTAGGCACCAAACTCAAGTTCTCTACCGCGTACCACCCCCAGACTGATGGGCAGACCGAAGTAGTTAACAGGAGTCTAGGTGATTTGTTGCGTTGCTTAGTGGGTCAGCATGAAAGGAGTTGGGACCTCATCTTATCCTTAGCTGAATTTGCTTATAATAACTCGGTCAATAGGTCTACTGGCATGAGCCCTTTTGAAATAGTCACTGGCTATAGACCTAGCAGGCCTTTAGATCTCGTCCCTATGCATCGTCAGTCCCGTGTCTCTGAGTCGGCCCAGTCGTTAGCGGAACACATTAGAAGTCTGCATGAGAGCATCCGTAAGCAAATTGAAATAAGCAACGAGAAATACGCTAATGCAGCAAATTTACACCGTCGCCGCCAGGAATTTCAAGTAGGAGATTACGTCATGGTCAGGGTTAGACCTGAGCGGTTTCCTTCAGGAACCGTGAAAAAGCTACAAGCTCGGGGAGCTGGCCCGTTTAAAGTGCTGACACGAATCGGGCCCAATGCGTATGTTCTTGACCTACCAGTCGACTATGGTATGAGTCCCACATTAATGTCTCTGACCTGGTAGCATATCGAGACCCGACAGTGATTCCAGAGAGCCCTTTGAGCCTTCTCCCTCCTTTGAGAGTGACCCTACCCCCGAGTGTCCACCTGCGCCACCTGCAGCCACCAGCAGAGCACGGCATGAGCAAATTGACCGCATACTAGACGAGCAGGTAGTTACTTCTCAGACCGGCGATTATCAGCGTTACCTGATTCGTTGGAGAGGCCAGCCGCCTTCCGAGGACACTTGGGTTACACGTGAGGAGCTGCAGCAGATCGACCCGGACCTTTTGGAGCGACATCAGAGCGACCAGGACCCCTACTCGACGGGGTCGAGTTCTTCCCAGGCGGGGAGAGTTGGTGAGGACACCCGAGCTCGGTTACGGTTCGACCCGACACGCGTCT
The DNA here is from genome assembly GCA_014218235.1 of Colocasia esculenta. Taxonomy (NCBI): domain Eukaryota; kingdom Viridiplantae; phylum Streptophyta; class Magnoliopsida; order Alismatales; family Araceae; genus Colocasia; species Colocasia esculenta. Next base: position 92,517,306 of record CM024764.1, on the reverse strand, counting down.
ATCGGCGGAGACGACACCCGGCTACGACTTCGGCATCCATTTGGCTAGACGACGAGTTGTTATCTTATTGATGTATTTTCCTTTTGTTTAGTACCTCTTTTTGGGGGTTGTTTGGCCCATTTGGGGCCCAGTGGGGCCTTTTCCATTTTCTATGTATTTTGGGATGCGATTTTACCCTTTTTGGTCCTTGGGGTACTTTGGTCCTTCTTTTTGTAAAAGGTACCCTAGGGTTTTGTGTCCCCCCCTATTTATATGCTTGTACATCCCTTGGGGAGAGGCAATGAAGATGAAAAGTAAAAAAACCCTTGTTGTGTGTGCCGCCGCTGTGAGAGCTGCCTCCTTCCTCTCCTTCTTTCTCGGGTGAGACTCCCTAGGCGTGAGGCCTGTCCCCTCCTTCCCCACTTGGTCCCGCATCAGAGGGGCCCCGAAATTGTTCTTGGGTATAGGCTCCTCCGTTGAGGGGATTGAGTAGGTGATGGGGGCTGCCTTCATCGTGATGGATAGGGGGCTCCTTGGCATCTGTAGATGGCTATTCCCCCTGCTGTCGGAGAGAGGTGCTTCAGGGTGGCCCTAGAAGGTATTCCTATCGGGCTTTGTGATGAGGAAGGAGTGGACTTCACTTTGGGCGGCGTTTGATTCGTGGATCTCTCGAGTTCACGATATCTGGGACCTCTATCTGAGTGTTTAGTTTGGAAGAGTTGTGATGGGGAGCGAGAAGTTGAAGCAATGTTTTAGGCCCATTTGGAGATTTCTTATTTTTCTGTAATTTTTGGTGTATTTTCGCACTATTTTAAAGTCCAAGGGTAAAGTAGTTCAAAAAAAGTCAACTTAGAGTCCATTTAGTTTTTATTATGTATTTTGCATTTCTATATTGGAGGATTTTCTTATTGGGTAGGATTCTATATTTTTCTCTTTAGATTTCTAATATGATAAGTCTTATTAGGGATAGAAGTCTATCTTTAATTTAAAGTCCATTAGGATTGGGAATAGTCTAAACCTATATAAACACATGTATGACTCTATTTTGAGATAGTTGATTGATGGATTAATTGAATGAAAGAAGAAATTGTGCTTGTTCTCTGCGATGGAGAATATAGAGTTTTGAGAAGAAGCTCTCCACCCCAAAGTGGTTCTTATGAAGGGGAGGGTGCGAAGCCTACACCCACACCTTCTATCCTCTCTCCGGTGAGACTCCGGCTATCCTTTCTTCTTCTTCCGTTGTCCACACTTCGTCTCGCAACAATTTTGGTACCAGAGCAGGTTTCGGTTCCTTCCATGGAGCCGAGATCCAGCCTTCTTCTTCTTTCTTCTGCTCACACGCCTACAAAGTCCCCTACACCGTGCCGTCGTCAGCCGCTCGCACGACATCCCTGCGGAGGCCCTTCTACCCACCTGGCCTGTGCCGCGAGTGTCCGCCCACTCACACCATCCCCGTCCTGGGACGACTCCGGTTCGCGCCCTCGCACCCTGTTCGCTACAGTCGTAGGCTGTGCCAACGCCCTGCTCCTGTCCGTCCTCGAACGCCCATGGCCATCCTACCCTCTCTAGCACCCGCACCAGCCTGCGTTTCGCGCCAGCTTCAAGCACCGCCTTCGCCCACACCAGCGCCAACGCTCGCCTTCGCCTGCGCCCTTCGCCAACCCTGCACCAGCACCGCACCCACTTGCACTTGCGCCCGTGGCCGCCTGTCCGTGTCTGCCTACGCTAGCGATAGCACTTGCGTCTGTCGACGACAGCGCCTGCGACCACCCTCTCCAGCGCTCTCTCTCCTTACCCCTCCTATGCTCTCTCTCGGCTTCTCCGGAAGAAGAGGAGGGAGGAGACGTCGCCGGAGCCTCCGTCGTCGGAGCCTCCGCCGCCGGACCCGCCCTCCGGTCCCGTCGTCACCATCGCAGGACCCACTGTCCGTCAGTGCCGTCGCTGGCAACCGCCCCCACCGCCGTTGTGCCTTCCTTTTCCCTTTCGCTCTCTGGTCTCTCCCACTCTCTAGTTTCTGCGTGAGACAGAAGGAGTGTGAGGTAGAAGAAGCCGTGAGCCTTTAAGGAATCTGGTCAACCTGTTTGACCAGATTTTGGGTAGACCCGATTCGCTACAGTGCACCGCTAGCATAGAGGTTTCGTTCGTGCTCCAATTCATGTGTTGTTTGCGTCGTTGTGATCGTCTCGATGAATTTCAGTCAATCAGTAGTCCACGCCCTGCAACAGTCCATCTGGCTCCACACTATTGGTCTCAGTTTGGATAATCTCTTACACATGTGCCACATGAATTTTAGCTTCCTCGTCCTTCTACCAAATGAGAAGTCGACAAAAATAATACTCAATGAGGAGCATCAGAACAATTATATTTCCTAGACTATTGTTAATATTTTATTACAAACTAGTGAGATTATTGTTGATGGTGATCAGACTTTTGTAGAGTTTCGCCAAAATTTTTTAGGTAAAACTTAGATGAAATCAATTAATTATTTTGATGGAGCATGGTGCACTATTGATCCCTCGAGATCCTACATTACTTTGGGAAAAGAGTGGTTGGAAGAGCGATCGACTCAAACCAATCTATGTGCATTATCCAGCCACCGCATTTAAGAGGTAAATTTTATTTTCCCAAGTATATTTCTACTGTTGCCAAGCCAGTGCTTCTAGAGAAGACCGTGATTGATGAAAAGTCATTGGAGTTGGTGACTATTATTGATCGTGTATGTGTGAAGATTATTTTTGTTGATGCTTGGGATCAAGACTTGTTCGTCGAGTTTGGACTTCATTTGATATGTGATGATGTATTTGAGATAAGCTCATCATTGACAGTTACCAGTGATCCGCAACATTTTACTAGAGATTAGTGCAACTATGATATGATATGGCGTGATCTTGATGCACACATTCTATGTAGATTGCTATTTTTCAGAAGGCATATTGGTTTGGATATCCCTATAGCAACTTTACTAGTGCATGACTTTGTTATTCTCCTGTCTCTTGTATGGATATTGCGACATTTCAAAACTCGAGGACGAGTTTTCTCGAACCAGGGGAGAATGTTGTGGAGCGAGAAGCTGAAGTAATGGTTTATGCCCATTTGGAGCCCATTTGGAGATTTCTTATTTTTTTTGTAATTTTTGGTGTATTTTTGCACTAATTTATGTTTGGTATTTGGATAGATTGGAGATAAAGTGAGATTATCCTCCAAATTTTGAAGATAACTTCATTTTATCTCCAATCTATCCAAATACCAAACATAGTCAAAGTCCAAGGGTAAAGTAGTTCAAAAAGAGTCAAATTAGAGTCCATTTAGTTTTTATTATGTATTTTGCATTTCTTTATTTAATGAGTCTTATTTGGGTAGAATTCTGTATTTTTTCTCTTTAAATTTTTAATATGATAAGTTTTATTAGGGATAAAAGTCTATATTTAATTTGAAGTCTATTAGGATTGGGAATAGCCCAAACCTATAGAAACATATGTATGGCTCTATTTTGAGATAGTTGATTGATGGATTAATTGAATGAAAGAAGAAATTGTACTTGTTCTCTGCGATGGAGAATAGAGAGTTTTGAAAAGAATCTCTCCACCCCAAGGTGGTCCCTATGAAGGAGAGGGTGCGAAGCTTACACCCCCACCTTCTATCCTCTCTTTGGTGAGACTCTGGCTATCCTTCGTTCTTCTTCCGCTGTCCACACTTTGTCTTGCATCAAGTTGCCAATGTCGATCATCGTCAACTTTGACAGGGAGAAGCTCGCAATCTGCTGTATGATGCTCCAGGAGGTCATTTGCTCTGTGCCGTCGACGGATTTAGGGCAACCCCTTCAGAGTCAGAAGGTAGAAGATGAAGGAGGGGCAGGTGATTCAAATCTCTCGGCCTCGTGCGCGGACCTGAACCTGATTGGTCGATTGAGAGGTGAGTCGGTCGAGGGGGTATCTCACTAGTCGCGGTGAACTTTCCTCACTGGGGGCCAGTTGGGAGAGTTGGGCCGGTTGTTTCTTTGGCCCCCCTTGGCCTTGTCTCGGGGCTCATTGACTTACAGATAATCGGCGATCGCGTGCGTATGGGGGTTGTGGGACCTGAATGCCTTCATCTTCCTCGCTCGAAATCGAGATCTGGATTGTGCAGCCTCAACAATAGCCTGACAGAAGGGGCGTCGGCCTCCTCTCTGCGCCGCCCACCGTCAATGATGACGCCGACGACTACGGCGATAAGGACGACGGTGGTCCTGGCTTCGGATGGGTTGATTGGTGTTTCCCTAACGTCGGTAGGACCCTGTTTGGTATTGCCCTCCAATGGTGTGTCAGAGGGCGACATCTAGTCGACTTCATTCGCAAAGGTTGAGGGAGCTACATTTGGCTTGGGTGTCACCCAACCATCCTTGGGAGGATAAGGCATTGCAATATCTGCACCTTTCACTAACTCCCGCCCTCGGCATTGGAACTCGATCCGTCCTCAAGTGAGTTGTTGCGGCAAGTGTCTAGCTTGGCAGAAGAGGGCTAGGTCTAGGAAACGCTTGAGATGCCTTGTCACAATTGCCCCTACTTCAAAGTTTTTGGCGTACCCATGGTTCAATCCGAGGAGATAGTTTATGAGGTTTACGGTGGTGGCTTCGGCGTCTGTGATGGTGGAGGAGGTACTGGGTGTTGCAGTTTTCATTTCTTTATGCGGATCTCTTCCAAGATACCTTTGTCTCTTGTCTTTTTCTCACAGTGTCAGAGGGGATTGTCGGGCCTAAGGAGGAGGATAATGTGGCTTTACTTCTTCTTGTCTCGCCTTCGATGTCAGAGGATTTACAGCAGTAAAGGAGTAGGTTGAGGAAGTTTTTCAAGGGGAGGATATTACTTCAGTGGATAATGGGAGTCTCTTTAAAGATGAAGTTATGGATATTTTGTCTAAGGTTGAGAACTACATGGAAACACAGGCGAGCGAAATTACTAGATTGATCAATGTCTCGGATGAGGGGGTGGATAAAGATTTGAAAATCCATATTACTTCTGATCAAACATAGATGGATGGCAGATATTGTTAGAAAGGCAAAAGTTTGATGTGGCCGGCAAAACAAGAATTTTGAAGAACTGAAGCATTCATGTCTCCCAAAGCCAGGAGAGGTTTTCGAGGATTGTTTGTCTTTTTCTTTTGTGAGGTCTCTTGGCTTATTGGAAGATATTTTGTCTAAAGTTGAGAACTATATGGAAACACAAGCGAGCGAAATTACTAGATTGATCAATGTCTCGGATGAAGAGGTGGATAAAGGTTTGAAGTCCATATTACTTCTGATCAAACATAGATGGATGGCGGATATTGTTAGAGAGACTAAGTTTGATGTGGCCGGCAAAACAAGAATTTTGAAGAACTGAAGCATTCATGTCTCCCGAAGCCAGGAGAGGTCTTGGAGGATTGTTTGACGTTTTCTTGTGAGGTCTCTTGGTTTATTGGAAGATGTATAATGGGGTGGGTCTCAGAACTGAGGAGTGATTTTGTCTTGGGGCTGTTGGGTGTGTTGGTTGTCCTTCGGAGCAGTTGGTTGGGTTTTTACCGGAGGGTAATCTGGCTTTGTTTTCTTTGCTTCTTTGGTAGGCTTCGTCTTGTCATCTTTTGTTGGGGGGAGTTTTGGGAGCTGTCCCTTTTCACTTGTACATCGTTTTTCTTTTTATATTATCAGCGGTACTATCCACTTCTAAAAGAAAAAAAAGGGAAGTGGTGGTAATTAAGAAAAATCCCATCAGAATCGGGAGATCCATCATGAAAGCGTGAAAAGCTAGCTCCCAGCGGCCACTGTAAACGTGCAAGTTGTGCCTGTCTCGCTCTTCCTTACCCAAAGAATGCACAAACAACCTCATTTGAAAGCGACTGAATTCTCTCAGGGATTCCAGTCATTGGAATCTCCAAAAGATGCCATGTTTCTGTTTTCATGGATGTTGCTTTCAATAAATTCTCTCTGACCGCTCGAGCAAAGAAGGTGGTTTGAGCAATTAAGGTAATGCTCATTTGACGGGCTTTGGAAATTGTAAGCAATTATTCAGGCAAAAATTGGATAACTACTTTGGATGAATGAAGCAGAGAGGCCTTGCCTCTGGCTGGACAAAGTTCGGCTGGCCTCTCCGTTGTGTCCAGTGGTGGCACGAATACCAGGAAAGGAGAAGTTTATTCTCTGTACTAATGGCCATTCTTGAAGGAAAACCGGGGGCATCTTACTCTCATGGAGGTTGCTTTCTTATGTCCAGCCCCATGAAAGGGGGAGAAACTCCAGTGAAACGTCTGTAAGATTGTTCCCAGAGGCATCTCATTCTCTTGGAGGTTGCCATCAATATTTCAGGGTCGTATGTTATATTTCCAAGGATTCTTCTAAATTTTTAGATCTGGATGTCCCTTGCGATGACGGCGAGGAAGATGCCCTCAAGATGCATTATAATTAATGGAGTATTTGTTGCCTTCATCAGGTAAGCAAAAGTTTTCTTTGTATAAGCATTCATGGCCTTCGCAATTGCCCATCCTTATTGGAGGTCCATCGGACTATTTTCTTCATAGCATTTATACAGAACACTTGGAATACTTTGTTGTGCTTCGTGATGAACATGAAGTTTGTAAACGAGGAAAATCACTTTGATTTTAAAACAATATCCCGAATAATAGAATGATAGAGGTCACTTCATGTTCATCTCGTTGATATTGAAGCTAGTAGCTACTGTGTGAACTTTATATTACCTGCCCTTCAGATCATTCATCTCTAAGTAATCTTATTTTCGAACTCTTGATGCGACTACTTGAAAATTTAAGAGGCAACTTTGGATGGCTGTTCCAAATATATTCTATTTGATCTCATCATGTATCGAATTGAATTAGTTATCTGTCAGTGAGTTTCTTTAGCATCGCACCTTGACTTTGGTAATTACTTGTTTCCGTACGTATCTGATGCTGGTTTGCTGAACCACCAACTGATTAAGTGGTTGAAGATATGTAAGTCCAACGATTGGTGAATGTATTTTTTTCTTGGTGTGCTAAATCGGTTGGCCTAGGTTATTTGATTTCATCATTACTTGTTTCCGTACGTATCTTTTATAGAACATGGTATCAACAGTTGGATAATTTACAAATATGCCTTTTGTCAATGTTTCGTTTCGAAGATATCTTTGGTGGCAACATGTATGCATAGCCAGCTTAGCCCTCTCAATTTAATTGAAATGTATATGGAGAGGAAGAATCTCGCTGCCTAGGCTTCAAAGTCCACCAGGCCCGATACGGCCCAGATAAGAAGATGACCCTGGTCATCCAGCCAACAGGCCATTCCAAGAAAATTAGGTAATAAGTTTGGCCCACCTAGAACACAGGATCGGGCCTTATAGCACTGATCTAGGGAAAGTCTAGAGAGAGAAAATTATAAGAAAGGTCCTCTAGTTGCGAAGGTAGTAGCCTCGAGTGAGAGCGTCGAAAAGTGCGGATGATTGAGAACCTCCCAACCACACATGGTTGTGGCTGAAAGATCCTTGGCTCGAGAATTTCATTGCCAAGCAAACGAAGTTCCAGAGGAGGTAATTGCTCGAGCAAAACTTGTACTCCTAAAGAGCGAGACTTGGACTATCTTCCAACCAACTATGATGTCAGCAAGTATCCTCGGTAAAGAGCGACGAGGTAGAAAAGGGCAAAGAGAGAGGGCGACCACATGAATGCTCTGCGTTATGGGAATAAGACACTATGTCTTGGGAAGACTTTCTTCAATATGATAAGCGTAGTCCTTTGATAAGTGATTGAAGTCAGGTTGCCACCTACCGCCTCCACATCTTTCTCCTACAAACCACCATTCTCAACGTAGATCAATAGGGAAGTTGAAGTCTATTAAATCTCTGGTAAGTCCTCCGATGAAGGTAAGCAATTCTAAGATTGTACTTCTTACGATTCTGGTTGAGAATGATTTTGAGTCGTCCCTCAATTACCTACACCATTAACGTAATCGTCGGAAAGTGATCCCCAAGATATATCCCCTGGGCCCTTTTAGATGCGTGGTTTCTTCTATGCAGACTCTAGTATATATGAAGATTGAAGCATCTAAAGTGATGCTAAAATAATCTGGATCAGCCATTTATAAAACATATCGTAATAACTTGAGGAGTACGAACATTCTGGTACATAAACTAACATTGGCAACATAATTTATTGAAGTTGTGTTCCTGCAATCTACTTGTTGGCAGAGGATTATAGTTAAAAATGAACGGCTTGAATACAAATTTGACTGACCAAAGACTGTCTCTAGTCTTGGGTATTGTCTATAAAAGTCCCTCGAAAAAAAATTACTGCCCTTGAAAATTGTACATTCTTATGTACTTCTTATTTTTCATTACATAGGCATAATGTGTTCCTAACATATTGGCCAATGAGAAGATCAAAATATATAAAAAAGTACAATTCTTGAGTGCATTGAACTTTTCTCAAGTTCCTCACATGGGTTCCTGTTTGTGCAAACGTGATGGGCAGAGGTGGGCTAATCAAACAACTCACTATAACTCACTAGGGAGCAGTTTGAGTCCAAAAGAAGAAACCTCTTCTTATTGGCAGTGTTTGAAACTTTGGATTGAGAAGAGCTTCTTGGAATTTTTCCTCAACTTCTGCTTGTGACGCTTTTCCTATTTTCCTTTTTGTTTCAATCAAATGAAAGTAGGAGAGTGTCTTAACATCTTGATTAACATCTTGATTTGGTGTGTCTTAACATCTCTGCATATTATATTCTATATCTTTGAAATCTAAAAAACTAACCATTAAAATGGAAAAAAATATTCTATTATTACATCAAAAAATTGTTAAATAATAGCTAAAAGTACTAACATACCCATAAAAATGAGAGGGAGAGAGAACACAGAAAAAGATGTGAACGTCAGAGGGAGTCTCCTCTTTTGACGCTGGTGTCTCTGTAAGAGAGAGAGAGAGAGAGAGAGAGAGAGAGAGAGAGAGAGAGAGAGAGAGAGAGAGAGAGAGAGAGAGAGAGAGAGAGAGAGAGATGCCATCTAAGGCGCCGGTGTCTTTGCCAGTGTTTGTATTAAGCCAGAAGCCATCTTAGAGGCGAGTTTGCTTGGAACCTTTCCCACCTTTTTTTTGGATTGAATCCGGGAGCGATTTCGGGGACGACAGGTTAACTAAGATGCCAGCTCTCTTTCTTAATTTTTTACTTCCATGTGAGATGTTTTGATTTGATATTAGCGAAGTCGCCTTCACTTGGAAGAGGTATTGATTAGTTGAGGTAATTAGGAATTGACCAAACATGCCCTTGAATGCAGTGGGGTTTTAGATTAATCTCTTTTGCGATTTGGGGGGAAATATTAACCCAAATCCATCGTCTGATCTCCTCTAAGTCCCCGGGTAATGCCAGTGCCTCCTCAACTCTGACTCTTCTGGAATTACCAGGCATGAATCCGAAGCTCTCGTATGTGCATAGCAATGAGGGGAAGTCTGTTGAAGATCCACTAAAGTCTGAACTCTCAAGTCCGATCACGTTTCATTTATTTGGAATAGTTCTGATATTTTCTATCGACACACACCATTAAAGTCTGATCTCTGAAGTCTGAACTCTCCAAAGTCTGTTCTGTTTGGAATCACGCAAATATCAGAACTTGAAAAAAGCACAGGTCAAATCATTTTAGAAGGGTTTCGAAAGAAAGTAGCTACAAGCTCAAATCATTTTACAAAGGGTACTGAAATGTTGTTGCAAGTGTTGCCCAATCCAAATACCGCAAAAGGCTCTTAATACACTTAATCAAGACAATACATATATACGCAGAGTAAAAGTAATGAAAACGTATTATTTATTTTTTAGATTTTTTTATAAAAATACCTTTGTTACAAATTTATTTTCAGATTTATCGTTTTATTATTATTACTATTTTGTCTTATTCGTACCCTCAAACTCCTTGAGCACACACCTGACACCTGCATGTATGCATGTAGTGGCCGTCCTTGATAGCCCGAGAGCATCCATGTCGAACGCTGGTTCTTTTCTCCATTCTCACCGGTAGAGCTCAGGCGGCAGCCGCGGTGTTAGCTCCACCTCCAAGGGTGTGGAGCCAAACAGAGAGTCGTCCAACTCCACGGGAGCCCCGGCGGCGGACGGCGGCCTTCCCAGCTCAAAGCTATGGATCAGCCGGGCCAGCGCCAGGTGCATGACATGGAGGGAGAAGGTGACACCCGGGCAAATCCGCCGGCCGGCGCCGAAGGGGATGAGGCCGAAGTGCCCGCCCTTAACGTCGACGTGCGCGTGGTTCCCGTCCAGGAACCGCTCGGGCATGTACTCCTCCGGGTCCGGCCACACCGCCGGGTCCCGCTGCAGCTTCCAGACGTTGGCGAGCACGCGGGTGCCGGCGGGGACATGGAAGCCGGCGACCACGCAGTCCTCTGTGGCTTCGTGCGGCTGCAAGAGCGGGGCTGTAGGGTGCAGCCGGAAGGTCTCCTTGACCACGGCTTGGAGGTAGTCGAGTTTCTTAACGTCGGCCTCCTGGACGTTTCGCCGCCGGCCGACGTGGAGGTCCAGCTCCGCCTGGGCTTTCCTCAGCACCTCCGGGTTGTTCAGGAACACGCCAATGTTCTTGATCAGGGAGAACACCGTCGTGTCGTTGCCGCCTAAGATCATGGCCTGCAATAATGGATTCGTATGAATGGATTTTGGGAAGCGAAGCGGACCGAGGTTATGGAGATCCCCATGCAAAAGAATTCTAATAGGTAAGGTTGGGGCTGTTCGCGGTTTCGATTGGGTTTCCTCTGGTTTAGCCAGTATTTAGTTTAATTTGGTTTATATCAAATGCATTTCGTAAATATTAAAAATCGCCATCTATCTAAATATAAAGATATCAGATATGCATGTTGTCATATATATATATATACACACACAAATTGAAATACTTGTATATATGTTATAAATAAAAAAAACATTGCATAAGTTGAATGAAACTGAAATTTTTTTGAGTCCATACTTCTAGCATAAATTAATTATCAGCCTCAATCAATAAGGGTACCTTATTTCCTGGTCTCGAAAAGATGCGTCTGGTAGAACACCCCCCCCCCTTTTGGGGGACATGAATTTTTGGCCTTCGGGAGGCCATTTTTGTCAATTTATTGACAGTTTTTTTTATTTCTTATTTTATCTTTTCATATAATTAATGTATTTTTTACCATCGTGCATGGATGGCCACTGCAATTTTATTTTAACTGATTTTTTTGTGTATTTTAACTAGATTCTTCTTATACCTTAACTTATAAATTACTGTATTTGTGTTACTTCTATTACTTGTAAGTTAGTTTTTGCCGCTGAACCTAGTAATGTCGTATGACAGTAGATCTAATTTTTTTCTTGTTTGTCATGAATGCTTTAGTTTTTGTTAATCACCCTTCTAACATTTTATGCAAGAATGATCAAATATTGGATGGTCACTGCGTTCATATTTAAACTGAGTTTTTCGTCTACTTTATTAATTAAAGAAGAAGAGATCACTAGTCAAAGAAGAAGAGAAAGTGATTAAAGAAGAACGTCATACATATTTGATGGTAAGTACTACTTTAACAGATAACATCTATGACTTTAGAATACTAACTACTATTTTAACACATTACAACTACTACTTTAACCGATAATAACTACTACTTTAATAGACAATATATACTTTAACTAATTTTCTCTTCCACTTTAATTAATTTTCTCTTCTACTTTAACCGATTTTCTCTTTTACTTTAACAAGTTTCTTTTTGTACTTTAATCGGTTTCCTCTTATACTTTAACCGGTTTCCTCACCTACTTTAATTAATTTTTTTCTTTTTCTTTAATAAATTTTCTCTTTTACTTTAACTAATTTTCTCATCTACTTTAATACATTACAATTACGACTTTAACAGATTATAACTACTATTTTAACACACTACAACTACTATTTTAACAAATTAGACAGTTTAATTGATTTCCTCTTATTTTTTAGAATGTTTCATCTTTTTCTTTAACGGTTTTCCTCTTCTACTTTATCAAGCATCCTCGTCTACTTTAACTAATTTTCTCTTCTACTTTAACAGATTTCCTCTTCTACGTTATCTAGTATCCTCGTGTATTTTAACCAATTTTTTCTTCTACTTTAACTTATATCTTCGTATACTTTGAGCAATTTCCTCATCTACTTTAACTAGTTTTCTCTTCTATTTTAATCGATTTCCTCTTCTTCTTGAACATGTTTCATATTCTACTTTAACTGATTTTCTTATCTACTTTAATTAATTTTCTCTTCTTGTTTAATGTGTTTCTTTTTCTACTTGAACTATTTTCGTGTTATACTTGAATCGATTAAAGTAGACGGAAAAATCGATTAATGTATGAACACAATAGACATCCATACCTGATTATTATGGTATAAAGTGTTAGAAATGTGATTAACAAAAACTAAGACGTTGCATGACAAGTGAGGAAAAAATTGGATCTACTATCATACGATAAGCTAGCTTAGAGATAATACAAGTAATACCAGTAAATTAGTTTATATGATGAAGTATAAGAATGACCTAATTAAAGTAGATAAAAAATTGTTGAAATAGATGAAAATTTTAGTTAAAATATGAATGTAGTGATGTGGTAAGAAATGTAATAATTATATGGAAGGATAAAACAGAAAATGAAAAAAAAAGTCTATCAGCAAAGAGATGAAAATGGTCACTTAAGAACCATTTAATGTATAAGATCCTGAAAAATGTGGACTAAAAATTAAAATCTATAAATACTTGAATGCTTGGCGTAGATATTCTTGACAGATCTACAGTTAAAGTCCCCTCATTGGCAGGACTTGAAATTAAAATTTTTCATATTTCTATTTAATTTGGGTTGGAGAAAATTTTCTGTAATTGAATCAAAATTCGAAAGTAAGAAGGTTTCCAAGTCTAAAACTAGATAATCAAATTAAGAGGCTACAAAATAAGGCATCATAAGAATAATTAAAAAGTGAAAAATCCTCATAAAATTAAGATGCTTTCTTATCCACATCTACCATTCAAATTTGTCAATACCACTAGTGTGTAGGGGTGTCAATGGGCCGGGCCTGGACCGGACCTTGCTAGGCCCGGCCCAGGCCCGGGGTTAGGCCCGGTATGGGTGGCCCGGCTCGGTCCGGCCCGAAAGTCTGGAAAAAATATTATTTTTATTTATATAATATATAATTTTAATATATCTACTATAATATATCTATAAAAAATAATATATATTTTACTTATATCTATATTAACATTTAACTTGTAAAAAATTATGTTTTTGAGTATATTTATTGTAGAAAAAATATATATAATTCTCTTTCTAAATATAAAATTCATACTTAATATAAATTATATTTATATTTTTTAGGCCGGCGGACCGACCGGGCCGGGCCTCACAAAGCCCAAGTCCGGCCCTATTTTTTTCCGGGCCGAGCCGGGCCAAAAAATTTTAACGAACTTAATTTCCCGACCCAAGTCTAGTTAAAATCGAGTCGAGTTTGCGGGCCTCCGGACCAACCCGGCCCAATTGACACCCCACCTGTGACTTTAAACTTACGAGAAATCCTCACATGGAGTCGTTCTCTAACCTCAGTACTTACCAATGCGGTTGCCTTGATGACCTTGTCGGCATCAAACTCCAACGAATCGGGGCGACTCGTGGCGGTCAGCAGCACGTCCAGGAAGTCCCTATCGCCGCCGTCCGCACCAGACACCTCCCTCCTCCTGCGGCGCTCCTGGAGCCACGATCCCATCACCTCGTCCATGTCCCTAGCCACTGCCTTCATGGCCTTTTCGTGCCCCCACAAATCCACCCACCCGAGAGCGGGCACGAAATCCGACGCCGTGGATGCCGCCGCTCCGAGCAGCTGGAAGAACCGGCCGATCGCTCGTTTCAGCTTCTCCACCTCCCCGGCGCCGCTGGAGCACTGCTTCCCCGCCACCACCCGCACGATTATGTTAAAACTCAGGTCTTTGAACCACCGCTTCATGTCGATCACAATCGGCCGCGGCCCCTTCTCCTCCCAGAGCTCGTACACCTCCCTGAGGCGCTCGCCGACCTCCGCGGACCGCACGGGCTCAAAGGCGGCGACGCGGGCGCTGGAGAGGAGCTCCACGGTGACGAGCTTGCGGACGGAGCGCCAGTACGGGCCGTAGGGTGCGAAGCCGAACATGGCGTAGTCGTAGCCCATGTGCTTTGCCGCGGCGGACTGCGGCCGCGAGGCGAGCGCACGGTCGTTGGCGACGAAGCACTCGCGGGCAGCGTCGGCGCTGCTGACGATGAGTGTGCGGCGGGCGCCCAGGCGGAGCTGGAAGACCGGGCCATAGGTGTCGGCCATGGCAGCGAGGGTGCCGGGGAGAAACGCCCCGCCTTTGAGCAGGTGGAGATGGCCGATAATGGGAAGGGCGCCGGGTGGCTGAGGGGCTTCCCTCTGCTGTTTTTTCGCAGTCGCCGTTGTGATAACCTGCCAAGAACGCAGGTGATGGCAATGGCGAAGAGGCCTACGAGGAGTTGTAGCTGGAGAAGGGGAGCCATGGGGTTGCCTACTGCCGAGGTTGAGCTCTGACGCCAAAGAACATCACATATCCCACTATATATGGTCTCCGTCTCTGCTAGAAGCCAAGTAAGGGTTTTCTTTTAAAATAATATGATTTGAAAGATTATTTAGATAAATAACATCTTAAAATTTTTAATTCGTAATCTCACACGTTTTTGACCGTTCGACGCGCCCTTTTAAACAAAATTATAAACAAATTAGAAATCGGTTATGGCATCACTGATTTGAGCAAATCGATCATGCCACGACAAATTTGCGTACTGTCTCTCTCTCCCTTCTTCTTCCTCCTCTCCGCTTCTTTCTTCTTCTTACACATATAATTTTATTAATATTTATATATTTAAAATGATGCTAAATTTTAAAATATAAATTTTATATATTTTAATAAAATTTAACGGGCAGTCACCTTTTTGAAGCAGAAACATATACAGTATAATTATTTAAATAATATCAAATTAATTTGTTAATTTTTTTGAGATTTTATTTTTTATATTTAAACGATATCTAATTAAAGTAAAATTTTAAACACAAGTTAATTGAAATATGATAAAATTTATGGTGATTTTAATTTATTTTTTGAAATAAAATTTTGTCATTTAAAAATTACTGTAAAAATTAATAAATAAAATTAATCTCAATATTTATACATCAATAAATTTTTATATTTTCGTATCCATAATCAGAATATTTTTTTAAAAATTATCGTGATCTTAGATTTTATTTTTGTTACTCAAATTTGATGATGTCTCATCAAAATACGCAATAAAAATTATGTTATAGTAATATAATAATGTTTTTAAATAAAAAATAACTCTCCCGTACTATGTAACATAGATGTTACGTAACGGCAGTGTTATTTTTGATTTAGAGACATTTTTTATGTTATTAACATAACCTCTTATTAAATTATAAATAAGAAATCTTAAGATGTTATTTACCTAAATAATCTTTCAAACTATACTATTTTTAAAGAAAACCTGTCAAATAAAACACTCGGCCTACGACTTATGTATATTTTGTGGCTTATATGCTGTCTCTTAACTTGTTCTGACTTTGAATTTTCCACGGAATCATGAACATGAGAGAAAGGACAACGTTGGTGACAGCAAGAAGATCTTAAATTAAGTTGGTTTTGAAAAGATCAAGTTTCTTGTTCACGCCGCGATATAGCTTACAGTGTACTTTACACTCCACGAGTAGGTGCATTAAACTTGCTGAGGAACGCAAGGATGAACCACGGACAAGGCCTACATCGGAGAAGATGTAAGGAAAAAGAAAAAAACAAAACAAAACCAACATGATCAGGAACTTGTACGCGCGCACACCCGGTGGGTTTGAGACGAGGAGGGGAGCAACGTCTTCCTCTCTCTCCACCATCAACAGGTCATCCCACATTCCCACATCGATCGAAAGAATCGGGTGGACTCTTTTTTTTTTCTTGAGATTTTTACATGTCAATTCTTACAATTCAATTAATTATAAATTAATATCTCAAATCTAATTATTATCATATTAATTTTTTGAAACCCGGAACTCTTGTAAAAAGTCCAGCTAGTCGGAAGCTATTAACAAAAAAATTAAGTGAAATATTCTTTCTTCTCATTGGTTGCCCTTATGAAGTTACTCAAATACTCTTACCTTTGTCACTCTCAACCCCTTCACTGTGAAATCCCTCCACCATTGGGTGCTGCAATTGTCGCACCGCAGCATAGGATGGCTCTGCGCCTCTACGGCGGCTGTTGGCCCCTTCTAGCCGTCGCCTTCCTCCTCTGCATCGCTCGCGCCTCCCAAGAGACAGAGTCCATCGACGTCGGCGACTCCTCGGCGCCGGAGAGGGCCGTGCACAAGGCATTGCACACGCATAAGTTGCTAATCGAGCTGCTACTCCTTGGTCCAACGGGATAGATGGAGTCGAGGCCTTGCTCGAGCACACCTTACCATACTCCGTGGGGTTGGAGAAGGCCAAGTGGAAGGACTTTACTTTTCCCTCAGCATAGTAGGCGAGAGAGAGAGAGAGAGAGAGAGAGAGAGAGAGAGAGAGAGAGAGAGAGAGAGAGAGAGAGAGAGAGAGAGAGAGAGAGAGAGAGAGAGAGAGGTTGTCTCCTCCGACTCAGAGGGGGTTGTCCCCTTCGGAGATTTTTCCACTCCGAGAAACTACCATAGTAGAAAGACTAGCGGGCATCATCAACCTTTTCGATTTTGCGGCACCAGAGGATGAGAAGGAGTTCTGCGACGAGGCGGGGAGAGATCACATCAGAGAGCAGCCAAGTGCTCATAGAAGTGGTTGTCTAGGCTAGCGGATCAAAAGACGTTGAAGAGGGACTAGAACTTCTGGAACGTGAAGCTGGGGTCAATCACAACCCCACCCACATGAATCTTGTAGTCGTCGTCGAAGAAGAGCACGTGGAGGTCGGTTGATGAGGGCGACACAAAGAGCAGACGTGCAGGCGCCACATTCTCCTGCATCCTATCGTGCGGCGCCCTCGACGTGGTGTGCGTCGTGCACACCATCGGGCACGTGGAGGATATCGGCGACGAGGACACATGGAGGAGATATCATTGGCAATGTAGTCCTCTAGAGCGGCATTAGTGTGGGAGTGGTCCTCATCATCTCTGGTCGACTAAACACCCTCCTGCTAATCTCCTCTAGGAACTCCTATGTGTTGGAAATAAAAGGTGTTAAGGGGCTTTATAAAAGAAAGGTGAAACTCAATGTTGATAGAATAAAAAGTACCTCAAAAGTTGTGCTATGTTGTCCTCATGTGTTGGGTTGTCTTTATATGTGGGGTCTTTAGTCCCACATGTGATACCCCTAAGGAGTTAAGGGCTTCATAACCCCTAGTGTCCATGAGACTATGTCTTATAGACAAAGGTGGGGGTATGCTAGACCATATCACACACGTGCGTCGCCGGGCTGGGCGGGCGCGCGTGTGATGACGCGGTCCAGCCGGCTTGACTTGGCACCTTTTTACTTCTTATTTTTGCGTTTTGAGCCTTTCTTGGGGAGATTAGACCTGTTTGGGCCTGTTATTTTGAACCGGCCCATTGTCCCGGTCTGCGCGGGCGTTGGGTGCTTCATATGGCGATTAGGTTCCCTAATCACGTAGTTAGACTTCTGTTATGCAAAAACCCGAAGCGCCCTTTCAACTCGCACGGAGGAACCGCTCGCCGTCCGGCCGCTCGTCTCCCGTCGATCGTGCCTCCGGCCGTCGCCGCTGCATCGTTCTCCGCCGGTGACCGGTGCATGCCCTTTGTTCCTGTTCCTTTTTTCTATAACCGAGGGTTAGGCTTAGCGTAGCCCTGTTTGCGAAATTAAGATTAGTGCGGTTCTTAATTTCGTGGTGGTAGTCATATCCTGGGAGGAGATCGCCTTGCCCGTCGCACTACTTCTGTGGGGGCGATATCTTCTCTAAGGGGAGTCTCCTTAGAGACGCTTCTACTACACCCTTTACTGTCGTTTTAAGCATGTATATTTCACCAGTTCATCTCATGTATGTTACTGTTTGGTTGTTGTCGTTTGAACGATTTCCATTTACCTGTTTGCTATGGTTGTGCTTGCATATCTGTATATCCGATTATTGCCATGGATGTGCCCTGTTCCACGTTTTATATTCAACAGTCTTAGAGAAGATATCATTCATGGCGTCAATGGGTTTTAGAGCGAGGGATGACTTGTCTGGGATGCCCGAAAAATTTTTCGGGCAGCATTTCAAGCGTTGGCAACAACGCATGAAAGTCTGGTTCACCATGGTCAGTCTAATATCACTGATTGAATCGGATCCCCCTGTTTTGGATGAGAAAGTCCCTGACAGTGCCGAGAAGGTTGAAGAGTGGAAGGAAAAGGACAGGTTAGGGCATGGGTGTATACTCACTGCACTATCTGATGTTCTTTTTGATGTTTACAGTTCTTCCACTTTCAAAACCACTAAGGCACTTTGGGATGAACTTGACCGCAAGTATAACACCGAGGACCAAGGTCTGGAAAAATACTCTGTGGGCAAGTTTCTCAAGTTCCAAATGGCTGAAAATAAACCTGTGGGGGAGCAGGCACATGAACTTCTTCTTATGCTCCAAGGTCTGGCTGAGGCAGATATGAAAATGCCTGAAAAGCTCCAAGTCATTTGCATCATAGAGAAATTGCCTAGATCCTGGGAGGATTTTGGAATGTCCCTTAAACACCGTAAGGAGACTATTTCTCTTGATGACTTGATGAGGGCTATAGCTATAGAAGAGGAGCATAGAAAGGAGAAGCCTAGTATGCCTGTTGATGCAAGTGCAAACCTAGTAATGAGGCATAAGGGGAAAGAATTTAAGGGCAAAACCAAAGTTGATTCCACTCACAGATGAAACCCAAAGGAAAGATAAAGAAGAAGAAGGTACTTGGAGAGTGCTGGTCTGTGGTTAAAAGGGTCATATGCGCAATGACTGTCCCAAAAGGAAAGAAAAGTTGCTGAATAAGACCCAACAGACCGGTCAGAATCCAGCACAGGTCAATGTAGTGACTGCTGGTCCCTCTTCTGCCGATGAGTATGTTACTCTTAATCCTCAACTATTTACTATTTATGAACCAAATGAATGGTTGGTAGACACTGGGGCCAATGTACATTTGTGTGCTGACAGGTCTAACTTTGTGTCTTATCAGGCCTCCTATGATCGTTCTGTGACGATGGGGAATGGGAGCACTGCTAGGGTGCTTGGAGTTGGACGAGTGGACCTGAAGTTCTCTTCAGGACGTGTTCTTTCTCTTTCCCTAGTGCACCATGTTCCTGGTGTTAGAAGGAACATTTTATCTGGTTCTGTTTTAGTAAGAGAGGGTTATGAACTTAACTTTAAATGTAATAAAGTTGTGATACTCTATTTGAAGTCTTTTATTGGTAAATGCTATCTTTCTGATGGATTGTTTAAAATTTATGTGGATCATGTGTTGAACAGAAATTTAGATGTTGTTGCTTCTAGTTCTGTTTTTGTTGCTTATAATGTTTTAGATTCATCTAACTTATGGCATGGACGTTTAGGTCATCTTAATTTCAATTCTTTGAAACGCATGATGAACCTGAAATTAATTCCTGAGCACACTATTGATAAAACGAAGAAATGTGACATCTGTGTACAGACCAAACTACCTAGAAAACCTTTTCATTCTGTAGTTAGAGATTCAGAGATTCTGGATCTGGTGCATTCAGATATTTGTGAGTTTAATGGTGTGCTAACCAGGGATCATAAAAAATATTTTATTACCTTTATAGATGACTGTAGTAGATACTGTTATGTGTATCTGCTCAAGTCTAAAGATGAGGCTTTACAAAAGTTTGTCATCTTTAAGAAGGAAGCAGAAACACAAACCAGTCGGGTTCTTAAGAGGTTGAGGTCTGATAGAGGAGGAGAGTATACTTCTAGTTTGTTTGTGGAATTTTTCCAAGAACATGACATTGTTCATGAAACAACTGCCCTATACTCTCCTCAGTCTAATGGGATAGCAGAAAGGAGAACCGTGTATTCATTGACATGGTCAACTCTCTCCTGCAGAGTTCAGGACTACCTAAGTATATGTGGGGGGAAGCATTGAATACAGCTGTCTTATTCTGAATCATGTCCCCTAAAACATAAAGATAGCAGTCCAATTGAAATTTGGAGAAGTAGGAAACCTAGTTTGAAATTTCTTAGAGTGGGGGGGGGTGCCTGGCAAAGGTACTTGTCCCTGAGCACAAGAGAAAGTGTAACACCCTCCCTCCAACCGCACACATACACATACGTATCACATATCACATAGCTCTTGATCGGAGGAGGGTTATACTGACAAACTTTCGTTATGGGTAGATATATCCGCGCTTTGCACAAAACTGGCAAACCATTCCACAAAGGTATCTTGGAACATATTACAATACACAAGGTAACAAAGTATTAACACTCATTATTTACAAAGACAAGTTTCTCTTTCTACTTAATACATCAACAACTAAAATAACTGCATTATTCTTCTTCATCTCTTCATCGTCCGCAGCGGAATTAGGATTCACAGTAGCTGAGATTATACACACCTTCAATCTGAAAGGGGTGGAGGAAACAAAGGCGTGAGTCGGAAGGACTCAGTAGGTGACAGTAAACATAAAGATAGGAGTTTCAAATTTTGAGCTTCAAGAGTATTCAGAAAGTGCATATATGGAACAAACATATTGCTCATGAATCTTCATATTTGACATAAACATATAGCCCAAGTAAATTTCATAACGGGCTCAGATGTATCTTAGAACAAAAGTCATATTTGTCTTTCAGAATTCAGACCATAACTTAATTTGGAAACAATTCGACAGGCATCACTGCTCTCAAGAGGTCTATATAGACGTAATATACCATCCTCAGTGCCTAGGCGATTCCAGCACCTTAGATCTTGTTCATTGCGCAAGAACGGGGCTTATTACCCACCATCGTCAGTCCATTGACTTGGATTTACCTACAAACTGTCGCCCTCAGCTGATCACAAGTGGCTGGTGCTACCACAAGTGATCCTAACCCTCTTTTGAAGAGAACACTGTCTTCAGATCATAAACTTCTTTTCATGAGCATAACAAAGATTGGAAATCCAAAGGTAGTTTTTGATTGAGAATAAATACAGATATCTTGGTGACAAAGTTGTTCGGAGTTCAATAATATAAGAAAGACAATTGGTTGAGACCGGGTTATGACTCAAGTCAATAACTTCAGAAGATTTGAATCATATAGGAATCCAAAAGAAGATGAAGATTCATAATGGTCATCACAAATTATTCCATCTCATGAGGTGTTCAAACATATGAACTCTCAAGTGGTCAAGTTTTATAACCTCAGTTACCTAATACCGAAGAATAGACTCAATCGGAGTACTATTCGTAATTGACAACTTTAAAAATAATTCAAGGAGAGTTAAGGTACTCAAAGTGGATGAATTTTTCAGTAACATGACAGTAAATATCAAGGTAAATGAGAGGGTAACTTCTTGGCTTTTAGGATGAGTTTTGGCATGGATTCAGACATGAAAGAGTGCAGAAATTTGAATCAACACTGCATCTGTCGACAGATAGGAAGGGGCTGTCGACAGATGAGAGCAGACAGAGCTCAGGTTGTCTGGCTCTGTGTGTATCTGTCGACAGATGCAAGGGATCTGTCGACAGATCCACACAGTCCAGAAACCTGAAGTTCTGTCAGACGTGCGTCTGTCGACAGATTTGGGCTGTCTGTCGACAACCGCCTATTTCTCACTCATAAATGACTTAGAATGTACTCTAAACATGCTGACAATGGAACCTATGAATCAAGACATGATGTATATCAAATATAAGAGTCTAATTGTAGATCTCACAGTGGTTTATAGGCCAAACAAGAGACATGGAACAAGAGGGTTGCAATTCAAGCTTGTCTAGCTAAAACTAGACATAGTATATTGTTGGAAGTAAGGCCCTTATACAAGGATTAGATGGAAGATTTCCACAAGATAAACTCTCAAACTCATGGTATTTAATGTTCCAAAATCAAGGTTTGAGGTACAACTACTAAATGGAAAGTAACCTCACTGTTCTAAAGATATCGAAACTTTTAGCAAATCTCTATAACATAACCATGGATCATGGGTGGAAGGAGAAATTGGGAACCTACTTGATCTGAAATAAAAGTGAAGATTCTTCTTCGTAATCACATGGTTCCAAAGGAGTTAAGGAAATCAAACAAAAGTTTGGAATTATAACCTCGTATACAGACTAAACCAAGGTTGGTTAACAAGCTTAAAGGCAACTTTGAACAAGGCTATGATCTTTCTGACAAGAACAGAGGGTAAAGATTTAGAAGGAGAATAGGAACCTATAGACATCGTACTTACACACAATTATGAGGATGGTTACACAGTTCATATGAGGATTTGCAAGTTTAAGACAAGTATATAGAGATCCTGAACTCTTTAGCCAAGGTCAGAGACAAGGATTTAGAAAAGAAGGAAGAACCCTTCTTGACTTCAAGATCAACGAAATCCTTGAATACATCTAATTAAAAATGAAGCAAAGCAAGAAGAACTATACAGGTCATGGCACAAACAGGAGACATGGTTCCTACGAATGAAGAAACCATGAGCATATACATAGGAAACTGAGAAGGATTGGAGGTATGCCACCTACTTGACTTGGAAGGTAATGCTTCCACTCCGATGGCCCACATTGAAAGAAAATGGAACCAAGGGTGCAACACAATAGTCCCCTGAATCAGCTCACAAAACCTTCGATGGAAGCTATGGAAGCAGCAGCTCAACAGCCAGTCTCCCACGCGAGGGTGCAAGCACAGCTACCATAAGAACAACTCCAGTAAAATGGCTCCAACGCATACAGCCCCAACAGCAATTCACCAACCAGTCATCCACACAGGGATGAAATCTCACTACAGCAGAAACTTTTTCCCTAAGCAAAGCAGCAGCAGTGGAAGAGAAAACACTTCCACGAAGGTGAGGGAAGC
The DNA here is from genome assembly GCA_014218235.1 of Colocasia esculenta. NCBI lineage: Eukaryota > Viridiplantae > Streptophyta > Magnoliopsida > Alismatales > Araceae > Colocasia > Colocasia esculenta. The sequence goes on along the minus strand of CM024764.1, from coordinate 92,494,318 downwards.
TTTTATAAGCTCTCAGCCTTCACACATGCTTGGCACGTCGGCCATGCATGTGTCAAGGTATGATCTCCCTTAACCTCCCAAGGACACCTGCTCCATGCAACTTCCAAAGGCGACACATATGGGTAAAACGTGGTGATGATCTACACCATGAAAAGTGGTTACGTGGCCCCTGATGCGTGGGTAGAAATAACCCAAAATGGTCACCGTAAATGGTTGATAATTCAACTAGCCAAATTGTCTCCTTGTTTACATATCCTAATGATGTCCATTGAGTTGAAATTTCAACCATAGACTAACAGGAAGGTTTACAAATTGTCATGATTTTATTTAATTTTTAGAATTTATTTTCCACTGGGTGAAAAATCGCCCCAAAAATAGTTGCGTCGGCTAAATCTCAAAATCCGGTCGTCAAAAATTTTAGATAATTACATATTTGATATCACCACATTTTTCTAAGAATTTGGTATTCTCATATTTTATTTTCGTTACAGTTTCCGGTGTCGCCCTGTGGGAGCGCGCACCTCTAATACGTTACTGGAATAACATTTACTAATGTAATTAATCCTAAATGAGTGTTAATTACATATCTTGATAGTGGTTATATTTAATAATCTAATTTTTCATAGTTTTCTAGTAAATAGGATTTTCGGGTGTTACAGAAAGAAACTGGGACCTAAGACAGTTGATGCTGTTTTCCTAGGCTATGCTGAAAACAGCTATGCATACAGGTTTCTGGTTATTAAATTAGAAATTCCTGGCATAGATGTTAACACCATAGTCGAGCTTCGTGATGCTACGTTCTTCGAAGATGTCTTTCCCATGAAGGCTGGTTTACCTCAACATCTGTCTTATGAGACTGTAGCCTCTACATCTGATTCTATTCCAGAACATGTGGAAAGAATGACAAATGTGGGGGCTGATGCATCCAAAGTTTCTTCTGATTCCAGTGATCAATAAGAAGTTGAACCAAGGAGAAGTAAGAGACAAAAGGTTGCTAAGGATTTTGGAAGTGAGTTTGTCACTTACCAGATCACTGGTGACCCCCCAACCTTCCGAGATGCCATGGCTTCATCCGAAGCAAAGCATTGGAAGGATGCCATTAAGAGTGAGATGGACTCCATTCTTACTAATGGTACTTGGGAGTTAGTTGATCCTCCTTCTGGTTCAAAGCCCATTGGATGCAAATGGGTCTTTAAGAAGAAGCTTAAACCCGATGGAACCATTGAAAAGTATAAAGCCAGACTTGTTGCCAAGGGTTTCAAACAATTAGAGGGAATAGACTATTTTGATACTTATTCCCCTGTCACTAGGATGACCACAATCCGAGTGCTTATAGCATTGGCCTCTATATATAATCTGAAAGTCCATCAGATGGATGTCAAGACTGCATTTCTTAATGGTGATATTGATGAAGAGATTTATATGGATCAGCCTGAAGGATTTGTGGCTCCAGGTAGTGAAAAGAAAGTTTGCAGACTTGTCAAGTCTCTGTATGGTTTGAAATAAGCACCTAAACAGTGGCATCAAAAATTTGATATGACTATCATATCTTTTGGCTTTATGGTCAATGAGTTCGATAAATGTTTATTACAAAGTTAAGGTGATGAATGTATAATTATTTGCCTGTATGTAGATGATATCTTACTGTTTGGCAACTCTATGAGAATAGTGAATGAGACTAAGTCATTCTTAAGTAGCAGATTTGAAATGAAGGATATGGGTGAGGCTAAAGTAATTCTGGGATTGACTCTTACAAGTCAGTTGAAGGGATAGCAATTTCTCAATCTCACTATGTTGAGAAGGTTCTCGAGAGAATTTGGCTATCAGAATTACAAGTCAGTCTGTACTCCTTATGATCCTTCTAGAGTTTTCTGCAAGAATAAGAGTGGTGTTCCTGTGTCTCAATTACGATATTCTCAGGTTATAGGAAGCTTAATGTATCTAGCTAATTGTACTAGGCCTGACATTTCATATGCAGTGTCTAAACTTAGTAGATACACAAGTTGTCTTGACCAAACTCACTGGGATGGGCTAGATAGGGTTTTGAGGTACCTAAAAGGTACTATTACCCTAGGCTTGCATTTTGGGAGATTCCCTGCTGTCCTGGAAGGATTTAGTGATGCAAGCTGGATAGCTGAAAACTCAGGGAGTAATGGTGTTTCAGGATATGTCTTTACTCTGGCAGGTGGTGTAGTCATCTGGAGGTCTTCTAAACAGACCTCTTATCTCGGTCAACTTTTGAGGCTGAGTTGTGTGCTTTGGATACCACTGGGTTGGAGGCTGAGTGGATTAGGGGTCTTCTTTCAGAACTTCCTCTAATGAGTAGCCTGCTCCTGCGATCTCTGTGCATTGTGATAACATGACCACAATTGCAAAGGTCAAGAGTTCAAAGTACAACCAAAAAGAAAGGAGACACATCCAAATCAGATTGAGATCTGGAAGGGATTTAGTGTCTCAGGGAGTGATCGCTGTAGATTTTATTGGTACCAATGACAATTTAGCTGATCCTCTGACTAAAGGACTTGATAAAAGAAAGTCCAGAAATTCAGGTTGGGATGGGACTGAAACCCATCATTTATTCTCCTGCAGAGGCAACCCAACCTATCTGAGTGGAGACCCCACAAAGTAGGTTCAATGTGGTAACAACAATCTGCTGAGAGAATTTGAAGGCACTTACTATTTTGATACATTGTATCTGTGTCTATCCCCTGATAACCTGACCAAGTGCCTGAAACTGCTGTATAGAAAGAGTTTCATTACTCTGAATGGGTTCAAGCCTAATAAGGCAGGATATTAGCAGTATATCATTGGAGAAGCCCACCTAAATGAGTACTACTGTGGGGCCGCAGTTAAAGGAATTGGTTTGTTCCTGAATGTACTTATGATACAGGATTGGGCGCATGACCTTAAAGCGCCAAGTTTATAGATTGCTATCAAAAAGCCTTATATCATGGTTTTTTTGACAAGTAATCCTCACATAAAAGAATCAAGTTCAAGATTTAATTCACTTCGATTATGTGAGGGTAAAAGTTGAAAATACTCAGTGAAGGTTCAACCGAAAGGTACCTTTTACTGAAAGCATGGTATGTTTATCCTCTTCTATTTATTCCCCGTTATCAAACCTTGAGTTTGTGAGGGAATGTTGGAATAAAAGGTGTTAAGGGGGCTTTATAAAAGAAAGGTGAAACTCAAGGTTGATAGAATAAAAAGGTATCTCAAAAGTTGTGCTATGTTGTCCTCATGTGTGGGGTTGTCTTTATATATGGAGTCTTTAGTCCCGCATGGGATACCCCTAAGGAGTTAAGGGCTTCATAACCCCTAGTGTCCATGAGACTATGTCTTATAGACAAAGGTGGAGGTATGCTAGACCATATCACACACGCGCGTCGCCGGGCTGGGCGGGCGTGCGCGTGTGATGACGCGGTCCAGCCGGCTTGACTTGACACATTTTTACTTCTTATTTTTGCATTTTGAGCCTTTCTTGGGGAGATTAGACCTGTTTGGGCCTGTTATTTTGAACCGGCCCATTGTCCCGGTCTGCGCAGGCGTTGGGTGCTTCATATGGCGATTAGGTTCCCTAATCGCGTAGTTAGACTTATGTTCTGCAAAAATCCGAAGCGCCCTTTCAACTCGCACGGAGGAACCGCTCGCCGTCCGGCCGCTCGTCTCCCGTTCCCTTTCCGGCGCTGCACCGCTCCACTCCGGCATCGTCGATCGCGCCTCCGGCCGTCGCCGCTGCGTCGTTCTCCGCCGGTGACCGGTGCATGCCCTTTGTTCCCGTTCCTTTTTTCTATAACCGAGGGTTAGGCTTAGCGTAGCTCTGTTTGCGAAATTAAGATTAGTGCGGTTCCTAATTTCGTGGTGGTAGTCGTATCCTGGGAGGAGATCGTCTTGCCCGTCGCACTACTTCTGTGGGGGCGATATCTTCTCTAAGGGGAGTCTCCTTAGAGACGCTTCTACTACACCCTTTACTGTCGTTTTAAGCATGTATATTTCACCAGTTCATCTCATGTATGTTACTGTTTGGTTGTTGTCGTTTGAACGATTTCCATTTACCTGTTTGCTATGGTTGTGCATACATATCTGTATATCCGATTATTGCCATGGATGTGCCCTGTTCCACGTTTTATATTCAACACTATGCCCCTCAGAGTTTTTCGTCCGTTGGGGGATGTCACCATCATCGCAACAAGAAGAGAGCAACTGTAGGGAGGACGGGCGCCGCCGCCACTGTAGCCATCGCCATCTCCGCCTGTAGCAGGCGAGGCATACCCCTTCCAGAGAGAAGATCAGATCGGTCAACTTAACAAGAACTTTCAAATTAAAATGATCGAGGGCAATTTTGGTCTTTTCCCAAATTATGATTAATTTCACAATGGTGAGTTTAATTTCGTTAATCAAAGTAATGGCAGGACTAATATGTATAACGGTAAATTTTGAGAGATTAATGCGATAATAGTTAAATTTGAGAATTTTTGAGAGATTAATATTAATTAAGGGAAAATTAATTGGGGGTCCTTGTCAGAGCCTGGTACTTATTTCCTCATCCCTGTCAGAATACCGGTTGATGTAAAGTCCCTGCTTTTCTCCAGGTTTAATTTCCAGTCCCTGCTTTTCAGATGTCACCATTTACGGCCCTCCACACACGATTTCCGTCTCCTTGGCCTCCGTCTCTTTTTCCCATTCCCGTCTTACCCTTCCCTCCTTTTTTCCATCGCCTGTTCCCCAAATGACGCTGACGCTTCGGTAGCCCGTGAACTCTGACCCATGCGAAGTTACTCTTACATACCCTGCCAAGAACTTATACAGCAACCATTGACATCACTTACAAACCGCATTTCGAAGGTCCGTGAACCGTTCTTCACACTATAAAAGGAACCCAGGGCCCCATACTTATCCTTCATCACAAGCTTCTAACGCTCTTCTTCTTCCTATCTTTCTTGCTCGTCTTCTTCATCTTTATTTGCAGATGTCTTCATCTAACCGTGCTCCCCAGAGGGATGGCAAGGCACCTGCCTCACCGGTGCCACCGTCACCCCCGGCTCCCCCGTTGCGACAGTCCACCTTCAGCGCCGACTACTGGGATGGTTTTTACGTGGGCTGGAAGATGGCTTTACAGAAAGCCTCCCGGCAGTACGGCGGCAGGGGCCTCAATAACATCCTCCCAGACATCGGCCCTAGGGTAGAACACATCCCTTCCTCTCCTTCCTCCCCGGACCGTTCCGGCACCTCCTCCCCTTCCTCCCCTGACCGTTCCGGCACCTCCCCTTCCTCCCCTGACCGTTCCGGCACCTCCCCTTCCTCCCCCCTCCCCTGACCGTTCTGCCTCCTCCCCTCCGTACTCTACCGAGTGGTCGGTAGAGTAGAGGTAGAGAGTTATTGTAACATGGCTTCTTTATGATAAGCATTTTCGTTTGATGCAGTCTTCTCTGTGCTTATGTATGTGCTCTGTATCATGCAAATTCAACATGTTACCAATAACACACTGTAACATCCCCTCATATATACTATAATCAACATGACCAACGACTGTAAGAGATTATAACATATAATGTAAAACTGTATGTTAGAATGTAGTGCTTGAACTGTAAGAGAGTAGTACTCAAACTGTAACAGGGCTGTTCTTTAGGTGTAACACTGTAGTGCTCGAACTGTAACAGCTTAGTACTTAAACTGTAACATTTTATTACGTATAATATAACAGAAATCGTAAGTGCTGGAACTGTAAGAGTGTAGTGCGCGAACTGTAAGAGTGTACTGCTGAAAATGTAAGAGTCTAGTGCTTAAACTGCAACATCTTATTACATATACTGTAACAGAAATTGTGAGGAGACAGTGCTCTTCTTCCTCTTATCTTTCTTGCTCGTCTTCTTCCTCTTTATTCTGAGATGTCTTCATCTAACATACGGTACACAGGTTAAACTGTAAGAGTATTAGAGTTAAACTGTAACACTTCGTTACGTACACTGTACAACAAAACGTAATTGTAAGTGCGCGAACTGTGCAAGTGTATTACTGAAACTGTAATAGCGTAGTAGTGGAGTTGTAACATCGTAGTGCGTAGACTGTAATAATGTATTACATACACTGTAATATTGGAATATAAGGACGACGTTCTGTTGTAACTAATATACAACATTTAAATCCGTCAGGATTGTGGGGTGGGTTGCTACAAGTTCTTCGGTTGTGACCTGTTTGTTTGCACCGTGAACAAATATATGCATGATCTACTTCTCCTCTTGAATGTATTCTCCTCTTTCTCGGTCTTCCTGGCAACCTTTTTGTTGTCGGTGGCTTGATTAAACTTCTGATGGTTGAGGCGGATCCGGCATGTCAAATGTTGGGATAGGTTGAATGTTTCTTTCATATGCAGCCCTATACACTTCTGTGCTGTAAAATGCCGAAACATATTGAGTAACGGCCTCCTTGTTACTGCCAATTGCTGCGCATGCATGCTTGCAAGGAATCTTGACAAGTTGCCAGTGTCCACAGGAACATGTTTGTAGATGGAGGTCTACGGCGTACGTCTTCATACTTTCAACAACCTCAATTTGATTCCATCTGAATGACGGATTGCTAAGCTTCTCCTTTCTTGAAGGTTTTTTTCGATGATTTTTTGTACTTTAGGACAGTATGGTGTATCCACAATGCAGCATCAATTTTCCTCTTTGCAGCCATTTCCATCATTTGCACTCTAATTTTGTCAACCATCTGTAGTATTGGTAGACTTCGCGCGTCATGTATCCAATTGTTGAATGACTCTGCCAAATTAGAGTATAATTCACCAAACCTGTATGGCCATGTGAAGGAAATTAGGATAACATCAAATATCTGTAACAAGTGTCCACTACATACTGTAACCTTATTTAACACGTTCTGTAATAGATTATCCCTACAACTGTAAGCACATAAATGGCAGAATGTAATAGAACATATCGCTTATGTATTTAAAGAGCCGAACCTTTGTCCCTGGAAAAGAGCATGGGACCAGTGTTCGACATCATTTCGGAGCACCCATTCTTTGGCCTCAGTAGAATTAAGCTCCATTGCAGTCATTGCGTCTTGGTACTCTTGTTCAGTAACAGCATAGGCAATGCGCTGGAGAATTTTTAAGTAATTTTTTGAAAGGGGCGGCATACTTCCCCGCACATTGGTCGTTGAAGTTCTGCATGATGTGCTGGAAACAGTAGCCGTGATGATCATTCGGAAATACGTCAGGGATCGCTTCCTTCAGACCTCTCCCTCTGTCTGATAGGAACGCGATCCTTCTATCTGATAGCAATGCCTTTTTCAAATTTTGTAGAAACCAGACCCAGTTGTCATATGTTTCCGAATCTGCGATGGAGTAGGCTACACTGAATAGCTCATTGTTACCGTTTAAGGCACTTGCAGCAAGTATACCCCTTGCACTCTATGCTGTTTGATATGAGTTCCGTCCAAAAAGAGCATAGGTCGACAACCAACTTCGAACCCATATGCAGACGCCGCGAAGCATATGAAAACCCGTTTGAAACGTTGAGTCTCCGGGTCCACTTCTAGAGACAAGATCGATCCCGGGTTTGACTGTAATGCACGTTCGCTGTACCAGTTCAACATATGATAGCTTGTTCTGAAATCGCCGTATAGTGAACCGACAGCAACCTCTTTGCCCCACCATGCCTATTCAAATGATTATACATGTTCTGTAAGAGTGTTACAGTTCTTGTCCTCATACCTTACAGTATCCTTCTTAAGTTGTTACAGTATACGCTCAAATCATTACAGTTGTTACAATACAAACCCTTACAGTATATGATTACAGTTGTTACAATACAAGGGTCAGAGACTTACAGTATATGATTACAGTTGTTACAGTGGCATGCAGATATTGTTACAGTATACGTCGAAATGATTATAGTTATGACAATGATAGTCTTACAGTATATGAGGACAATTGTTACAATGCTAGGGTCAGAGAATTACAGTTATGGATCTATTGATTACAGTAGACGTCATGATGTGTTACAATTCAATTCATGGCATACCTGATGATAAGGGATGCAGATACCGTATTCCCGACGGATGTCACTCATCATTTCACTTGCTCTGTAGGTGGGTTTATCAACTAGTTTCCCCTTCACAGCATTTGCTACCCACTTCTTAGATGTCCGTGGATGTCCGTCGCTCATAATGTCACATCCACAGGTGTGTATGTTGTTGAGACTTTTGATTGCAAATTGTGGACCTCCACGAACGACAGACGCATGCAGGCGCCATGGGCAAACAGAGACATTGCAACGTACAGTTAATCGTACAGAGTCATTCTTCAAATATTTCCAATTAAATCCTCGTGCGATCGCGTAATTTGTCAGTTCCATCTGCAATAGCTCTTTGCTTATGAAGACTTGTCCTACTGAGTGTATTCTACCTACGGAATATTGCGTCAACACTGGTACTACACCTTCCGCTCCTTCTCCTCGCACATACAACTCGAAACTGCTTCCTGGTAATTGGAGGGGTTCTGGGGTTACCAAAGAACCGCCATGCGTGTTTGAAGTACTTCTGCAAATAATGTACATACATACATTCTTAAGACGAAGGCTTGTTAAGAATGCATGGGATAACATGAAGGGTGGTGAAGAATACATGGACCACGTACCTGTCAAGTGGTTGCGTTCCATCTGAATGACGACTAGCATGCGTACTAAGGCAACGAGTTTCCACCTGATGAATTTGTAGATTTATCAATGATTTTCCCTGACACTTGTGAAGATCAAACATAGCTAGGACATCCCCATCGTCAAGCAACACCTGTTCAACGTCGGTATCCATGGGAAGACGATACTTCAGCATGTTCTCCTGCATGTCTACACCCAACCTTTGGGAACCCTGCTATGAATGGACGCCAAATCCGTGTCCCTCCCTATGAAAAGAACGAAACTTTGATCTCCAAATGAACATCTTGCAGGGAGCTGCTCCATTGGGTGGCAGAGGAAGACAACGGTTCGTGGAAGACGTTTCGTGTATGAGTGGCTTGGACTGGGGGTCAAATTGGCGGGAGTGCGTATGTGGCTACCTAACATGGCGGGAAAGCTCTATACGAAGGGCTGTGATTTCCTTGACGTCCCGTCGTCTGTCGTACCGAGTATTTTCAGCCGCCCGATGGTCATCATTGCAGTGCACCGCCATCTTGTTGAGTCCAGTGTCCACCCGTCGGGTACACCGACTTCATATATCATGACTTTTCTCCTCCTTCCCTTCTCCTACACCGCCATTCCTCCACCAGACCTCTTCTCTGTTACAGTTTCCCATCCTTCAGTTACATCTCCAGACGAAGCAATCCGTCTCTCCCCTCTAACGATGGCAAGCCGTCGATCTCCTACGAGCGCTGACATTCAGAGCATTGCGGCGGATGCGGTGCAAGAAGCGTTCGTGGAAGAACCCCACTCCAAGTCGTACGAAAAAGTAGTTTCTTCTTACCCTAATACGGATGTTTGTCGAATGAATGTTTTCATTTTTAAGATGCGATCTTTTCTTTGCAGAAAAGAATGAATATAATACGCGATGCTCGCTTCTGTTCTACCGTTCCGTTATGGCCGATTTGCAATTTAGGAGCGCGCATCTGAAGTTGATGAGGAATTCACCATTTCGCGCGTATATCAAATGCGAAATGGTGACCTACCCAATTTCACTCATTGTCGATCTTATGACACGTTTCGATGGAGAGCGTTTTAAGATTGGCTCATGCAGCATGACTTTTCGCCCTTCAGATATAGCCAAAGTTATGGGTATACCAAACGTTGGTTCCCCTATCGACCTGAACACGGATGGGACAAAAGCCAGTTTGCGCCGGATCCTTGGAACCAAAAAACGATGGACAGGCACAATGTCCATTTGAAACTTAAGGAGTACGTTCCACAGGAGGGTCAGCTTGCTGTTGAGATTTCCGTGAAGCTTTGGGTTGCGCTTCTTGTTCCTGTTTCTTCTTCCCCACATGGGACGTCGGGGTCGCTGTCCATTCTGCCATACCTGGACGACCTCCATGACATGAACAACGCCAATTGGGCTGCCGCAATCCACGAGTACCTGATGTCGGGGGTGATGGCATTCAAAACAGCAGCTGGTTCCTGCAAAAACATCTTCCTAACCGGTTGTGTTCCCGCTCTCTCGTGTGAGTATACTGTTACGGTACACTCTGTTACAGTTCCTGAATGTGTCTATTCCAGAAGACTCATAGAGTACATTTACAGAAGACATATGTATATGTTACATACGTTTTCATATGTCCTCTGTTACAGTTCAAGACGGTCTATATTACAGATGACATATGAACCTATTACAGTATCTGTTACATACATTTACAGAAGACATATGTATCTGTTACATACGTTTACGATACACTTCTCATACGCATTATCTATTTCATAATGATGTAGGCATGGTTTTTGATGCACCAATACAATGGAAACCAGATCATCCGGAAAGGAATCCCCCATTTTTCCGTTGGGATTGCCGGAATAAGGGACCGGAGTTATCCGCCCTACTACGGGGGTTGCGACGATCTGATGTAAGTGTCACTTACCCCTGGAACTGTGTTATCTTGGTATATGACTTATACCTGTACCTGTACCTGTGTTAATTCAGGTGTATTTGGAGTATAATGAAAATGAGGAGCCACCTAGAGCTTCGCGACGATTGACGGCATCCACGTCAACCACTTCCCGAACCCCTCCATCAGATAACTCTCTGCATGGCATTCTTAGCCAGTTACAGCGGCAGAATGACCAGTTACTTCGGCAGAATGACCAGTTAAAGCGCAGAATGACCAATTACACCGCAGAACAATATCCTCCAGTCAATGGATGGAAGGCTACATAGACTGGAGGAACAATTTCAGCGGCAGCCTCGGTGGCAACATCCCCCCCCAGAGACAGAATGTGCAATTTTAGCCCTACCGCCATTGGAGCTCCCAACAGCTTCAGTACGATCACATGCCGTGGCAAAGAAGAGTTACCAACGTCCAGGTAAACGTTTTGTGTCCTTACATTGTTTCATTTGCTTAGTTACAGAAGATGCTTTCCTCATTTACAGTTAGAGTCCTACTCTCTTACAGTCATTCCAATACTTAGTAATACGATTGTACTCTACCTTTTCAGTTTCATTCCTTGTCTGTTACAGTCTTTCATATACGAAGTTACAGAAGTGTTCTCTATGTTTACAGCTCTCTTTCATAGACATTAACAGACTTTCGTGTTCTCAGTTACAGGAAGGAGATCCGTGCAAACAAGGTCGCGGCGGTCATTTAAGGAGTTGCACATTCCCGAGTTGAAGGAGGGGAAAAAGAGGGGGCGAAAGGAGGAGGAGGAGGACCAGAGGAAGAGGAAGAAGGAGGAGAAGCGGAGGCGGAGGAGGAGGAGGCGGAGAGGAGGGCGGAGGAGCAGAGGAAGAGGAGGCGGACAGGAAGAAGGAGGAGGAGGAGAGGCGGAGAGAGGCGGGGGAGGAGGAGCAGAGAAGAAGAGGCGGAGAGGAGGCGGGAGGAGGAGGAGCAGAGGAAGAAGGAGGCGGAGAGGAGGCGGGAGGAGGAGGAGCAGAGGAAGAAGGAGGCGGAGAGGAAGAGGCAGGAGGAGGAGCAGAGGAAGAAGGGGCGGAGAGGAAGCAAAGGAGGAGGAGCAGAGGAAGAAGGAGGCGGAGAGGAGGCGGGAGGAGGAGGAGCAGAGGAAGAAGGAGGCGGAGGGAGGCGGGAGGAGGAGGAGCAGAGGAAGAAGGAGGCGGAGAGGAAGAGGGAGGAGGAGGAGCAGAGGAAGAAGGAGGCGGAGAGGAGGCGGGAGGAGGAGAGCAGAGGAAGAAGGAGGGAGGAGAGGAAGAGGGAGGAGGAGGAGCAGACGAAGAAGGAGGCGGACAGGAAGCAGAAGGAGGGGAAAAAAGAAGGAAATAAAGGAAGCGGCGTCAGATATCCCCATCATCATTGTCCCGACGTGTTACAGCTGGGACGAGGATAAGACGACAACCAGATATCTTTACGGTATGGTTTCCCCTTACAGAATTTACATAAGCTGAGCATTCGGTTACAGAACCCTTCATGAGACATAACAGTTTGTTCCGAGTCCGTTACAATTACATTAAATATTTTTACAGAACATTCCTTTTTTACTTACTCTATCGCAGCCAGACGATTTTCGGCACCACAAAGCCACGAAAGTGAATGTGTCCACTTGCGAACCGATCCTTGTTCAGTCTCAAGAGAGTGCAGACACACTTCCAACGGGCAAGAAAGAGGAGAGACGTGATTACGTCGCCCGGGACGCATTAGGAGTGGCCGAAAAGTCATTGATTGAACGATTTTTCAATGAGTGCTTCATTAATGAGTACGTGTTACATTATATGTCTACCATGTTTACAGTTTCGACCAAAGATGTTTACATTATATATCTACCATGTTTACAGTATATGTCTACCATGTTTACAATATATGTCTACCATGTTTACACTATATGTCCACCATGTTTACAGTTTCGCCAATTACTGATGACAGTCTTAATTCTTACCTGTAGAATTTCATGTTCAATTCAACGGCCCTGTGGAGGGATACGACAATTTCCTCTCGTTTCATGACATCCGGGAGCTATTGTTCGCGAGGGAGAGCGAATCGGTCGTAATTGACTGCTACGTCAACGCTTACTTGTTTCGCCCCCGTGAAGAGAACCCGGACATTTTTTGGAATTTTGGATATCTGCATGCCGCTTTAAAGGGTTATGTCCAATCTTGCAGAGACGATAAGAGCAAGGAAGAACATTTCGAAAACGCTTTCAAGAGATTGGACCGCGCCCCAAATGAATTCGACGTCATCTTCTCCCCCATGCACGTTGGAACGAACCATTGGGCTCTTCTGGTCATCCGCATGAAGGAAAAAGAGTTCCACGTGTACGACTCATACGAAACAAACATCGTGCTGACATTCCACAATATGTAAGTGACCAGTGTTCCATACGATGCTTACATTCATTACAGAGCGCGAGCACTTGTGTTACAGACGTAACAGTAACATGAAATCTACGTTAAGTTGCTCGAACTCTTTTGTTCATTCTCTTATGCAGGTGGAGGAACTGAAGATATAGATGCCTGAAGTGCAGATGCAGATAGCACTGCTACCGCTACGCTACCCCGACCCATGCCCACAACAAGGATCGGAGACGACTGCGGAATTTTTACTTGCAAATACATGGAATGTCTAGCACGTACGGACATTCAAGATTTGCCCTTCAGTCAGAATGACATGCCTATTGTGCGAGCAAAAATCGCCCTCCACTTCATCAAAGCGTACTTCAATGGAGAAGGGCGTTCATAGCGTCTACAACTGAAGGAGAACTGCCGCACGTACTAACTCCTAACCATTGTAATGATACTTGTTGTATGGTCTTTACCTATTCTTGTTACAGTATAAATGATACTACGTTACAGTTGAAGAAGTACTGTCTTACAGCTTGAGCGCCCAGCTACGCCTACCTCATTACAGTGTGTGTAGAATCCTGTTACAGTCTTTACCTATTCCTGTTACAGTATAAATGATACTACGTTACAGTTGAAGAAGTACTGTCTTACAGCTTGAGCGCCCAGCTACGCCTACCTCATTACATGTGTGTAGAATCCTCTTACAGTCTTTACCTATTCCTGTTACAGTATAAATGATACTACGTTACAGTTGAAGAAGTACTGTCTTACAGCTTGAGCGCCCAGCTACGCCTACCTCATTACAGTGTGTGTAGAATCCTGTTACAGTCTTTACCTATTCCTGTTACAGTATAAATGATACTACGTTACAGTTGAAGAAGTACTGTCTTACAGCTTGAGCGCCCAGCTACGCCTACCTCATTACAGTGTGTGTAGAATCCTGTTACAGTCTTTACCTATTCCTGTTACAGTATAAATGATACTAGTTACAGTTGAAGAAGTACTGTCTTACAGCTTGAGCGCCCAGCTACGCCTACCTCATTACAGTGTGTGTAGAATCCTGTTACAGTCTTTACCTATTCCTGTTACAGTATAAATGATACTAGGTTACAGTTGAAGAAGTACTGTCTTACAGCTTGAGCGCCCAGCTACGCCTACCTCATTACAGTGTGTGTAGAATCCTGTTACAGTCTTTACCTATTCCTGTTACAGTATAAATGATACTACGTTACAGTTGAAGAAGTACTGTCTTACAGCTTGAGCGCCCAGCTACGCCTACCTCATTACAGTGTGTGTAGAATCCTGTTACAGTCTTTACCTATTCCTGTTACAGTATAAATGATACTACGTTACAGTTGAAGAAGTACTGTCTTACAGCTTGAGCGCCCAGCTACGCCTACCTCATTACAGTGTGTGTAGAATCCTGTTACAGTCTTTACCTATTCCTGTTACAGTATAAATGATACTACGTTACAGTTGAAGAAGTACTGTCTTACAGCTTGAGCGCCCAGCTACGCCTACCTCATTACAGTGTGTGTAGAATCCTGTTACAGTCTTTACCTATTCCTGTTACAGTATAAATGATACTACGTTACAGTTGAAGAAGTACTGTCTTACAGCTTGAGCGCCCAGCTACGCCTACCTCATTACAGTGTGTGTAGAATCCTGTTACAGTCTTTACCTATTCCTGTTACAGTATAAATGATACTAGGTTACAGTTGAAGAAGTACTGTCTTACAGCTTGAGCGCCCAGCTACGCCTACCTCATTACAGTGTGTGTAGAATCCTGTTACAGTCTTTACCTATTCCTGTTACAGTAAAATGATACTACGTTACAGTTGAGAAGTACTGTTTACAGCTTGAGCGCCCAGCTACGCCTACCTCATTACAGTGTGTGTAGAATCCTGTTACAGTCTTTACCTATTCCTGTTACAGTATAAATGATACTAGTTACAGTTGAAGAAGTACTGTCTTACAGCTTGAGCGCCCAGCTACGCCTACCTCATTACAGTTGTGTAGAATCCTGTTACAGTCTTTACCTATTCCTGTTACAGTATAAATGATACTAGGTTACAGTTGAAGAAGTACTGTCTTACAGCTTGAGCGCCCAGCTACGCCTACCTCATTACAGTGTGTGTAGAATCCTGTTACAGTCTTTACCTATTCCTGTTACAGTATGATACTACGTTACAGTTGAAGAAGTACTGTCTTACAGCTTGAGCGCCCAGCTACGCCTACCTCATTACAGTGTGTGTAGAATCCTGTTACAGTCTTTACCTATTCCTGTTACAGTATAAATGATACTACGTTACAGTTGAAGAAGTACTGTCTTACAGCTTGAGCGCCCAGCTACGCCTACCTCATTACAGTGTGTGTAGAATCCTGTTACAGTCTTTACCTATTCCTGTTACAGTATAAATGATACATTACAGTTGAAGAAGTACTGTCTTACAGCTTGAGCGCCCATACGCCTACCTCATTACACTGTGTGTAGAATCCTGTTACAGTCTTTACCTATTCCTGTTACAGTATAATGATACTAGGTTACAGTTGAAGAAGTACTGTCTTACAGCTTGAGCGCCCAGCTACGCCTACCTCATTACAGTGTGTGTAGAATCCTGTTACAGTCTTTACCTATTCCTGTTACAGTATAATGATACTACGTTACAGTTGAAGAAGTACTGTCTTACAGCTTGAGCGCCCAGCTACGCCTACCTCATTACAGTGTGTGTAGAATCCTGTTACAGTCTTTACCTATTCCTGTTACAGTATAAATGATACTACGTTACAGTTGAAGAAGTACTGTCTTACAGCTTGAGCGCCCAGCTACGCCTACCTCATTACAGTGTGTGTAGAATCCTGTTACAGTCTTTACCTATTCCTGTTACAGTATAAATGATACTACGTTACAGTTGAAGAAGTACTGTCTTACAGCTTGAGCGCCCGCTACCCTACCTCATTACAGTGTGTGTAGAATCCTGTTACAGTCTTTACCTATTCCTGTTACAGTATAAATGATACTACGTTACAGTTGAAGAAGTACTGTCTTACAGCTTGAGCGCCCAGCTACGCCTACCTCATTACAGTGTGTGTAGAATCCTGTTACAGTCTTTACCTATTCCTGTTACAGTATAAATGATACTACGTTACAGTTGAAGAAGTACTGTCTTACAACTTGAGCGCCCAGCTACGCCTACCTCATTACAGTGTGTGTAGAATCCTGTTACAGTCTTTACCTATTCCTGTTACAGTATAAATGATACTACGTTACAGTTGAAGAAGTACTGTCTTACAGCTTGAGCGCCCAGCTACGCCTACCTCATTACAATGTGTGTAGAATCCTCTTACAGTCTTTACCTATTCTTTTATAGTATACATAATAGGAGGTTACATTTCCAGAACACATTATTACAGTATCAGTTGAAATCTTTTACAGTACTTAGCTATTGTCATTATAGTATGCATGCTATGAGGTTACAGTTGGAATGCTGTTACAGTCGTAACCTTTATGTTTTATAGTTTGCATGATAGGAGGTTACAGTTCGAGAACTAAAGCTACAACTATTTATTACATTACCTGTTTCCCGTGTTACAGTATGTGCCCTTTTTCATTACAGTGTCCATGCTATGGGGTTACAGTTCCAGCAGTACAGCTTGACCGCTTCGGAGGAACCTGTTAGTATTACAGTACACGCATCATAGATAGCACATACAAGCCCACAGAAGACTGCATATAAGGAAAATATTTATATTCCATAAACAAGCACTGTTACAATCTTAACTCCGTAACCCAATAGCATGGACACTGGAATGAAACGGAGGGGAGGGGACAAATAAGGACAGCAGAGATAGGAGGGGAGGGGAGGAATAAGAAGGATTGCAGAGAAGGGAGGGAGGGGAGGGGAGGTGAGGTGTAGGAAGGGATGGGAGGGGAGGGGAGGAACTGGTCGGGGAGGGAGACATTCTAAACACCCTAACCCGATTACTCGGTGGACGAGGGAGGGGAGGAATAGGAGCGGGCCGGGGAGGGACGAGGGGAAGGTGAGGAAGATATGTGTTCTACCCTAGGGCCAATGTCAGGGAGGATGTTGGTGAGGCCCTTGTGGTGGTACAGCCGAGAGGCTTTCTGTAAAGCCATCGTCCACCCAACGTAAAATCCGTTCCAGTAGTCGGGGCTGTACGTCTCCGGAAAGGTAGAGCCGGGGGAGCCGGGGGCGACGGTGGCACCGGTGAGGCAGGTGCCTTGCCATCCCTCCGGGGAGCACGGTTAGATGAAGACATCTGCAAATAAAGATGAAGAAGACGAGCAAGAAAGATAGGAAGAAGAAGAGCGAGGGAAGCTTGTGATGAAGGATAGGAATGACCCAGGGTTCCTTTTATAGTGTGAAGAACGGTTCACGGGCCTTCGAAAGGCGGTTTGTAAGTGCTGTCAATGGTTGCTGTATCAGTTCTTGGCAGGGTATGTAAGAGTAACTTCGCATGGGTCAGAGTTCACGGGCCACCGAAGCGTCAGCGTCGTTTGGGGAACAGGCGATGGAAAAAAGGAGGGAAGGGTAAGACGGGAATGGGAAAAAGAGACGGAGGCCAAGGAGACGGAAATCGTGTGTGGAGGGCCGTAAATGGTGACATCTGAAAAGCAGGGACTGGAAATTAAACCTGGAGAAAAGCAGGGACTTTACATCAACCGGTATTCTGACAGGGATGAGGAAATAAGTACCAGGCTCTGACAAGGACCCCCAATTAATTTTCCCTATAATTAACTAAGTTTATAAAAATTATTATGTAAAAATCTAAAAATTTTTCCTTTCCTTTTATCTGTGGAAAACAAGCTGATCACCGTACTCTCTGTCTCGCGCGCGGTACAAGAAGATTATCACATTAATGTACAACTTTTCTATCTCTTTTGGGCTCTCTTTCGCGAACCCTTTCCTACTTTTAATATAAGAAAAAAGAAGCGTTGCCCCTTCAACATGTTCCTGTCGAGAAGACACCTTCATCCAACATGTAGAAAAGAGGGATGATGAGATATTATTGTCTTTCCCGTGCGACCAAATGTAATAATTAGTTGAGGAAAAGAAATTAAGCTGCCATGCCATTGCCGGCCATGTCTAATCTGCTGCCTCTGTCGTCAAGATTCACGAGATTATCTGTGTAGTCTTTTGGCTTCGCCCTCGTTTCTTTATGGGAAGTTGCCTGTCAGCTCCTTTCAGCTGATACTAGTAATCTGAGCAACCTGCCAATCCTGGTACCTGTTTGGGAATTTTTTTAAACATTTTTTAAAAATATTTGAAGCCACTTTTATATATAGTGAGACTCATGCACCACCCTGAAGACCATTCCATCTTAGACGATAAACTTCTTAGAAAGTTACCATTTTTCCCCCTCTTTATCGTGTGAGAATATATGAATCCTCAGATGGTTTTTAAATATTTCTTTTTCTTTGAAGGAGTAATTTTTTGCCAAACTGTATGGTTATATTCAAAGGAGAAATCGTAGATTTGAAGATCTTCCCTGTATAATACATCTTCAAATTATAACAAATGATCCATAATTTTACATATATATATATATATATATATATCTTTATAAATGTCGTTATTTACATATATATTTCTGATCTATATCAATTATTTGAAATATCTTTAATTTATTATAATGATTGTAGGTATATCATTTACAAGAGTATATATATATATATTTTAAAATAAAAATATAGTTGTGACAAAAAGAGGGTGAAGAGGTACAAGTCCCGTAAAGAAATCATAAATTTGTGGGAATTTTTTTTTATTGGATGTGGATGTGGATGTGGGAGACCAGGTGAAGGGTGTCGAGGAAGCCATAATTAACAAGCAATTACTTGTCGATGTCAAGAGGGTACTGAGAGAGGGGAGGAAGATGACAAGAACCAGTAACGTATATGTGGTTCCAACTTCATATATCCACGCAATCTACAAGATACGGACAGTGTTTTGTCCACAACCTCTTGGAATTTGTTCGTGCAGAAAACTATACATTCAAAACCCAAATCTAGTGGATTAGGTAAGTAGAAAGAGTGGGCATTTGTTTGAGATGGAGCATGTTCACCTTTGGAATGCCACTCTTTATGGGCAGGCGCTAGGTCAGTTCGAGGACATCCATTTATTTGAAACAGTCTTTCACACAATTAATATATGTTCTAAAATTCCATTTCATAAGGCCCTTTCTGGCAAGATGCCAAATTTGTGCCGCCGGCTAACTCTTTCATTTGTTTCAGCTTGCTTTGGCCTATTTATTTCCCAATAGATTGGAGACCCGTCATTTCTTACCATGGCTATTTGACAATTTCAAACATCAGCATTAATGCTAAACGTCTGGTCTAATTTAATAATCTGACAAGTCTTAATAACTAATATGTAAACTCAGTTCTTGGTTCGGTAACATGGAAAGGTTATAACAATTTTATCACTAATATAAATATTGATCAGTCTTGAGAATTCTATCTCACCCTCTCGTATGATAAAGTTATTAGTCCTGATAATTTATCTGCCAAATTAAAAATCTTGTAAACTGAGATATCTCTAATGTGAAACTAACTTAGATAACACAATGTAGAACAAAAGAGGAAAAAAGTGTTTTTTGGTGCGGTGGTGGCAGCATTCTTGATCAAAAAATTTTGCATGCTGGAAATAACAATGAGCAGATCTTTTTATAGACTCCATTCCAAAAAGTTCAAGGAGTTCGAGCCCACCCAAACAGTTCACCGATTGTATAATGGCTCTCTATCCTGTTGTGGAGCACATTTAAGGTACGAAGATATCCCAATTAAAAGCCCATGTTTCCACTGAGAGGCCCAAAACGAGGTTATGACCACCGTCGGCCCAAAACGAGGCAAGAAAGAAGAGAGGACGACGTCGTCGTCTTCTTCACCAAGGCGGGACTTTTCTTAGTTTGAAGCATTCTCTAACCATATAGTACGATCATCGTTCCAAATCCAACCAATGCCATGACCTATCTATGATTCATCCGCAACACTTAGTGCCATCCCTGTTATCTAGTTATCGGGGTGACCGAATTAAAGAGATTTTTTCTCATATCAAATCAAACTGAATTAAGGGTTCAACTCAAAATTAAACTAAATCAACTCAAATCACATAACTTTGAAAGGAAATCAAATTAAATTAATTTAATTTAATTCAATTGGATTCGATTTGAATCATAATTAATAAATCTCACTACTGAATTTACATTTGTCGAGGACAATTAATATGCCACGTCCTTTTTTCTTGATTTCATAAACTCATATATATAAATTATGTGCATCTTTGTAGGTCAATAGTGCTGAGACAAACTATTATTAACATAACTATTAGCAAA
This sequence comes from Colocasia esculenta, assembly GCA_014218235.1. Lineage (NCBI taxonomy): Eukaryota > Viridiplantae > Streptophyta > Magnoliopsida > Alismatales > Araceae > Colocasia > Colocasia esculenta. The sequence continues at coordinate 92,474,038 of CM024764.1, read as the reverse complement.
TCACTAAGAGGCCAACAAAATTTGTATTAAGCTGACCAAATATTGGAATATTTTCATCAAAATGTGAAATCAATAATTGGTTCTTGCCTAAGATATAATCGAACATCTTTAGAATTAAGGCTTACTCTTGAAATTGGATAGTTTGATTTTTGGAAAATCAAAATCGAATCAAATTAAAAATTTTAAGATTTGAATTCAAACCAAAAATTTTAAAATTTTAACTTGAATCAAACTAGACAAAATCTATCGATTTGATTTGATTTTCGAATTGAATCCAACTAATGCTCACCCCTGCCATCATCATCATCATGCATCTACCATAACTCAGTTAAACAAACAGTGGCTCAGATTTTGTTCTACCATCTCACCCCATCACACATCATCAACAGGAAACCCCATACCATGATCCAACGAATTCAGGTCATCAACAGCAGCATCCATCATAAACCCAACCAATTAAAGTCAAGAATGAGGCATGTGCATCATAGTTCCACATCCCACTCTGTTACATGTTATTGAAAGGGCCCAAGGTCAAAAGAGTAGTACACCTTAAATGAGAAGAGCCCATGCCAGGACTAGCCAATTGCCATGCATATAGAGGAGGGGGCCCATATCCCCATGTCTGATTGAATGGACCAACCACCCTGTCCCCTCCCCTCAAGTGGTTCCAAGGTGGGCCTTTGGGTAGGAAGCCTCCAAAACCTCCAATGAGAGGCCAAGATGTGAGATCAGCTGGTGGGTTCAGCTTTATACCCCAGCCAATGGAGGTGGGGCAGGAGTGGCACATGGCTTCAACCCCATACCACATGATGTGGGGGAGAGTTGGAACTCTATAGGCCACTCTTTGTATAAGCAAGAAACATCCAAAACACAAAAAAGGGTGTTGTTCCCCCTCCACAAACCACCCCACCAAAGAAAAAAAAGAAAAGGGAAATCATGCCACCTAAAACTAGAAGGGGCCAGGTGTTTGAGATCCCTTTCTTGGGGAGGTTCATATATTGTGAGAAAAATATCATATATTGTGAGAAAAATAAACAGCTGTGATCAAAATTCAGCTGTAATCTCAATATATAGCCCTTATTTTGATTCCGGGATCAGGATAACTTTGTCCACTTTGGCTTTGGACTTACATGAGTTTTTCTTCTTATAGGTAATAATGAATAGATTGGATTAGATTAATGAAAATATGTACAAAAATTTTACCAGAGAATAGTAGATTAGTAAAAGAAAAGTACCTCAAAATACTGAAGAAAAGACTATAAACTCACACTGAATTAAGATTTTTTTTTAAAAAAAAATCTCAGTCGAACGTTAGGAATAGACTAGTCCTTCTATCTGTCCTTGCATAATATAAAGAACTTCACCCATAATAACCATATAACCACATTAGAAAATTATTAGAAAAATCTGAGGTGTACCCTATATATGTTAAGAACTAGCATAAAGATCAAATTGTGCATAGTCTCACTTAGCACAATGTGAAAGACGCGTTGAGACCTTCAGATTTCACCAAACAATAATATTAGAATACCTCGTAATAATAAATAAAGAATGAATCAGCATCTTTCACTTGTGTTAAACTTATTAATTTGTCATATCACTTATTGAAAAATGAAATATATCGAGGAGAATTCAGTAAAGTGGAGCGGAAAGATAATTATTCTGACCTACATCTAGAAGCTTCCCCATATATGCATATATGGGATAGACATTCCCACAATCGAATCTCTCTCTATATGGTAATAGAGGACGGGGAAGGGGAACCCTTCGAACACCATGTTACGTCATGGGGCTCCAATGGGGACCAGGAAGATGTACCGATCGGACGGCTAGGAGGTAGCGGATGGAGACTTGTACCGTCGGGTGCCCCGGTGTGATCGCTTTTGGTCGGGCCCGGGATTCCCCATCCAGACCCAGCAGGGCCGCCGTGGCAAATCTCTTATCACATGTACAACATCAACAAGAAGACGTATGTCACTGGACAACTGTCTTTATATAGGGCGGAAATCGAGAACTAAAAAAAAAAGTAATCTTTAGATCCCTGCAGTGTTTAAGAGAGATTTAAATCTTAAGGAAAGGCAGATTTTGTGTTTTTTAATTTAAAAACAAGTCAAATGTGATTTTAATATAATTTTTGTGTATAAAATTAGGACAAATTAATTAATTAATAGTGTCTGACAGTAATAAAAAAGTTCTTACTATAACAAAATTTAATAGATAACATTTATTGTAATAAATTAAAGTTCTATCCGAGATTAAAAATAAGTCAAATATTTAATAAAATTTTCTAATTAGACAACATCATTTTAATCTTCTCTTTATCTCTCTTTTTTTAATATATTTTTAAAAAATATTTTTTAATATTAAAAAATAAAAATGAAGATGATTTTAATGATTGGAATCTAAATTTCTATCCTCCTACCATATTCTCAAACCATGCGAATTTTGTGACATTCTTTTTTTTTAAATGTTAGTAAAATCATAATGAGAAGTATAATACTAAGATACTCGAATCTTTTAAGAGATTTGATATGGGGAGTTCCCAACGGGTCGGCTGAATTCTCAACTCTGTCAACCTCCCAGAGTGCCTTAGCCGACGTCCTCACGTGGCTTGGGTTAGACGATGGTGTTGTCTAGGCCGACGACTCAGGTCGACTAGACTGACTTCTTTACATCCCTCAAGTCGACTGCCTCAACTCGGTCAAGGACGAGGATTACCTGACTCAGACGTAACCGACCTGGAGTCCGACGAGTCCATGAGATTCCTAGAGCATGGCTCGCGTAATGGCCGAAGCAGCAGTTGACCACGATCTAGACGATCTAGACGATCTGACATGTCGGTTATGACCACGATCCAACGACAATCACAGAGATCTCGTGCGAGATTTGCATGGTCGTTCAACTGTTCCACGGTTATCCTAATTCTATAAAAGAGGCAGACATTCCACATACTTAGGTACGAATTTCTACTCCATAGATTAGATCATTCTGCTCGATTAATGATTGATTAGAGCGTCGGAGTGTCTTTCAATCGAGATCTCTTGACAGACTTTGCAGGTTAGGTTGATAACTCAAAATACGCGTCTCACGTCGATTAAGCGGACTACGGAATGGTTTCCTCAACTTAATCGTCCCGACTCATACCTCGGTCAAGATTATCTCGACAATCATATCGACCAGAGCCGACTTTTGTAACACGGTAACAAGATTTAAACTCAAAGTTCACATATTCTAAAACCCCGCGCAACTATCTTTTTCCTTTTGTGGGAGGGAATAGAATGGTATGGTGGGGCGATAGGATGAACCGAATCGGGTGCGGGCGGGGGAAGGTTCGGATTTGGCGACCGCGTCCAAGAAAATATTCGCTTGCGACGGCCCGGCATCCATGCTGGTGCACGCATCCGCGGGGCATCAGGCGGGCGGGCGGGCGGAAGCGCGCAGTAAAAGTTTAAGAGCCCAACATCATCATCTTATCCGCAGCCTACATCGATGTAGAGCTGGAAATAAATCGGGGGCGTGGGGCCACGTCACAAGTACAGATTACTTAATATTGTTTGATTCTAATTTGATCTAATTTGTGTTCGGATCAGCATATTAATTTTTTATCCATATATAGCTTATTTGGCTTGTGGCATATGCAAGGTAATTAAATTATCGTTATATATATATATATAGGTTTTCATCAAATTTCTTAACCTTATATACCCTGTTTTTTTTTCATCATAAGAGGCTAGCTATTTTGTTAATGAGAGTAGAAAAATGCATGTAGTACTGTAGAAGGGATTGAGATTTTTGCTTCAATTCACCCACCATTAAATTAGTCCAAAGTCTGGTAAGATGGATGATTAGACATGTAATTTCACAGAGATCCGAAGGACCTCGTTGGGGATCACCGTTCCATTTGAGGACCCACGGACACCGACGCGGCGGGGATCCCTCTGACATGCCAGTGCGGCCATGCCATAAATGGAAAAGGCCCCTCCCCGCCGGGCAGCACTGGCTTGTATACGGCGATTGCCGACCAAATATGGCAAAGCTTGGAGGCAGCATTTAAGCTGAAGGGTACAGCACAAGGAGGAAGACGACAGCAAGATGCCCTCCCAACGGTACGCTCTTAAGTGGATCCCGCCACGAGAACGAGTGGTTGGGGATTGGGATCTTTCGCAAGCCGGGGTAGGCACCACACTCTTTCCGAGGCATCGTTTGATAACAATGTAAAAGGAGAGATTTCAATGATTTAATCATTGAAAAATTATTTTTTCTCGTTCTAATTTTAAATGAGAAAAAAATATTTTTAGATTATAATTTTAGAATTTTGAGAAGGAAGAAGATAGATAGAGAAAAAAAGTGAAATGATAAAACATAAATTTTTGTGTCTCAAAAATAAATCTTAATTAATTTTTGTCTCAAAATCTGATTTTGAAAAAGTCAAAAACCTCTCACTAGTTACCAAACGATGCCAAAGTAGTTGGGTGATGCCATTATAAGTGAGGTCCGACACCTCATCAATTTCGTGCAATGTCTAGCACCTCATATTAATGTTGTCATTTGACTTGTCAAGTAATAACATTTTTTTATCTTTTACGTATGCATTGCACCTATTTTTGTAAAATTAATCTTATTATAGAAGAGTTTTAGGATAGAAATATGTTAGTGTAGATACTAACAAATCCCACCCGAAAAGTTGGCAAGTGATGAATAGGTGATCGCCCTTTCTGAGTATAATACGTGCATGACACATATAACACCCGAAAAGTTGAAATATGTTAGTTATAATACGTGCATGACACATATAACATACAATGAGTAATACTTAGATACTTAGTATACATATTTTCCTCTTCTTTCACTATCTTCTTAATTATGCCCACCTCTTCTCTATCACTTGAAAAGATACTCATGTGGGCGCTTTTATCACTTTTTCATCGCACATTTGGAAATTAAGTTAAGGGGAATATAGATTCTATATGTGATCGAGCTAGAGATTTCATACAACTATAAAAAAAGATATTCATTTTTTCTCTACAAAACTATGTTGTGATTTTATGTGGGTAATTTATTATTGGGAAAAATATTTTACTTTGCAAGAAGAATCCTCACTTTAATTTAATCTCCTTTAAGTTATGTGTAATATTCGTATAGCATATTGTTTTTGAAGTCATAAACTACCAGTGATGTGTACTGAAGAGATGTGATTTAAGTGTGTCTCCCAAGAAGTATTGTCCCCATACTTGGGGTTTTGTCCTTTAAAAGGGCCCTCTTGGGAGAAGCTTGGGATTTTGTCCTTTAAAAGGGCCATCTTGGGAGAAGAGATAAGGCTCTTGCTGATAAGTACACACTTGTTCTCACTATCTTTTAATGTGGGATTAAAGAATACCTCTACACGGCCCCCCAGTGAGGATAAGGGTGTGCGGGTCTCATGAAGATGAGACGCTCGAGTAGGGCGCATGACCTCTCGTTCGTTCCCACAGACGGCGCCAATGAAGAGACGTGATTTAAATGTGTCTCCCAAGAGGTATTCCCCATGCATAGAGTTTTATCTTTTAAAAGGGCCCTATTGGGAGAAGAGATGAGACTCTTGCTGATAAGCACACACTTGTTCTCACTATCTTTCAATGTGGGACTAAAGATTACCTCTACATGCACCATTTTATGTAGCACCCTCATACGTCATAAAGCTGGTAAAGAGGTGATAAAGCTCTTCCCAGTGAGATGTAAAGGATTTGCATCCAACTTTGGTCCGTTTGTTTTCAAGTAAAACTCCACTAGGAAATAGTTTTTAGGGAAAATTTTATTCTTTACATCATTTGTTATCCTGAAAAAACAAAATCTGAAAAATCATATCTTGAAATTTCTGGATTTTGGCATCCGCGTAAAAAATGCAAGTGCCATTTTCCGGTACTTGCTGCTGCTGGCGCCATTTCAATATACAGTAACAATTTGTATACACTATTCATTCAAGTTGATTTTTTATTTTTTTCCACTCATTTAAATAGTCTTCGTCAAATTTAATTATTTTTATTAGTTAATTTAATTTTATTTTTATTAAAATATCTGTAGAATACTATTCATTCAAATTGTATTTTTATTTTATTTCTCCTATTTTAAATTATCTTTGTCAAAGTTAGTTAGTTACTTGTTTTTCATTAGTTATCTATTTTTTATTTTTTAACAATATTAAAAATAAAAAATAAAATAAAATAAAAAATTGATGAATAGTGTTAATACACAAAGAGTATATGACTCTCTCTCATTTGAGTGGATCATAAGATCTCATATCCCTCCATACAACTTTATATTTATCTGACAACCAAATAAATAATTACGTTTTTATTTTCATTTTCACGTAAAAATTATTCCGTGAAAAATTATTTGTCTATTAAACTGTTTTACATACAACCAAATAAACTCTTAGTGAAGGGTCCTCTCATTGCAATTTTGAGACGGTCCTCTCTCTTACAAATGAGAAGACATGAACACGCAACTATTTTGTTACAATAACCTCCCCTGCTTAAAATCCCGCTCCACAATATATCTTAAGATATTTTATTGAGAAAAACTTATAAACCGCATCTGAATACTCACATGTTCCCCAATATCATGTGAGACCGTGCGTGCAGCAAATTATATTTTATTTTTATTGAAAAAATCTTAACGCACATCATAAAAATTAGTGTGCACATATATCATCTACTCATTCCCATCACATTGATATGCCATTTTCCTACTTCATTAATTAGGACAGGTGGCTTGTGAATCATGTCAACGTAACAAAAGAAGTGGAGAGAGATGACTTCTACCCTTAGTCCACCACAGATAACATGCCACATTAGCCAAGTTCACCTAGCAAGAGTTCATATGAGCCCACCATTAAAGTGCTATGAATGACTTATTAGCCCACATATATGACCCCTTTATAATGAGATTAAACCTAGACAGTCGGTTTAGTCCTAGGGTACTAACTCAGAATGTGCTAGGATGAAATTATATTTTCGAACTATCCTGGTAAAGCCTATCTTGGCCCCTAACTTCTTATCTTGGCCATTACTATCCCGAGAACAAAGGAAAGTAGAGGAGATAGCCTCTTCCCACCAGATTCATGGCCATGACACCCCATACATGCGAAGACCGTTGCTCCATGCAACATAGGCAACTCTTGAGATTCTCCCATGATCGGGAGAGTAACTTCCTATAATGGACCTATATATAGTCATAACGTCCATATTAATTCTCCAAGATTGTGATCATAACGACTCACAGATACATTGGATTCGTAGGGGAGAGAAGTTTATAAATATCTAAGAATTCTTCGTACTCAGAAATCCTTCTCAAAGTAAAAAATCTTAGGAAAGAATGATCTTGATTCTATTTACTCTTATCTACTCTGACTTAAGAATCAAAAAATTATTCTAAGGAATACCTTCATAGAATTTTTTATTCTTTTCCTACAAGGTGTTAATCAACTCTCCATCTACATATCTAAGATCACCCTCTTCAAAAGGAAATGTAAAAAAGAGGAAAGTTACTATTCCGATCAATCTCCTTTCTCACCAAGCTCCAACTCTCTCTATTTCTTTGTCCTCGGCAAGGCATGAAGTTTTGTGTAGAAGTGGACACCAAATTAAATATCATCTTAGATCATAGCATTAATACCGCCTTGAAAATAGCATGTTAAACTCCACACCTTCATTTTTATGGTGCATTTTAAAGAAGAGTTGAAGATGTGTGAAATTTTAGTGTGTTCCTCTCAAGAAGAGTTATTTTTTATTCTAAAATTTATTTTTTTCTTAAAAAAAATCTTCTTGAGAGAGAAAAACATGTAACTTATTTTTAAACACATTCACTGCTTTTAATATTATAACTAAACCATATCTCTGAAAGCTCCATGAAAATACCATGGATATTTGGCCTTCCTTTACAATATCTAAATACCACCTGTCCTCTTTGCTCTTCCATTGAAACTGTGGTAGAATTGTACTCACGGGGGGTAAAGTCTAGGTTGGTAGGCGGCAGGGCCAGTACTACCGTCTCATTTCAGAAAGTACTTGTAATCTTTGCCGCTATATGCTTGACGTTCCCATCCCATTGGCCCATTACCCTTTGTCAGAACCCAGGTCAATTCGACTAATTAAATGTGTGAAGAAGCAGCCTATCATTGTGTGTGTGAGCGCCCGACACCGCCTGCTGCGGCATCCTCTCCTTGTTCAACACCTCCACGACGCCCAGCTCCTCGCCACCCTCTTGGGATTTTATCGGTGGAGATGTAACTCCCGCTCGGCCTCGCTCAGCACCTACGCGAAGCCCAGCTTCTCACCTCCGTCTCTGATCGACTCCCTTCCCGCCGTCCACTGGTCTTGCCGTTGAGCGAGGAGACCTACGTACGTACTCCCGCCGGTGAAGAGACCAATCCCCCCCACGACTTGCCCTCCGGAAGATCTCTAAACAAAGAAAGTTGGGAGAGGAAGGAGGTGGAGGAATAGTAACTTTCCTTTAAATTTCTCCTTTTGTTGCTGGCCAGGTCTAGATTCCATGTCACCTGTCTCACTGGCGTGGAAGTATATTGTGGAGTAGGATATCCCGATCCGTCTTGCTGCCTGCTGCCTCTCCATATATACTACTTCTGGGCCAATACTTTACGGATTGTCCACATCAGACATCTCATTCCCATTTCACATGCACCAAACATTTCACAGACCCAATTCACCTCCTATATATATATATATATTCTCATGTTCTGGTCCCAGTACTGTCCCACCTCCCCGACCCATCGCCGCCCTCAACCTCCATCTCTTCTGCTAATTGCACCACGTCCGCATCTGAGTTTGGAATTGCGTGCCAACGGGCCGGGTCCAATTCTCACCAAAATATAGGCTAATTATAAATTCCTTGTTGTTGTTCTAATTCCCCTCCCTCATTTATCACAGTAGCTCCTCATCTCCCTTTTATGACAAGCTTCCGCGCGCATCCTTGTGTGGGGGAAAGCTAGCGGTTGTACAGCACACCCCGACGCAGCTGATAGGTACACATGAGAGAGATATGGATAGAGAGTACTCCAATTACATCCCCCAGCGTTACAATTAACCTCGTTTATCTATAAATAGAGGCATGTAGAGGAGCCTTCCTATGCGCTAAAATCTTCACATGTATACTCCATCTCTCTTTCTTTCTCTCTCTCTCTCTCTCTCTCTCTCTCTACAATCATATGCACGCGTAACTATGGTCTGCTTCCAGGGGTTTCACTACAGCGCACAGATCTTCATCATATTCCTTGCTTCTGTGGTCTATTGGGAGCTAGTAGATGGAGCGTGTTTGGTGATGCTGTTGACAGAAGATAGAGAGCACAGATGATGAAGTGCATGTGGTGATCATGCATCTCACTCCTTTGTGCTCTCTACGCTTCTGTCATCACCTTCAACCTCCCCCACACAATCTCTTCTTCCTGCCTGCCTACCTTCAATTCGCTTGGTTTTAGGATGGGCTTTTCTTCTCTTCGTTGTGCTTAGAGAGACCTTTGTCTCCGGTTCCATTTTGCAGGTCCCGTTCAACATTTTAGCCATGGAGGAGAGGCGTCCACCGACGGCAGTGCGCGCAGATGGATCTTTACTGTTTAAAGCCGGCCGGATGCTCCACGACCGTTGTGTACACTCCTTCGAGACCTGCTCCCCTGATCGATCTCTTCTACGTCTGACCTTCCGGAGATGTCCCGCCGGCGATTTGCGGCAAGGGCGGAGTCATCAGATTGCCATGGCTTGGCCGTTCACAGGTTCAGCTTATAAGGATATAATTAAGGAGGGCTCGTACGTCTTCTACGTACTGTACGTTGGAATGGGAACACAGTACTATACTTGTTGATGACACAATTTCTTTTGTAACTACCTGGCTCCTTCAATATATTCCACCCCCGAGTTAATTTCGTGCAAATGCAACAATCAGATAGCATTTATTACCTCCTCTTCTTGGCAGAGCATCTCCTTTGTCACATATTTGATATCAAGATAGTTCGGAGATAGAATCAGAATATTTTCACAATTTTAAAAATATCTTTAAATTTTTGAAAATATCTTTATTCTATCTCCCATCTATTCGAATATTAAATATATATTAAAAACCCAACAAATAAGGTGAATATATCATTTAATTTGTCTTCTTTCGTACAATCTCAATAATAGATCATTAGCTTCATCTTTTAAATTATGTTTGATATCAGAGTGGATCGAGAATAGAATATTCGAACCGAGAATAGAGTGAAGATATCTTTTACAGTTTGTGGTTTTTATTCCAAACACCATATGTTGATCCAAAATACGCAGCTGATTTGGTGTACCGAGTCTGGTCATAGAAGTCATCGCGATTGCAGTACGTACGTATACAATATTGTCCTCGATCGGTTATGAGCGAGGGATCCTTATAATTAGCTAGCTTTGTGCGTACACTACAGCTCCAAGATTCATCAGTCCAATTTTTCTGTTTTTTTTTTCAATGTACAGGTTCAAGGATTAATTAAGCTGCATTGACAACATGGATATATTGAATGTTTACATTACTTCAGTACCGGTTCATCTTCCCTCAATCTGAGCTGTTGTTGGGACATGACGAAAGATCAGGTCTGAGCTGCAGCTAACAGCAAGACAAAAGAGGGTGAGGCGAATTCAACTTTACAATGAAGAAGCATATGACCGGTGGCCATGAAAGGAGTGAAAATTGTGGCTACTGATGCCCAAATGAAGAATCATCTTTCTGGGACCATCAATGGTGGTCTCGACTGAGATTCCAGTGGCCAACGCCAAGGGCCAGGGCATGATCAGAACCTTTGGAAAGTAATCTTTCTGTTGTCTTTCCCCTTTACGGCTAGCAGCTCCTTATCTGCTCCCCGTGAAAGTTCCATAATTCCATATTCGACGATTAAGCGCATGTTAATGCTCACTTTTGTGTATAGAGCAGAAGACAGGTTGTCAGATCATAGATTCATATATATAAATACGATCGAGTTGTTGGGTCTGACGATTTGGCTGACATCACCTACTTAAAGGTTTTCATGCGTCGAGATTTCAAGAAGCATGCATATAATGTTGATAAAACAGAGGGTATATAGCATGGAGTATGACAACTATAATAAGAAAACAACATTATTTGGCTGACATCACCTACTTAAAGGTTTTCATGTGTCGAGATTTGGAGAAGCATGCATATATTAATGTTGATAAAATAATGGATATATGACATGGAGTACGGTAATTTATTGTAAATCGTATGACAATCATAATAAGAAATAACATGATTAAGACCATGTCATCACATGTGTTCGCTAGCCCAACCTGACCCAGCGACCCGCGTGTGTGAGCATAACCCCATTATTATCTACAAGATATTATCTCATAAATATTTGGAGTTATAAAATAAATACTTCTTCTCTTTATAGATTTCTCATGTGAGACTAAAGATCTCACAAAAAAGATAAAATTTACACATTTTTTTATGCACTTTTTTATTTTATCAAAAGTTGAGTTTTATTTCTCCCTTTCTTAATATTACCCCCCTCAAACATCTTTTTATCCAACATATATATAATCTGTTCTATATTACTACCTTCTTGATTCAGTCGTCAGTGTCCTTGGATCGAGCTAGAACCGTTGTGCATAAGATTAAGGAAGGATCAGAAGCCAGAACCTTATGTTGTTATTACATAAGCAAGTTCTAGAGGGGTTTGATTTCAGGCAAGTAACGGACCGTGCTATGTCTGAACGAAAAATAATGATCATGAAGAATGCGAATATGCAGCATGCATGCTTCTCCGAATCTAACTGTATGATCAAGTTGGTGATCATGAAGATGATACGAATAGTTTATATATGTAAATATCTCCCCGCAGGTACAAAATTATTATGCAACAGTATTGTTCTCTCAATTCACGCAGCAGTACTATTAATTATCACTGCAACTCCATGGTGTCTTCTTTTGACAGCACGAGATCACACATGCCCATTGCTACGGTCTCCCACGAGATTTTGCGGTATCCCTAGGTCGACGGCCAGGTATTAGAAGATTTAAATATAATTAAACGGCGATGGCAAAATCGATCAGGAACTGAATACTATAATCTACTGTTGTCAATCTGGCATCTCCATTTTTAGGAAAGTTTTTCTCCAATTCAAATTTCTTTGTTTCCGATCCCCCATTAATGACAGCAAGAGTTAGCAGACATGCGAAGAGTAATTAGGTTAACATATCAAATGGGTCGATGTTTTCTGAACATTGGCAACGGTCGATCATGATCAGATTGGAGCATGAAATGATGTGGCTTTCCTAGCTATCTGTTAGGAGCTTAATTTGTCCCTAATATATATACATTACATTCTCTCCGACAAACAGGATGCTATCGCAACCTAAGCTTAAAACATGGCTCAGTTGTCAACAAAGTTTATTCTTACCAGTCAGATGGAAGTAAGAGATGGAGAGCCCAAAAACACCCAATGGGTGAGTTGATCTATCCTTGCATGGACGATGTCTTGACACTATACCAAGAACCTGAAATTGAGAAGGAAAACGACAAAGAGTACTTTGATGAACTAATTAATTACCAAACAAATAATTAAACGCCTCTAAATACTCGAGGTAGATATTGCATACAGTTCTGTCCCTAGCTAATCACTGCAAATCATGCCTAGCTATGGAATTTAGTTTAGCTATTCCTCGGGAATATTACAAGGTAACCCTCCTGATATATCAGTGATAGAAACTCATATATATGGGTGGAGGCTTCAATTATAAGTCTTGCGCTTTTGGCGTAGAGACAGACCATCCAAGCTGCTGCTGGCCCCTTATACCTGTGATTTGGTAGTGGCCCTAGTGGGCATGTCTGCAAGACTTACAAATTAAGTCAGCGCATAGCGGATCGATGCTGGAATGATGATAAGTTAAAATATAGACATAACATCCTGAGCCCCAGCTTTTCTTTATTCGTAGGCCGACATATTTTGCAGGCGGTGGCACATGGATGGTCGTCCCTGATGATAAGATCTTCCTCCTTCACGTTTTTTAAGTTTAAAACACTAGAAAAGTTACACTTGACATAACTATACGAAAGTTATAAGGAAGAATAATGATGAAATTATTTGTCCATAACTCTTCTCATTATTTAGAAACAAACTCAGCCAGGGGTACTGTCCTTAGTATGAACTAACAATACAGGGTTCCTAAGAAGTCACGGAATTTAATTTGTTGTAGACAGAACCCAGTCTGGGTACTTGACTCTCAGATCATCACGCCGCCACAGTCATGATCTTCCTCTATTTATTTCTGTTTTATGAGCATTATCAAGTCATGAAGTTAATTACTAAACCGGGGGAGAACGAAATTGGATATTGCCCTAATATTCTTAGAGAAAGATTTATTGCACTTGCACATTAAGTACAATGTGACTAGACAAAAATTCATATGGCACCCTCACATGAGGTGTGAGGGAGTGACAATCCAATTGTTGAATGCCACATAGACTTGTTCTCTAGTCACATTATACTTAAAATGTAATGTAAAAGTACAGTAAACATTTCTTATATTCTTATGTTCAGTTGGACACATTAACCACTAGTCGCCTGTCGAGACGTCTGCTCGCTCCTTGCACATAAACATAAATGTGGTGGGATCTGCAATTATTTACATATGCTGAAAAATTTATCCCTTTGTATTTAGAGACGGATAACCAACGAACACCTCAGACGAATAGCAAATCTTTCGATAAAATATTCAACCACCTGACTATGCAATTCTTATCAAGACGTCAGTTCTCTTTTCAAAACTTTTATTTACTTGTATAGCTTTTCAAAACTGAGCATAAATCTATAGGCACTCATGGTGGTGAAAGAAAGACAAGATCACCACGACGAAAGATGATGACCGGGCTCTATCTGGTGGATTCCGAGCTACCACTTCTTGCCTCGGCCACACTGTTACTACAGCAGACCTCGGGTGAGGTCCTGTGGTCCGTAGCTACAGAAACATGAATGCTAGATACATAGACCTCATAAAGCTCCCCCCAGTGACATCCTTTAATCCATGTTACTGCAGCCTGAAGAGACTGGCAGACCATACCTGATCACACATATATGAGAACGTGCTTTCTGTACTTGGAACATCGTTTAAATTGCAGCAACATGGAAAGCGGTTATCTTGGTATATACTATGTAGAGTCCATTGTGACTCTCTTTCTCCACTGAGCAAAATGGCAACCTGTGATGAGACAACCTTTGGTATTCTTCTAACTCTTCCTCTGGCTAGTTCACCGATCGACGACGAACGCGGGGTCGCATTTCGGGATCCCGGCCCTTGAGAGTACTAGCCAGAACCTCTACGATCTTTCAGGGATGGTGCAGTCCCACACTTGGATGACCTGTCCTATCCTTCTACGGTCATTCATTCCAAGAAAGAGTCAAGAATCTTGTCAGAGAGGATCAGAAATTATTGAGAAACTCCAAAACAGGAAAGACGGAAGATGAGAGATGTTTCATTTTAAAACTGACCACTTTCACCGGCTATGCTTTGATAACGGGTCAGATGTTGGATCTGGCCCCGTAGAGACATTGATGTCACAGTTCTCTATCACCCAACATCAATTTCTACTGAATTAGAACCACCGCTAGTCATGTCCTTCGGAGGTGAAAAGTTGGATCAGCACCCCTTCATGGCTAGCTTGAATCAATGTTAATTCGGACTTGATCATAGACAACAATACCTTGTGCTTTAAGATTCATTAATTGACTGTTAAGAGTGTTGAGGTCGGAAAATGATTAACAAGCTTTCACCGTGCAATCTCCTCCTTAAATTTGTTAGATGAGGAAAACATCGACTTACACTTCTTAGATAGAAAGAAAACGGTTAGGTTAGGAGGGGGGGGGGGGGGGGGGGGTCTCAGGAGTGATTCTGAAGGAGAATCCTCTTACACTCAAAAATTATGGTAAACACTTTACCTTATCGGAATTTCGGTTCGGATAATGTTATCGAAATCGGAACGGAATCGGAATTAATCATTCCGATATTATCGGAATCAGAATCGAAATTATATTTCGGTTATCGGAATTAGAATCGGAATCGGAATTGGAATCGAAATCTGTGTTTTCGGTTCCGAACCCGACCCGTTTGCAGCCCTAGCTGGAACCCATTGAAATGAAATGGGCCATTTTGCTTTTATAGTATGCTAATTTCGCTCAGTCCAAATGACCGCACGATTCATTCCAAACCATCTTTACGCGACCCAAAGAGTAAAAGCCCATAAAATGTCACTGTTGGGCATCCCGAACAGAAGCCGCCCCATTGGACGATCCACTTAAGCGGCCCAGTTTCTTATGGGCCCTGCTGGACAAGTCCACGTTGACGCAGGACGAACGAACTCTCCAAGGCCCATATATTCAGAACGATGAGGATACAAACAAAGATCTATGTTCTTATTTCAAAGGGTTCACCTGGGATTGAATAGAAAAACCAGCAACACACTCAATAGATACACAAACATGGGCCGTCAATTCCACCATAACTCAGCATATGCACAACGAGGTAGAATGTTGCGATGCCATCCGATGTAAATAGAACAGAAGAGATCGCAGTCTCATTATTAAAGGCTAGTGGGAGTGAGCACTTTTTTTTTGGGGACAATAGGGAATGAGTACTTGAATTGGAGGTGACTTGGGGAACAAATAAGGAACTTATTAAGAGGGGAATAAAAAAACCAAATAATGGAATAGGTAGTTGCCCGAGGTTTGGGATTGGAGAGCAGAGAGAGCAAGAGAGGGGAGAGCTGTGGCGGACAAAATGAGGCTTAACTAAAGCCAGCAGATCGGTTCCCCAGGCCTCGAACTGAACGCCCACCGCAGATTTGAACGTAGGGATTCGTCTTCCAGGTCATGCAGTCATAGGTAGGAAATTGCTGCCGTCAAAGATCTAACCAGCAGGCATAAAGAATGGAGCATCGCCGGCACCGTCCCGTTGCTATAAATCATCTAAGCCACGCCCATGCGACCGCCATCGCCAACATCAGAGGTTTGCAGCGTCGCCGCCTTGCTGCTAAGGGTGCGGAGAAGCTCTCACCGGCGTCTAAATTGCCGAAGAGCTTAGTCTAGACTGGAGGGAGGATGGAGATCTAGCTTGCTTGAATATAACTAAGGGGAAGAAGAGGTGGCAAGGATGGCAGATAGGACTGCCGACGCTCGGAGTCGGAATCGAAAATGATATTTTTCGTATATATTTTCTATAAGAAAATTAGAAATATGTCAAAAACGGAAAGTAATCGAAAATATTTAGTACGATCAAATGGTAGATGTATGTAACATTAAGAGTAATGATAAAAGAAATGTCTTTGATAATAATAGACATAATAAATACTACAAGGGAGACAAGTTAATTAGATTCTATTTACAAATTAAGAACAACGTAAAATTTAATTCAAAATTTTTTAATATTAAAAAATAAGAATTTAAAAATATATTTTTATAAATAAAATAAAATTATATCTTATCAAAAACGGAAACAGAAAATAATTAAAAATGAAAAAATAGATACAAAAAATAAAAAACGAGTCGAAAAATCAGAAAACAGATATCCATTGACAGTCCTAATGACAGATCATCTTGGGTATGGACAACAGAACTGCGTAAGTGAGGAACCTGAGACTAGGGCACACAGTTAGGCCAGACAATGGGCCAACTTTGAAAGGGGCCCATAGTAGAATGTGGGCTGGATCGAATTCAATGTACGGATGGCCCAAATTCAAGTGCTCGGCTCAGCTGCGAACTCCAAGGAGCTTTCTTCTAGTCGTCCATATATTCTGGACTGCATTGGCCCAGGTGCAGTTCACTTGAAACGAAATTAGTCGATTTAGTATTTCTATGAATTTTCGATCAGATTTTTTTTAAATAGCTAAATATAGTAATAAATGGATCCTTTTTAAACTACGAGATCATAGTATGCATATACGTACCTCCAAACTGATGTGACATCGACTACTTCTTTCTCTCTCGTTTTTTCATGGTAAAAAAAACAGACCCACCTCACCTACCTAATCCATTCCAAGCATTTGTGTGGTACTACGTAATCTCTGCACAATCAATGACAAATCGGAAGCAGAGTACATAGGGTCCTCAGAGCTGTTGCAGCAAATATGACAAACCACCAATGCTCCTCCGGCGGCATGCACGCATACATACACAGAGATGGTACGGTGCTTTGAACACAAAAAAACGAGGGTCCTCTTCCAACTGTACTGTACAGTCAAACCCACTGTTTCACCATTCCCTCCTCTCCTCACAGGTTTAAGAACATACATATTCATTCCAAGATCATACATTGTACGTCTACATGTACACAAGTATGTTTACAGGTACATATGGGTCCTTAACTCATAGCTTCAGTTTGGTAATGCGATGGGATCGAGGATAACTCTAATCTATGAATAAAATTATTCAAGATTAACTTAGTTTTTGGTTTCTTTTCTTGTTAGTTAACTCACTTTAACGAAAGTGAGTTAATTTACTTTTTGTTAAGTACTTTGATAAGGTAAAGTGAATTAACTTTCTGACTTTGTTACAAAATACCTAAAGTACCCTTTCACCATATACTTCTTCACTGCTCATTTTTTTTAATGTTCTTAAGAATAGCATCCTTTTTAAATATGTAAAATAAAAGAATACTGTATAATAAATTAAATCAGTAAATCTGCAAAATGAAAGCATCTTTTTTTAAATCTATAATAAATTAATTCTATTTCTTATTGCATTCTTATTTTTCACGTGGTCCGAAATATAAAAATGTGTAATTTGTCAAAACTAGATTGTATAAAATTTATTAAAACTTATTAATTTAATTACTTTCTTCTATTAATTGTCAAATTTTCCACTGCGCCCCCCACGGCCACTATCGCTCCGCTTCCCGCCTTGGCTCGGCGCCGAAACGAAGAGAGCCCAAGCGCCCATGCATAGCACAACACAACAGGGAGCTACTGCTCTCCCCTCCAGCCCCCTCTCACCCACCTCTCCATGGCGGCTGCCATTCCTCTTCCTCCCAGCACCTCTCCCCCGTTCCTCACAGTCTCTGGCAGTGCTCTCACGGGGCTGTAATCACAGAGTGGACTCCCTCGACACACGATAGTGTACTAAAACTAGTGATGTGAAAATATGTGTGATCGCCACCTAGCAGTTGCCTAATAATAGAAGAAGATGATGGTTAACTTAAACTAGGAAAAGGAAAGAGAAACAGAAACAGACATGTTGTCGCGGTCGCCATGGCTACTGAGGTGATGATATCACGTCAGCTTTCGTCGACGCGTCTATGGTCGCGTCAACTTAACCGTCGCGTTCTCTGAATGCGGGAGAATTAGGGTAGGGACCTTCTTCTCGTCCTCCAGCCAGCCGCGGAACCAGAGCTTCTCGTAGACTTTACTGCTTGCCTGCCAGTCAAAATAAACACAAAGAAAAACCCATAGAACATGTTAAGTAAAGTACTTCTAAAGATGAAAGAGATGGGGGGATCATGGTGGGAACGCACTAGGGTGGTTTTAAACCCCCTGGGTGTGGAAAACGTGGGTGGATAACAAATGTGCTCTATCTAAAAATAACATGAAAAATGCATGTAGAAATAGGAGGGAGGAAGGAGGAGAGTATGAACCACATTAGGGCGACTCCCTGGCGTAGTTGTAGTTCCAAAGATGTGCAAATACTCCAAAACATTGTTGGGGTTGCCCTCTTCACGTTCCGTGCTCCATTGACGGTGAAAAGAGTAGCTTTGTGGAGTGGAATATGAAGGGAAATGAAGGGAATGAAAGGTTGCGAGGCTAAGTATGATCAAGAGGAAATTTCGGCAGCCCTTCGGGATGGCAAATGAGGCTCTCCTCGTCCTTGAGGAGGGGCCTTGCTTATATAGAGCTTGGAATGAGAGTAAGTGACATTATCTCCTTAAAATGGTTTAAAAATTAAAAATGGGAGATAAAGCTCTATTAAAATCGGATGGAGAGTATTTAGAGAACCTTAGGAGAGTTCTTAGGGCCGAATCTCGCCCCAAGGGTGGAGAATCCTTAAGATTAAGTAAGTTCATAGGAGGATAAATAGGGGGTAGTTATGGAGGCCAGAGGGTTCGGTCATTGTTGCGACATATTGTAGGGTCGCGACTAGAAACGCGACAGTGCGGGGGAACGCGACAGCGTTGTCCACGTGCATGTAAAATGCATGGGCTGTCGCGGCAGCCAAAACCGGCGCGATTAGAGTCGCGGCGCCACGATGTGTCGCGACAATAAATCCAAATTATCTTGAATTATCAACCTAACACACGATAGATGAGATTATATATGCTCCAAGGACTCTCTCAAGTGATAAATTGGGGGATTTCAAGATATTTTTAATGGCTTATGGGCTCAAAACAAGGCAAATGATGGGCTCAAGGTGAGTGACCAATTAGGGGCCCCATAGGAACAAGAAATGTGGTTCAACCCAATAGTCATAACCAGGTGTCTACAGATTGCCCCTCCTTGGCTTCCACTTTACAGGGGAGCGAAGCGGAAGTGGAGTGGAGATGTCATGAAGTGACGACGGAATAGAGTGATGCTAAGTGGACTGAAAAGTGGAAGCCAAGGTAATGAGACACCCGGTTAACCAATGAACAATTGGAATCTTCGTGAAAGCCCCAAGTAGGTTGTTCGAGCAGAATGCAAAGAAGAGCCACAAGTCTGGACCAGAAGGGAAAAAGAAGAGGATGGATCACCCCTCGATTGAGAGGTACCTAACCGATTGGCCTGCAGGTTCGTTTTGGAGGGACATATGCGTGCAAGGCAGGTAACTCATGACTCTGTCCTGGAGCGGTTCGCAACAAAACGATCAAAGGAGTAGATGAATAATTGGATAATGAGAATCTAGACAGGGAAATTCTTGTTAATCTGATGGGAACAACTCACTCGGAGGCAAACCTTCCGATTCGGAGTGGAATTGAGATTTCTTGTTTTGGAACATGAAGAATGTTGGGCATTCACAAGGGCTCATCAATGGTCAAGAATGAGTTAGGAAAGCTCTAAGTTCTACATGATGCATGTTGGACTAAAATAAAAGAAATCATCAAAAACAAATGCAAATAAAATGAGAAAATATAAAATATATCAAGGATAATATTGTTAAGCTGGATAAGAAAGAGTCAAGAGACTACCACAACGCAGTGCAGGCCTGAATCTATCGTTCCCGTACTTAACCAACTCAACGGCCTATCCAACGATAAAACAATATGCACCTAGATTATCACCGTTTTTGGTAAAGGAGAACTCAAATCCCAGAGCACATTGAGAACTAGCTGGTCCTTGAAACGATTTAATAAGTTAGGTTATCGTATAGTAATGCAGGAGTAAGGATAGAGATACAATACCTGACTTACCTGTGACGACATCTTTTCTCTTTTTTTTTTCTTCTGTTTTTTGACCTTTTTGATTTTTTTTGAAAATCCATTCACATGAAACAAGAATGATAATCACATAATGACAAATGGATTCAATAAATACAAACTAAGAAACATATATACAAAGCACAGACAAGGGAATAAACATTCGGGTAGAAATGCGACACTCCTGAAAACCGCGACCTTGTCGCGTCACAGCGCTCTGTCGCGACATAGTCGCGTCAGATCGCGGTGTCACGACTCGGACATAGTTCTGAAAACGCAGGAATCCAGGACTTAGACTTATCCTAAGACACGTAGACTAACACTAGGACTCCTAAACCTTTCCTAGTCTTATTCTAACACCTAGATGCGGGATTAGAGTAGGTTTTAACTATCTAGACTCTATAAATAAGGGGTTGGGGGTGCTAATCCCACAGCTAATTCCCTGGCATCCTCTGCCTCAATCTAAGCTCTTTTCTTTCTTTTGCAACCATGAAGAGGACTTATTCGCATTTGCAGAGGACATCCCTCCTTATTCGGCCCAAAAGCTGCTAGGGACTCGTACGCCGATCTGAAGCAGCTCTCCGCCATCCCGGGCACATCTCACGCGCACGGAGCTCCAGTAAGTGGCCTTTCTCTTCTTAAATTCTGAACTTTCTGCACTATGTTCTGTTTTGCTCTGTTTTATTCTCCCTTTTCTCCTCCGTTTTTAGGTTTCATTTTATATTTCAGATCCTCCCCGGCCAACGGCGGTTCTCAAAAGTGCCATGGCTAGTGCCTATGCTCGAACTATTGCCGCCTACGTCTATTGGCCACTTGAAGGAGTGGGGACTGTCCACTGTCCTTGTACTGGCCAAGAATTACAACAAGCTGGTGCACGTGTGGGAAAGTGTCACGCCATGCCGGAGCGTAGCGGTGGCATCCACAAACCAACTCGTTCATCTTCCAGGGTTGAAGCGAGATTCTTTTGGAAGAATTGGAGATTATGCTTGGCCTCCCACGCTATCAAGGGGCGAAGAACCGACAATCTCCTACATAGTGGAGCAAATCAACACTTGGAGCATCTTGGCATACATCACCTCAAAGAAAACCGACCTCTACACCATGACGAGCGGTATGCACGTCCACCTTCTTCCAATCGCACAGTGGATTACCTCTCAGTGTAAACAGAAGACCACGAACTACACCACCATTGCCAAGGCAGCCGCCATATGCATTTGCGGCGTCATACTCTTCCCAGAATCTGACGGCGCCATCTCTTTTGGCAACCTTAGCATTATTGACTCCATTTCTGAATGTATGAAAATTGGGCAAGTTGTCTTGGGTTTTCTGTATGCTGGCCTAACTTCTGCAGCTCTCGGGGGTCCTTTCTATGGATCGGTCATCGCCCTCGAGCTATGGATGGGGATGCACATCCAATTTCGAGCAGTGGAGGATCTGACCACAGAGTGCAAGACAATGCTGAACCACCCACTGGCATATGTGGGCGGACGACTTCATATGAGCACTCGAGCTTGGTGCAAAACGACTCAAGTGAAGGGCATACAAGCATGGCGCAAGTACCTCCGAAATTTGACCGTGGCGAATTTTGACATGCGCCCCCGATTCATGCACGGCCGGATGATCCACATCCCTCAACGTACCGGGCTCGCCTTGAGGCTGCTGGGCAATGAAGCGCTAGTTACCTACAACCCGGACCGCTGCTACCTCCAATGCGCTGCGGCCCGGACGGTAGTTCCGCTCCTCTCGCACTTCCCGCCCATCCAAGAGAGGAAGAGGGGCGATGTACAGGACGAGCGCGACATGCGTAGCACCGTCGTCCACTGGGAGGGATGCGCGATGAGCGTAATTCAAGCCGAGGTGGAGGAAGACGATGATGTGACCAAGGAATATGTTGAAGCTTGTGAAGAAACTTCAGCCAGTGGCGGGGACCAATTGACTCGTTTTGATTTGACTTGTAGGCAAGATGGTAGATAGGAAAGAACTTGATAGCATTGTTTGATTGTTAGAAAGAATTAGAGCATGTAATGTCTCAATTTGAATGAATAAAACTGAACTTTTCCTACAAACGCAAGGGCTCTGTGAATAACACGTCATTCCGGGGTGTCGCCTTCATGTCGTGACAAGGCGGGGCGCCACAACTATGTCGCGACGGCCCTAAGAGTCGCGACATAAATGCGACCGCCCACTGCATCGCGTCAAAAACCGATTCATTCAAAAAACAAACGGCTCCTTCCTTCCCCCCTTCCGGGTTTTCAAACACTCAAATCATCTCATCTCCGAACCTTCCCCCCATCCCACGACCGTGCACTGATCTAACCTGCTTTCTAGCTCACAACCTCACCTAAATCAACCCCCATTGCGATGGAAGGAGGAAAGGAAATCGGCGAGGGCTCAATGCGGAGGAAGCGCCAAGCGGGGCGTCGAAGGAACCTCCGGTCGAGGAAGAGGTGCTCGAGGTTGAAATGGAAGAGGAGGAGGAGGAGACGGCTCCGGTTGTGGACGTGGAAGAGGAGCGGAAGAAACGGGCCAAGGTGATGAAATCGGTAGGTATCTCGACCCTAAAACCTTGTATGGATGCATGAGTATGTTGGACGGAGCCCCCAGAGGGCCCATTCTAGGGCGAAAAGCCCAAGAAAGGAGGATCAAACAAAGAGGGCTCCGGCCGGTTTGATCCCGAGATCGCGTCAGCCCGATCCGCCGCGATAGGATGTCGCGGCAGGGCGGGGCGTCGCGACCATGTCGCGACATCTAGGGTGGACGCGACCTTATCGCGGCCTACTAAGGTGACGCGATAAGGTCGCGGTGCCCCGTACAACTGCGACAAGGTCGCAACGGCTAGCGCTGTCGCGACACAAACTGAACACAGAAACCTGATTGCCACTTAACTTGAATGGATCTGCAGGGTGAGATGAGGGCTCAAGTGTCTTGGACACTAGTACTGGTTGTCTTCCTAGCCTTCCCCCCCCCCCCCCCCCCCCATTCAGCGAGAGGGTAGAGGAGATGGGTTTGGTGAGATCTTCGGATGGAGAGGATGAGGGGTGGATCGGCCCTCACCCAGGCTCTGCGGAGCATATGGGATAAGGAGGCGACCGCCTTCGTATTCCCTTGGGGGCACATGATCCCCAGTCTGGAGGATGTGAGCCGGATCACGGGGCTCAGGGTTTACGGTGCGACCAGTGAGTGGCTATACCTACCCCTGCTACCATGAGTTAGCCGAGCAACTCCTAGACCTTCCGGTAGAGCGTAGGTCCTCCCTAGTGCCTAGGGTAGCATTACAGGAGAGTCTGGGTTTGTATGAGGTAAGGGAAAAGAATGCCGGGGAGAGTGAGGGAGAGGAGTACCTTCGAGAGGGCGTAGCCCGGGTTCAGCCGGACGACTTTCTCGTTCTCTCTTTCTTGGTAGACTTTTGTTTGCCACGAGAGGCGATGCAGTCCACTGGTCGCTTCCTGCCTTGCTGAAGGACCTAGGTGAGGTAGGGGGGTATGCTTGGGAGCAGCCTTTCTAGCGCACCAGTTTGACGGCATGAGCGCCTTGGAGCGGAGACATCTACGAGCAGTTTCTACCCCTTCCTTCAGGTACACCTTCTCCTCTAACCCTTCTGGAATTAAACTGTATTTTCTTAAACTGCCATCTAACTTGTCTTTCATCTTGCAAGTTTGGGCTATCTACACCTCCCAGCCTGGGGAGAGGGGATCTCCAACGGCCGGGGCCTAGTCCATTGCACGCCGTTGAGACTCTCGCCGAGACACATGCCACCTTGCTGACACACTGGAGCGCTTGCAGGAGGCCATTGACAGCTACCCTTACCTAGATGTAAGTACCCTTAATCTTTTCTTTGCATAAATTATCTGCTTGATTCAATTGCCTAATGACTGATCAGATTTGCCCTTTTTGCAGGTGGTTTGGCAGCCATACCTAGGGAGGGTGATGAGGGACAGCCTTGGTTAGTGCAGGCCGCCCCTACTTCGGTAGGTCGGTGTGGTTGCATGCGCTAAACCTTGTGCTACCTCTTCACTTGCACCTTTGTCAGCGCTCCCTTGGGCTTCGACAGAGCATCGTGGAGTTCCCCGTCCAGGATCGCTTCCGCCGACTGGGTCGGAGCTTTCGGGGACTTCACGACACGACAGATTGGCGTGAGCGGGCGTGAGAGCAGATCGAGAACTGGGAGCGCAAGGGCAAGGCAGTCAAGTCAGACGTGACCACTGACGATGCCTACCTCTAGGCGTACACCTTGAAGTATGGAGGAAAGGTATACAAGAGCTCCCGACACCAGGTAAACTTCCCAAACCACGGCTCAATGAATTTAGGAATTAAGGAATCGAACTGATGATTTGAAATTGTGCATTGCAGGTGGACGTAACTGGTGAAATTGCATCGCTCCGAGCCCTGTTTTACTCAGCGGTGCAAAATCGGGAGGCAGCACAGAGGCAGACAGCAGAGCTGGTAAGTACCTAACCCAACTTCAGCCTCTAATTTAAGCAGATTTAGGAAACTGACATGCTTTTGTGCGCAGCGGAGGGAGCTAGAGAGGGTGAGGGGCACCGGAGCAGGTGGTGCTTCCTCTTCTCGGAGTGCAGGGGGCTCTTCATCGCTTCTGGAGGCCCAGCTCGCGGGGGCGGTGCTGAGGGCTGAGGAGGCCCAGAGGCACCTGGAGGAGCGGGTAAGTACAACATAATTTCTAATTGATTAATTTAACAATTGATATTGACGGATTGCTCTGATGTAGGAGAGAGATTTGCAGCTCACCACGGAGCATGCCATGGATCAGCAGGGGCAGAGGGACCGGCTGCAGGGGGAGGTCCAGACCACTCGGACTGAGAGGGACCAGCTGCGCATCCGGACGGAGGCGGCTGAGGCACAGGTCGTGGCTGCGACGAAGGAGCTGGCAGCGCTGCGGGTCCAGAGGCCACCCGGGGACCAGGAGGAGATCGTCCGACTGCGCGCGGAGCTGCTGGCGCAGCAGACGGTGGCGCGGAGCCTACAGCAGATCGTGACAGATATTGACCGTTCACGCAGCAGGAGCCGGAGCGGGGCGAGCGTCAGCAGGGCGACCGGCGCCTCCGTAGGACAGTATTTGGCAGGTTCCTCCAGCAGGCAGAGGAACGAGGAGGAGGAGAGGCGCCGGCAGGGTGAGGGTAGTGCCCAGGACGGCAGAGGTGGTGCCGAGATGCTGCCACCTCCGGATAGGCAGGAGGGATCCAGGAAGAGTGGCGGTAGACAGTGAGGAGATATGTGAGCCACCTCCCCTTTATCTTTTGTACATACTGTTCATAGCTTAGTGCAACTTTTACTTTCATGTCAATATTTGTGATAAATGAATGGTTTGTGATTGACACGAGTGTGAGGCGAGTTTCAAACAAGCGAGAGAGACAGAGAGTTCTGAGTGTGACGTTTTACTTACTTTTTTTTTTGAAATGTCTGTTCCTGCACACACTTAGAAGAACAAGTTAGATCTGTTCTTAAGCTCAGCCCCTTGCGCTAAAATGA
This sequence comes from Colocasia esculenta, assembly GCA_014218235.1. Taxonomy (NCBI): domain Eukaryota; kingdom Viridiplantae; phylum Streptophyta; class Magnoliopsida; order Alismatales; family Araceae; genus Colocasia; species Colocasia esculenta. The sequence goes on along the minus strand of CM024764.1, from coordinate 92,448,151 downwards.
TAGAACTCTTAACTCTATAATTGTCAAGGGGCTGAGCTCTATTAAATAGGCGAAAAGAAAATGAAAATAAAAATGAAAATGATGCATGCTAAATGAAAGCGATATGTACACACATTTTGATGATTTTTTTTCTTTTTTTTAAATTTTTCTTTTTGAAGAGTTTCTAATTTTTTGGGTTTTGAGGATCTTTTGATTTTTTTTTTTAGATTTTGGAATTTCTGATTTTTTTTAGATTTGGGGATCTTTTGATTTTTTGTTTTGTTTGGGGATCTTTATATTTTTTTGGGTTTTGAGGATCTTTTGATAACAATGCCTCTTATTCCTGAGCGATTAGCCATGAGCCTGACCTCCGTTCTGCTTTGGTGAATAATATTTATGTGCAATGTGCATTCATTTTTTTTTGGTTTGCTAAGATTTCTTGCCCCCCCTGGGATTATTATTGTTCCAACACAGGTCAAGTGTAGGGATTCTTTGGTCATTTTAGGGAGAACGGGAAGAATATAAGGGAGGTAAGACTTAATCTTGGAGTCGGGGTTACTGGCTTGTAAAACTTGCAACGAGTAAGTCACATGTGAGATTCATCTGTTGTCCAGGAACTTTAGGACTACTCCATTCTTCTTTTGATTGGGGCATGCATGCGACCGGGCTCAAGGGCGTCTCGCGGGGAACTGTACTCCCACTCTTTAACATGCCCCTATATTTTGTCACTTCATCACTTTATTTTTGTACCATATTTTTAGAACTGACTGTCCCTCTTTGAGACTTCAAACACGTGGCCTACACTATTGCATGTCTACAGGCTAGCCCCCTTGCCCTTAGACCTCGTCCGAATAGGGAGAGAATTGACCTTTGCTTCCCTGAACCAGGGCTAAGGGGGAACATCATATACAAAGGGGGATCGCCCGACCTTAGTGTTGTGTGTGGTGTGGTTGAGCATAAATGTTTCCTCCAGTAGGAGAGGAGGAAAGACACTTGGCTAATGGCTACCTGCCCATTGATGTTGTTATCAAAAGATTGTTCATCAGGGGTAGAATCTTTTAAGATATAACCCATTCCATGGGTGAGAGAGTTCATCGCCATCGGCATTAACTAGCCTATACGCGTTCCCCGGGTACACTTCTTTAACGACGTACGGCCCTTCCAGTTTGCTGACAATTTTGACCTTGGACCTCCAGGTTTTATGAAAATTCGCTTCAAAACCATGCCTCCTTCTTGAAATTTACGCTCAATCACTTTCTTTTGAAAAGATTTTGAGAGTCTATTTTGATATGAAAACACATGATCGGCTGCAGCTAGACGCCGTTCGTCTAAGAGTTCTAGTTGTGTAAGTAACGCCTCCCGATGTTCATCAAGATTAAGTTCCTTGTCCAACTGAATTCTTAGCGAAGGGATGAGGATCTCGTGTGGACATACCGCTTCCATTCCGTATGTAAGTGAGAAAGGAGTTTGCCCCGTGGGCGTGCGGATGGAGGTGCGGTAGGCCCACAGAGCCTCAATTAGCTTCTCTGGCCAATCAGCGAATTTATTAGACTCACAAGTCTTCTTTAGGATTTTCAAAAGTGTTTTGTTTGTGGCTTCGGCCTGGCCGTTGCTGTCACGTCCTAATAAATTAAACTATTTGGAAGTGACAGAATACTTAACGCACACGGAAATAGACACGATATCCATTCATCAAAGATAGCCTCATAAGTGTCTTATTACAAAAGTTTCCTCATTCAGATCTCATGAGGAACAGGTCAACAGAAACTTAATACATCACATTTACTATACTAAACACTATTAAACACCAGCGTAATTAGCTCCTTGTAGATTGGTAGTTCACTCAGCACACTTTCCCCCTTAATCATTCGTTCCATCTGGATTACCTGAAAAATAGAATTCTGTGAGCAACTAGCTCAGTAGGATTCAAGTCTATAATCAAGGAGATCAAGATACAAGGTAAGTGACAAGAAGTTATACATGTGCCATGCTTTTGCAAACTAAACTGAGATTGCTATCTGACACTAGATAGCAAAGTTATGGAATAATGACTCAAGATTCAGGATTCATAGTAACATTCACGATTGTATTGAACTCATATGAACACACAATAAAATGAAATGATGATGACAATCAAACACTTAATGATGCTATGCCAAACATTCACTAATCCTTTATCGTTCCGCGCGGCCACTTAAATGAATTCGGGTGCTCCTCTCGGGACTGGACTAGCCCTTATTTGCCAAGCATAAACTCTTAGATTGAGTCCAAGACTCTCAATTGTCATCACCACACTCTTACCTTTGTAATGAATCAAGAAATACAAAGGTTTTACTCTAATCACTCAGAGTTTATGTGTAGAAGAAATTGGAAAGATCAAGAGGAGAATCCTACCTTGTTGAAGTGAGAGTGAGATCCTTGGCTTCAGAAATCCACAGAAATATAAGGAAGCAAAGCACACTTGCACGAAGAAGAAGTTCCACAGCAATCCACCCCAAGGAGATGAACCAGAACAACCGTTGAAGCTTCCTCAAAGAGAATTGATAGCTCAATTCACTAGAATGGCAGTGGAAGTGGAGAAACTTCTGATGTAGCACACAAACACCAGTTAGAAGAGAGAAAAGAGGTGTGTACGATGGTGATGGAGGGTTTTATAGAACCAAACGGTTACATGCACATGAACACGTAGGGGGGGTAGGTGTTAAGGTAAGAATCCTTTTTACCTCACTTGGACACCTAGCCCATGCAAGATGAGAGAGTTACACATGGTAACTGAGGTGTTACCATGTTTCCTCAAGTGTTGTCTTCATCTAAAGCCTCCACGTACCCCCTATAAAATTAACCCAGAAAAGCCATTCCGTGAATCCTAAGTAATTCAGCTGGTCCACTAAGGTTGATGTAAACATACTCAAATGATATCATTAATCATGAAATTTAACCATACATTAATATGATGGTTTTACTAATTGTGATGATTTTTAATAAATTTTTAGATTTTATTTTGCAATAGGTGAAAAATCACCTGAAAATGGTCGCGTGATTGTACGTTGAAATCCGTACGTCGAAAAATTCATGAAATTACATATTTAATTTCTCCACATTTCTGAAATTATGATGTTCTCAGATTTTTATTTTGACGTCGATTCTAGAATCGCCCTGTGGAGGCACGCATTTCGAGGTGCGACACTGAGATACTGTTCATTACCACTAATTAATCTATCATCCGATTATCACAATTTGTTAAACTCTAAGGTATTTTAATCAAATTACTTCTATTTTCTTAATCTTTTAAATTTCTGGGGCGTTACAGTTGCCCTGCAGATAATACGGAGACGAATGATGCAAGGAAATGTTGAATTTCTTACACAGATCTTGAAGCTCTTGGGATATGAACTGGGGTCCATTGTCGGTGACGAGGCTGCCTGGTACTCCAAAGCGTGCAATAATATTCTTCATGATGAATCTGCACACAGTCTAACCTTTGATTTCTGCAAATGCTTCTGCTTCTGCCCACTTGGTGAAATACTCAGTAGCAGTGAGGATGCAGGATTTTGTTTTATCTGAGCATTAGGATCACCAAGGGGCCCGATGATATCAAGGCCCACATGGAGAAAGGCCAAGGAGAAGATATTGGATACAAAGAGGAAGATGGAGCATGGATCTGTCAGCATGGATTTGCATTTGACACACTCCGAACGTAGGCGACACAGTCCTCTTCTAAGGTGGCCAGTAGTAGCCCTGCCTAAGGATCTTCTTAGCTAACATTTGGCGTTCACATGCCCTCCACATTCACCAGAGTGGGATCCTTCCACTTTTTTCCAAGCCTCATCATCTGTCACACATCTAAGGAGCATTCCATTTAGAGCGTAGCTGTAAAGAACTTCACCAATGAGGGTATACTTTAATGCTGCTCTACGGATAGCGCCTATCTTCTGCTTCAACTTCTTCTGGGAGGGTACCGTCTCTGCAATATTGTTCAATCTCATGGTACCACGGCCTCTCTTCTTCCATCAATTCTCCTAATTCAACAAGCAATAACTTCTTCGCTTCTTTCTTCTGCCTTAGAACTAGAGAGCTCCTAAGGTTAAGAACCAAGGATCTGAGTGAGGGAGCTTCTACCTCTGAGCTTGAAGTCTCTGAACAGTGATAGTCTTAGCACTGCGGCTGAGGGGAAAGAGAGAGATGATGCAATGATGCTAAAGCATCGGCCAGAATGTTCTGAGAACGAGGAGTATGGATGTAGATGAGTTGACGGAATTGCTTGGCTAGGAGCGTGACCAGATCTTGATAGGACTTGAGTTTGGGGTCACGGGTGTGTGATAGGTAGAAAGAACCTGCCGAAGAACGAGCTGAGAATCTCCTATGATCTTGAGGTGACGCGCCCTAAGAGGTAGGCAAGCTTAAGACCGGCTAGGAGAGCCTCATACTCGAAGATGTTGTTGGTGGCTAGAACTGGAGTTGATAGGCCAAAGGAATGGTGATCCCTTCTGGGGTGAGCAGGACAGCACCTATGCCCCGTCCCCTAGAATTGAGAGCTCCATCGAAGTGGAGTGACCAGAAGGGATCGAGAGAGACAAGTGATAGGTTTTCATCGGGGAATTCCTCTTGAACCGTATCACTGTGAGGAAGAGGAATGTGAGCAAGGTGCTCAGCAATGGCATACCCCTTTATGACTTTTTGAACAATAAAGAAGATATCAAATTGGGAGAGGAAACTTTGCCAGTGTGCCAATCTGTCAGCGATGACTGGATTTTCCAGGAGATACCTAATAAGGTCCATTCTAGAAATCAAACTCACCTTATGAGCTAGGAAGTAGTGCTTCAATTTCTGCATTACCCAGATAGCGTTGCACAGGTTTTCTCCATTGTGGTGAGTTTGAGCTCAGAAGGATTGAAGAGCCTAGATAGGTAGTAGGCTGCCCTTCTTTGCCGGATTCATCATGCTGAGCAAGGATAGCTCCTAGGGAGTCCTCAACAGTCGACAAAATAGGATTAAGGGTTTCCCAGGGATGGGTGCCTGAGTACAGGCGGATTCATAAGATAACTCTTGAGCTCATCAAAGGCCTCTTGGTACTTAGCGTTCCATTCAAAATTGACTCCTCCTCTTAACAGTTTCGTAGAAAGGACGACATCTTTAGGAGTGCTGAGATATAAATCTCCTTATGAACTGAAGCCGACCAATCAAACCTCGAAGCTCAGATATGTTCTTGGGAGGAGACATTTCATTTATTGCCTTAGCCTTGTGCGGGTCTATTTGAATCCCCTGTTTACTAACTATGAAGCCTAATAGTTTACCTGAAGAAACTCCGAATACGCATTTCTTTGGGTTCATCTTCAATTGATACTCTTGTGCGCGGCGAAACACCCTGGCAAGCACGGAGGAGTGCTCCCTCTGGTTCGAGACTTCACCACGATATCATCCACGTAAACTTCAACATCAATATGAATCATGTCGTGGAAGATAGCTAACATTGCTCTTTGATAAGTGGCGCCGACATTCTTCAGTCCGAACGGCATGACACATAGCAATATGTTCCCCATGGGGTGGTGAAGGAGGTTTTCTCCTGATCCTCCGGGGCTAGACGGATTTGATTGTAGCCTGAATACCATCCATAAAAGATGAGTTCGAACCCTACGGTATTATCGATTAGACATCCAAGTGAGGTAAGGGGAAATCATCTTTAGGACATGCCCTATTCAAGTCCGGAAGTCTATACAGATTCGTACTCTTCCATCCTTCTTTATGATCGGGACAATGTTAGCCACCCACAAAGAATAGAGGACTACACGGATGAACTTAGCTTTGTGTAGCTTATCAATCTCCTCTTTCATCTTCAAAGCAATGTAGGGGAGGAATCTCCTTAGCTTTGTTTGAGGGCAACTGCCCTGGCTTCAAGATCAACCTATGTTCTACCAGATTGGGTCAATGTCGGGCATGTCATCGTAGGACCAGGCAAACGAATCCTTGAACTCCCTCAACATCCCTATGAGTGCTTCTTCTTCTCAGGAGGGAGACCGGAAGCTATGGTAAGAGCCTGGGGTCCTCTTCGGTTCCCACGTTTACCTCTTAGTGGCTCATCGACTGCTGAAGTGGGTTCATCGAATTTCCTCATACCACTAGCATACGCCTCAGTAGCATCCTCTATCTCACAATCATTCTCATCTAATGGGTCATCTTCAGCTACGATATCATAAACCCCAAATCCATCATCTAGCCCTTCCTCTATAGGTATATCCTCTAAGTTCAGAACCACTGCTTCTTGGGCGAATTCTTTGACAGCTAGATGAGCGCCACACCTTTGAACCAAGTCAAGCAGATACCTCCGGGGTATGCCGCTACCCTTCTTCTTCCTAGACGGGGACGAGGACTTGCTAGATTCTACCCCTGATCCTAAACCAAACCTAATATTTACAGCAGACTCTGGAGGAGTGTCCAGAGGTTTATTGGAATGAACAGGAAAAGGTGTGGTAGGGCCGCGAGGGTCCTCCGATGGGACTGGAGGAAGAGACGGGCCACCCGAGCTCATGGTGCGGCGCAGCAGGGAACGGGGCGCAGGGGGAACAGAAGGCCCCTCACCCAGATCGCCCAGAGTGACCATGTGGGTCAGTTAGACGACGGCACGGTTTGTGCGGAAAAAGAGAAGGGCGGGGATCGCCACCCGGGGAAAGGAGGAGTGCTGAGCGACGGGGATCGCCGTCGAAGCAGGAAAACAGGAGTGCGGGGTGCGGGGTCGCCATCGAAGCGAAAAAAAAAAGCACCGGGATGACGGGGATCGCCGTCAAGAAGGCTGGTGAAAACAACAGCTGGAGGTAGAAGGCAGAGAGTCAGAAGGACGGGGATCGCAGTGATGAACGAGAAAAGAGAGAATGGGGATCGCCGTTCGAAGAAAAGACGAGGATCGTCGTCCGAAGGAAGAGGAGAAGAGGGGAATGGGAGGAACATACATTTGGATTTTCTGTTCTTTTTGGATTTTTTTTAGATTTTCCATTTTTTTTTGAATTTTCCATTTTCCATTTTTTGATTTTCTATTTTTCATTTTTATTTCTATTTTCCTTTTTTTTAATTGAAATGAACTATATTACATCAAACGGTTTGGGAGAAAGACAGGACTGAAACGTTGAAGGAGATGGTGAAGAGGGGTAAAGGGCGAGCTAATGCTTCAACGGCGTCGGGGGAGAATTGAATAATCAAGGGGAGAGGCAAGGGAATGAAATCAAAATTATAAACAATTACGGATGAGATAAGATGAATGGAAGGCGGGAAATCCCTGGCCAAAACTCTTGTGTTAAAAGGGTGAATGATTTGACTGACTTTCCTCACCAAATCCAAGCAACTGTCACTTGGTGGTAGTTGCTGATGCTGATAGCGCTGCTACTTGCTGTCCGTCCTCTTCGCTGAACAGCCGATTGACCGCAGAAATAAGGTCTTCTAATTCTGGCTCTTCTTCCTCAGCTTCTGATTCTTCAAACAGCAGACTGACTGACGAGACGACATGTTCCAGATCCGGGTCCTCTGCATCCTTCTCAGCTCTCTTCTTCTTGTTGGGTCGTTGCTCTTCTAAGGCCTGATAAGCTGATCTTGGTGCTTCTGTAGTGGTGTCATATCCGGGCTAGATGGGCCTTGTGACAAAGTGCTCATACAAGGACTAGGTGAGTGGGCCATGGTCCGATTGTGAAGGAGATGAGAAAACGACCCATTTTGAGTACCCGAGGCCATGCCTTGTGAATTTCTTGGTGTTGGCCACAGTCTTGGTTCGCCCCTGGAGGTGGGCACCTAGACCTTTTTCTGACTGATAACCCAGTCTAAACATGATATCCCACCCCTTTGTATTTGTGCTCACATCTTTTTTGACTACCACCACAGGGGGAGACCCAATTAGGCAGTTAGAAGAGAATGTATAGGACCAAGCGTAGTTGACATCAAGCACCGAGATAATGGGCTTATTGGACGGCCATACTGACGGCAGCACTCTTTCAACGGCTTCCACTGTATGTGTCGTCGTCACACTTTTCACCTTGACTATCCGCCCCTGGAAGGGAAATTTCAGACACTGATGTGCTGTAGATGGCACTGCCCCTAACGATTCAATCCATGGGCGCCCTAAGATGGCCTTATAGGTATGATCAATGTTCAATAAATAGAATTCCACAGACATGACGAGAGGGCCCAATTCTGCTTGTAACGTGATGACTCCATGGCAGACACGTCGCGAATTGTCATAAGCAGCGATGGTGGTGGGTGTAGGCTGCATTTGACGCTCTGATATGTTGCATGCTCTAAGGGTGCTTAATGGACAAACATTGATAGAAGCTCCGATGTCTACTAGAGCTGCATCGACGGCCACTTTGTTTATGGTGAGTGTCACACACAAGGGCATTTTTCTGGCTTCTGGGGCAGCCAACTCACCGTCAGAAAAGGTAATGGTGGATCCCCTGTTCACAATTGAGAGCACTGAAGGTAGGTTATCCGGATTCATGTCTTCGCTGACCATGACTCTTTGCAAAAAGGCCCTTAGGGCGTCCTGGTGAGTCTGCGACCTCTTAATGAGCTCTAATATGGAAATCTTGGCGGGGGTCTGATCTAGATGCTTCAGGATATCATAGGGGTCCCCAGGACCGGATCAATCTCTTCTATATCTTGCTGCTGCTGATTGCTAGTCTGTTGGCTTGATTGACCTGGCATAGGCACGGATGCGTTAGGGTACATCCGATGGAACATTCGCCCCACTCCGGAGGGCCAGATTATGGTGGAGTGGAGGGGTAGTGGTGTCAAGGATAGAAGGGTTGGCTAGTAATGGTGCTGGCATAGGGGAAAAAGGGATGTTGCTGGGTGGAGGATAATGGGTGACATGACGGGGGAATAGGATGGCGATGTGATGGTGGCAATGTGGGGTGTGAAGGAGGGAGGCATGGTGGATGTGGGCATGGGGGTAGTGGGCATGACGTGGGAAATAACTAAAAGCTGGCCTACCTCATGCTCGTCATCGAAGGCCCACTGAGCTTCTGGTGGTGGATGGTGGATGACAGGGTTAACATGTGCGGGTGGAGGAGGTGGTGGAGCTGGCTGGTTGTTTGGAGCGGGCTGGTGCTGTGGCATGGGGTTACGGATTATGCCCAGGTCATTCGCCGGCTGCTGCGGCTACTGTTGTTGTTGTAGCCGCTGATATTGCTGCTGGAAGGGCTGGTGCTGGTACTGGTGTTGTTGCTGTTGCTGTTGTTGTTGCCGCTGCGGCTGTTGTCGCCTTTGCTGTTGTTGTTGTTGTTGCCTCTGACCCTGTTGGTCCCTTAGAGTCTGGATTAGTCTTTTCATCTCTGCCCAGTCAATTTGGTTCTGTTCATGGAGATCATATATCATGTCCCAAAACTGAAAGCAATCCGACACATTGTGGCATGGATGACGGTGATAGACGCAGTACTTTGTTTGATCGGCTGCCATATTCCAATTTGCCTTCTCAGGAGGGAGTCTCAAGGCATTCAGGGACATGAGGGCTGCAAAGATATCAGCTAGAGACTCGGGAAAAGGAGGGTATTGGGCTCTTTTGGGTCCATTGGGTTTTCTAGGGGCATAGCCATTTTGTGGTGGAGGGACCTAGGAGTACTGACGTTGATCTTGAGGAGGGTTTTGTCCTTGGGGAGGTGGCTGCCTATTGTTGTTGTTGTCCATGGTTGTTGGGCTTGCTGGGTGTAAGGGGACCTACCTACCAGGCCTTGGGGATTGCTAACTGCACCTACTTGTTCATTGGTTTGGATCCCTTCGGTGACTAGGCCTGCGGCTTCTTGGTGTACGGGCTTTAGGGTCTTAAACATGGAATGTATAGGCGAGTCCTTAAGTTAGGTCTGGATGAAACGGGCTCGGCTATATAGCTGGTGCATGGTAGAAATGTCGTTTATTGCCAGAATAGCTCGGTAGGTTGGAGTGGCATTGGAAATCAACAATTTCACCTTTTCCTCCTCAGGCATCGGGCAACAGACCTTGGCGGCCAGTGAACGCCACCGGTCAGCATACGTGGAGAACTCCTCTTCTGGCTTCATCTTTTCAGCTACCAGATCCACAAAAGAATATTCGGGTCCTACCCGATCCTGGAATTGCTGCAGAAATCTTTCTTTGACAATTTGGAAATCCTCAGCTTCCTCGGGAGGCAATGAGTAGAACCACTCCAAAGCCTGACCATCTAGAGATTTTCTGAACAAGTATGTCATGAGATGGCGGTCATACTTGTGGGGTGCTGATTCATAGATGAAATCCTTCAGATGAACATAAGGGTCCCCTACCCAGAGTATCGCCGATAAACAGGGAGCTCTGACTGGGGGTGGCACTCGGAGGTACTGGAAGGATGGGAGGGCAATGTCAGCTACCTTCTGCGGATCGATTTGTCTCCGGAGGTCATGAAGCTCCTTCTTCATGCTTGTCCACTCCGCAAAGAAGTCGGAGGGAGACTGGACTTGATGCACAGGAACAAGGGAGAGAGGCTGCTCGAATGAGTGTGACCTCTCGCGAGGGAGGAGAGCTGGTTCGGCCGTGTAGTATGTGGTTGGAGGGGATCGAGGCCGGACCTTTTGTGGGGGAAGGGAGATTGGTCCTGAAAAATGGATGACCCGAGGGCAGAGGGGTGTAGGGTCTGCCCAGATGGAGGAAGGTGGGGTGCTGAAGCGACGCGGGCGGAGGGATCCACTGGTCGAACTGAACTCTGACCCTGGGGAGACAAAGGCTGTTTCCCCTTGGCAGCAGCTATGAGCTCTCGGACTTGGTCCGGGGTGAGGGGGGGAAGAAGCTGGCTGAACTGTGAGTGGGGTCATCACCCCCGGAAGGAGAAGCAGGACGGGATCGAATCCCGGTGACGGAGGGCGGCTGAACATGCCCCGGGAGTGTGGCCATAGAGGGTTGGGCCACCTCCTCAAGCAACCCGAGAGGAAGAGCATCGTCGGCAAGGACGCAGAATTGGTCCATGTCGAAGAGGGGATTATGATAAGCACAAGGATCGGAAGGGATTGACTCGATCTTCCAAGACAATGACGCATACACCCCCCCAAAACTAATAGGGATGATACAGACAATACCTAGACTCAAACACAGCAAGAAAGATTGAGATGAGAAGAGATGAACACTCAAGTTGTCATGTTTAGAGCGCAAATTTCTTAAGGTTTCAACTTGACCTTTTAAATGAATTGATTAAAGAGATGTCACTGGTCAAGCGGTTCCTATAGGAATGGACTCAAGTGCTCCGGTACGGCTAAGGGTGGTGCACACTCACACACGAGGATGGCTCAAACTAAGGGTGCGACGGGTACAATCGGCCCGGTGAACCGCAACGTGCGTACGGTCACGAGGACTTACGGAGGTCCTCGGAAGGTGGGTCCGAGTCAGCCTACGAGTGCTCGTAGGTGAGAGGACTCACTCAACCAAGGGGGAACCTGATCTAATGGGATGAGTGGTGTATGCAAGGGGCTAAGAAGCCCAAAATGTATGCAAGAATGAAGATAAGGAGCAAACAAGGTGACAAAACAAGTCCTCGGGCAGAGTCGCGACGGTCGGGTACACCGCGACCCTATCGCGACAGTGCGGGCCGCTGCGATAATAACAGAGACCCGAAAACACAGTGAGTCACCAGCCCAACTCAAGCAGACTACCCTACAAAAATATGAAATACCAAGAGTCACTAAATAGGTACAACATAGGTCAGGAAGCACACAGAAACCGATTCATGGATAAAAACAGTAACATACAAAACAAACCTGATAACGGGACGTTTTGCCAAGCCGCGACTTGTTCGCGTCCTCTCTTCCTGTCGCGATAGGAACATAAATCTTACAAATGAAAATAGACGGAAAATCCGAACCTTGACAGGATTCTAACAGACAGAAACACGAGAACACATGATCTAGGCAATGGAACAAGGATGCGTGATCTCATGGGCATTGGATAGAGAGGACATGGGGAACAACAAGCACTGACTTGAGAACGCGTCTCCCCGTTGCGACACGAACATGACGCGTCACCGCGATCTGTCGCGATAATAACAGAGCAGGAAAATATGCAGGAAACAAGGAACAAAAGACTAACAGGGCACTAAAGTGACAAACAAAAAGAAAAGATGGCAAGCAAACAGTCAAAATCCACGAGGGTGGCAGTGAAGGTCCCACCGTGATCGCCAACATGTGTAATCACAAGGATTGGACTCCCCTCGACACACGATAGTGTACTAAAACTAGTGGTGTGGAAATATGTGTGATCGCCACCTAGCAAGTTGTCTAATAATAGAAAGAAGATGATGGCTAACTTAAACTAGGAAAAGGAAAGAGAACAGAAATGGACCTGTTGTCGCGGTCGCCATGGCTACCGCAGTGACTAATATCGCGTCAGCTTTCGTCGACGCGTCTATGGTCGCGTCACCCTTAACCGTCGCGTTCTCTGAATGCGGGAGAATTGGGATAGGGACCTTCTTCTCGTCCTCCAGCCGGCCGGAGAACCAGAGCTTCTCGTAGACTTTACTTGCTTGCCTGCCAGTCAAAATAAACACAAAGAAAAAACCCCATTAGAACATGTTAAGCATAGTACCTATTCTAAAGATGAAAGAAGATGGGGGATCATGGTGGGAACGCACCTAGGGTGGTTTTAAACCCCTATGGGTGTGGGAAACGTGGGTGGATAGCAAAGTGCTCTATCTAAAAATAACATGAAAAATGCATGTAGAAATAGGAGGGAGGAAGGAGGAAGAGTATGAGCCCCATTAGGGCGACTCCCTGGCGTGGGTGTAGTTTCAAAGATGTGCAAATACTCCAGAAGATTGTTGGGGTCGCCCTCTTCACGTTCCGTGCTCCATTGACGGTGAAAGAGTAGCTTTGTGGAGGAATATGAAGGGAAATGAAGGGAATGGAAGGCTGCGAGGCTAAGTATGATCAAGAAGAAATTTCGGCAACCCTTCGGGATGGAATGAGGCTCTCCTCTTCCTTGAGGAGGGGCCTTGCTTATATAGAGCTTGGAATGAGAGTAAGTGACATTATCTCCTTAAAATGGTTTAAAAATTAAAAATGGGAGATAAAGCTCTATTAAAATCGGATGGAGAGTCTTTAGAGAACCTTAGGAGAGTTCTTAGGGCCAGAATCTCGCCACAAGGGGTGGAGATAACTTAAGATTAAGTCAAGTTTATAGAAGGATAAATAGGGGGTAGTATGGAGGCCAGAAGGTTCGGTCATTGTCGCGACATATCGTAGGGTCGCGACTAGAAACGCGACGGTGCGGGGGGACGCGACAGCGTTGTCCACGTGCATGTAAAATGTAGGGCTGTCGCGGCAGCCAAAACCGTCACGATTAGAGTCGCGGGCCATGATGCGTCGCGACAATAAATCCGAATTATCTTGAATTATCAACCTAACCACACGATAAGATGAGAGTTATAATGCTCCAAGGACTCTCTCAAGTGATAAATTACAGGATTTCAAGGTATTTTAATGACTTAATGGGCTCAAAACAAGGCAAATGATGGGCTCAAGGTGAGTGACCAATTAGGGGCCCACTAAGATAACAAGAAATGTGGTTCAACCCAATAGTCATAACCGGGTGTCTACAGGGGCCACACCTTTACACTTGTCCTCCACCTCCCGTTGCCTCCTACCCATCTCCTACTCTTCCTCCTCTCCCTCCTTCCCTCAAGATCCTGTCTTTTTCAATCACCAGTAGTGGAAGCGAGTTGAGGAGGGTGCTAATGGAGGTTGCGCGTTCGACGGGAGGGACGACAAACCCCGAAAGGAGTGCGGTGTGGTAGGGATCCTGGGTGACCCGCATGCATCGCACCTCTGCTCCCTCACCCTCCACGCACTCCAGCATTGCGGCTAGGAGGGTGCCGGCATCGTCTCCTGCAATGGGGGCACCCTCAAGTCCGTCACTGACCTCGGCCTCGTTTTCGAGGTTTTTGGGAAGGACCCGTCCAAGTTGGACGCCCTCCCGAGGGACGCGGCCGTCGACGGGCACGTCCGCTACTCCACTGTCGGCGTCGCCTTATCCCCCCTCAACGTGCAACCCTTCCTCGCCGGCTACCACTTCAGCCAGGTCGCTGTCACCCACAACGGCAACCTGGTGAACTACGCCGCTCTACGATGGGGGAGATGGCGCGGTGGATTTGGAAAGTGGGGGAGACGACGAGGTTGGGTTGGAAAGTGCACCTGGCCAGAGGCACACATGTACGGGAAAGGGTTAAAATGGGTTGGTTAAAAATGGGCTAACCCTGTTCAGGGGTGTTGGTGGGTTAGAAAACTTTGAGTTAACTCATAGTTAACTCAAATCTAACCATGTCCATGTTGAGTTAACTTTTTTAGTTACCCAAAATTGTATTTTGAGTTAACTCTGAGTTAACTTTGAGTTAACTTTATATTAATTCGTTACCAAATGAGGCTTATTTAGTCCCTTTAATCTCTTATGGTTAGCTTTTATTATGTGAAACTTGTCTATTTAGCACGCCTGTAAGAAAAGTTTCAATTATTTTACACCTAATAAAACTATACAGTGAACTTATGAGGATAGAAGAAAAAAAAGGTCTTTCTTTTATTTATCATTACTAATTGTTTTATGGAGAAAATTAATTGCAAATCCTTTATTTTCTAATCCCCCTCAGGTTCGTCTGTTTGTTTACAATTTTTTTATTTCTCATTTTACCTTTCCATGCAATAAATGTGTTTCTTACCATTAGGTATGTATAGTCTCGATGTTCCTACTTTGTATTTTAACTTATTTCTTCATATATTTTAACTGATTTCTTCATATATTTTAATTGATTTCTTTATATATTCTAAGTAGACTTTTCGTATACTTATTTTTTACGTTCTTATTCTATGTTCTTGTACTTTAACCAGATTTCTATTATACTTTAACTATAGATATATAACACTTTAATTGATGCAGTGATCGAACTTTAAAAGTGAACAACATTTACTTTAAGTCCCACAATTTTCACTCATCATTACACATACGTTAATTGTATCAACCCAACTTATTTAATAAATAATAAATTATATTTAATTAAATTCTAATAAATAAAATAAAATAAAATACATAATGGGCTTAACTAATGGTCCATAATAACATTATTGGCCTAAAATAGGAGTTACAATAATAGAATATTAGAAAATGATTATTAAATTTAGAATGTCCATTATCTGAGCAAGATAAGCTTAAAATAACTCCATAATTATCTAAATTTGTGTCCTATCTCTACCCTAACATGATAGCCACATTTTTCCAAACCTATCCCACCAATTAGAGATTGGAAGGCTAGGAGATAGAGATTAATATGAAAATCTCGTAATTAGATGGAATTAAAGTTGTATTAGGAATAAAAAAATCAATCTTTATAAATACACCCCAATTCTCCTCTTGGCCGACTCTATAGTTGTTGGGAGGCTCTCCTAGATGTGAAGGTAAGATCAAAGGAGGAGGATTTCATGGAAAAATGAGCCCTAGAAGATGTATAAAGAGTTATTTACGTTCTAGCCCTAATTTCTCAATTTCGTCTAAATGTAGATAATCTCTCAAACAAAATCTAATTAAATCCCTCTATAAATTCTTCTTAATGTCAAAAATGATGTAGCACCCTTGATTTTAAAACCCAAATAAAAATAAAATTTCTATTTTTTATATAAATGGGAGAAATAGAAATAATTGAATAAAAGGGGAATAAATATAATTAGAATGATTTAAATCAAAGCCCATTAAGCTAAATTAGCAATGGGATGTACTAATGGTCCTAACATGGTTTATTGTGCTCAAAAGAGGAGAGCCCATCATGGGATGAGAGGTAATTAGGTTAAATTCGTACCTATTAATTAAATAAATGAAATGGGGTTAAGATAAATACTAAATAACCCATATATATCCTAAAAAGGAGTCCTATACTTACGCTAACCCTCTACCTACGAAATAAGATATGTTCCCAGTCTTATTAGGTGGATAAATGAAGGAAAGTGGGAGAAAAATAAGGAATTCGGAGTTTGAAGGAAAGGAGGAGTCTTGGAAGGTTTAGGACTCTATTAGCCAACATAACACCCTAATCTCGTCCCTACCCAAACCCAAACCGTGGCTGGAGCTCTGAGGGACGAAGGGGAGGAGTTCTGGACGTGAGGAGCTTGGAGAAGAAGGATTGAAGCAAGGTTTTCATCTCGTTTTCATCTCCAATCTAGGGTTCTTCTTGGTTTCTCTACAAAAGGTAGGCAATCTCTCAAGCCAAATTCGTGTAAAAATTACCCTAGGAAGAGTTCATGATCCCGAGCAAAAGTCCTTTGGTTTCCCTCTATTTTGATCTCCCATAAGGGAGAATTAATTCTTTGAATCTCTATCAGATCCATGCACCCGACCCTTCATGTTTGCTTGTGAACCTCATGTATGCTTGACTTCATGTCATGAGAAAATTCTCATAAATACTACTTCATGTTAGCTTTCAAACGCCCCTAGTTTGCCTAAATTTTATTATGTATCCATCTCTAATTAATTTGTTGAATCTTGACTGCGCTTGTTTAGGTCACTGAAATGTAACCTGATCACAGCATGTCTATACCTTGTCTATTTTCAAATTAATCATGTATGATGATAGATCTATATGTCTATTTTCGTTTAAAACTAGTTTCATACTTTTTGGACCTCTATACGATTTATTATTAAATTTTACATAGCTAAGTGTCACGCAGACCCACCTGGAAAAAGGGCAAATCCCTCTTTTCTGGGCTCGGGCCACCTCCTGAGGTCGCGACGGCACGATACGCCGCGATCTCAGAGGAGTCGCGACACCGGGGTCCGACGTGTTATGAACGCGGTAGATCGACACGTCGCGACCTGCCCCCCCGGTTCACTCCGGCGCCTGGTTCAGCAGAACGCGACCGGACACCGCGCCGCGACATGAATGCGACAAGAAACCCTGTCGTGACTTGACCTGATCGCGACCCAAATCTATGTCGCGACCTGAACACGACCTAACCCTACGTCGCGACCCCAACAGAGCGACCCAAACCCTGATTTGCTTGTATACCCATGTTAATTGCCTCAGTTAATCCCTGTTAAACCTTAATCATGCACTGTAAGAACAGTAACGACCTGTTAATAAATGTTGAACATTATTCTCATGTTTTAATTAAATAAAAGATGTGTGCACGATCAATCTTACTCTTATGATTATCTTACACAAGCACACACTATACATGAATGATTGCCACGAAAACTTGTTAAATTGCTCAATAAGATATCTAGTAATTAAGTTAACTATTCACTTAATATCCCTTAATTGCTTTAATGGACTTGTCTTCATTTTATTCGCAAGATTTGTACACCGTTATTATTTTCCCTCGGCCTTCGAGCACTCGAGGCACGACGGACCTGTTTTTATGTACTTTCTCTTGACTTGGACCACCTCTCCATCGGGAATACTCTCGACTGGGCCAGGGACTCCTTGTCAAGACCTCTGTAAGTCTTCTTGGCTTTGGCGTACGTCCTTAGTCAATGAGCTGGTTGTACCCTAAAACCCGTTAAACCCTAGGGATCAGTACGATCCATGCCTTCGTGTTTTTCCTTCTCATCTCGAGTTCACTCTGAACCATTTGGCCGTGTTCACGGCACGACTAAGGGGGTGGTTGTGACTTCTACTAGACTATCGGCACCCGACCTGTTGCTGTGCAACCGTTACTATCGGAATTTCACGTTGTTTTATGATAAGTACCCTTATCTCATCTGCTGTATATCCTCTCATCTGTTCACGTTCTCTCTACACTATCATCTATCTCGTCTAGTACTCTCTTATCTCTTCTTGGTACTCTATTGGCCATTCGTGTGATTGTCTAAGATAAAAGAAATGACTAATGCTAGCACAATAGAGCCCGATCAGGTCCTGGGAGGAGCGCCTGAAATGTGTCAGTACCCATGGGAGTTAAAATGATCAAGGATGTGTTACGGCATGCATCCAGCGCCAGTTTACTATCTAGATTAATCTATGACAATCAAAGTATTATCTCTACAAGTGCAAGCGTGATCGTTACTAGTGCACCGTTGTGCAATTTACATGTTATAACATTACATGGCCATTCTATTATCGATTTCGTTGTACTATTTTCCATGTGCCAATTGCTATTGTTCTCTTGTTATCATGACATGCTCTACATGACTTTACTCTCTAGTTAGCCTGCCATTGAAACATTAACTATTTAAAACATGCTTGTGTTTCATGAGATATTAAGTCCTACTGGACGTTATTCGCTCATCCTGCATATTTATTTAATGTGTTTCAGGTGAGTTGGATCATGACCACACTCACGAGGATGGGACCGATGAGGAGACTCAGGAGTGACCTTTCTACAACCAATGCTATCTAGTAGCAGTATGTTAGTATAGTTATGAGTTAGTGAGTCAGTTAGTCATTATGTAATAGTTTGGTTTGAATAAAGTACTCTGGGCCCTAGTTTTGGCTCTGATACGTTGATGTAATAGTTAGTTGATGGATTATCAATGAAATTGGAGTTTATTTGGTATTATTCCATTGTGCAATGATTTACATTTATTTCTCACTCTGTACTATTTAATAACTGTAATCCCGCTCCGATATTCCGCGTCGGGGCGTTACAAATGAAACCCCCATCTTTTTCCCAATTTGTATCATTCATCATGTGAGTATTTTGCTTTTAAGGATCATGAACATGTTTGTACTCGACTCTTTATTTTTACTCTCAAACCATGTTCTATCTATGTCTACATGTCTATGTCATGATTTCTACATGTTTATAAGTCTGTTAGCATTATTTTAAAACTGATTTGACAATTTTTCATACTTCCTACGATGAATTTTAAGCATTTCATTGTGCACATATCGTCCTAGGTTCATTGTGATGTGAATGCAGTGGTAACAGACACTGTCTTCTTAACATGATCTAACAATATGCTACATTAAGAATGCGTCTGACAGACACCCTGTGTTAACTTGGTTATCGCGGTGGGTACCCTAATCGCCTTCTGAACGCATCCCAACCCCTGACCGCAGTTAGAATCTAAATTTGAATAGTCTAAAAATTATGTAAAACATGGTTTAATTCATGAAATAATTATTGTTTAGTCTATGTTAAGTCTTATGCACTAACATAGGATTTTTATGATTAAAGATGTGATTATTCTTTTTAAATATAATCTACATGATCTTTCTCGTATCTATGATTCTCTTACGAGGAGTTTTAAGTGTTTTATTGTGCACCTATCGTCCTGGGTTCACTGTGTTGTGAATGCGATGGACACAGAGATCGACTTCTTAACATGGTCTAACAATATGTTGCGTTAAGAACGTGTCTGACAGACACCTGTGTTAACTTGGGTTATCATTGTGGGTACCCTAACCGCCTTCTAAACGCATCCTATATCCTTTGATCGCGTTCAGACTGTGAGACTGAATAGTCTAAAATATCATGTAAAATATACTTTAATCCATGAAATAATTATTGTTTAGTCTCTGTTAAGTCTTAATTCACTAACATAGAATTTTTATGATTAAATATGTGATTATTCTTTTTAAATATAATTAAAATGATCTTTTTCATATCAATGATTCTCTTTAAGTTGCATACTCTCACTCAAAGCCCAAATTGCTATAAAATACTTCATAAAATATATTTTTAATAGATTGAAATTTACACATGAACCCTAACGATTAAAGGATTTATTTTCGATTTTATCATCGTTTTGGAGCATCGTTACCCCCGCTTCATTGTTCTAAAAGTCCTTTAGAACACAGAGCAAAACATTTCAACACCTCTCTTGACGTTGTGAGAACCCTTCATTGGATGTTCCTCCTACCAGACTGGAACTCCTTGCCGAGGCCTCCGTAAGTCTCTGCGAGTCTAGAATTCCTCTAGGGCACCAAGACGGTTGTACTCTTAACACCTGAACGCCTCTAGGGACCATGCTAGTCTCGTACGACATGATCCAACCAGTATGTAGAATCTCTCTATAAATACACCCTCCCTGCTGACCCCATTCTTAACACGACTGACAGGAGAACCACGACTTACCTGTTAACATGTCCAACCCCCTGACCGCATTCAGGAGGTAGACCGCGCTCTCTACCAGTCGGGCAAGACCTGAGGGTATTATTTGCAGTAGTCACTATCGTGGTTTTTCGTGTTGTTTCTCGTGCATAACCAGTCTAAATTTCTAGTTAATGCAGAAACTCTCATATCATGATTGTCTTTCATCTATTCATGTTTATTCACACTCTCGTCTATTCATCTACTCTTCTCTACTATTCTTGATACTCTATATGGCCATGACTGGTTGTCTAAAGATAAGAAATATGACTAATTCTTGGCAAAATAAGGGCCCGGTCTGGTCCTGATAGATGCGCCCGAAAGTGCTAATGCTTACAGGAGTTAATTGACTAGGGTGTCTGGCATTACACCTAAGTGTTATACTATCTCGATTATCTATGACAATCAAAACTCTTGAAAGTGCTAGAGTACTATACTTGTTACATGACGTGACTTGAACTATACGTACTATATGGCCATTACTCACTCTTGTGCTTATACTTGTTATTGTTATACTATTACTTTTTAACTTGAGTCGACATGACATGATACTCTATCATTTAATTACTCCACTTATTAATCCATTCATCACTTTAAGCATATTTGGTCAAGAGATATAAGATCTATTGAGTGTTATCACTCATCAAGTGTTATCCGTGACTGTATCATGTGACATTGATGATGAAGACAATACACACGTGGACGAGGATGACCAAGAGTGAATGAGCGTTCTTGATGGAGTCTCGCATGAAAAGAAGTTACCATAGTATCATAGTAGTGTACATATTAGACTAATAAAGTTAGTCGATTTTATTTTTCTTCAATGTAAGGTGTCAATGGGTATTATGTATTGGCTCTGAATTAGTAAATGTAATGGACAATTATAGTTGATTATGAATAAAAGATAGTGATTTCTATTATGCGATTGTCCAATGATTTGATTTCTATTGCTCTATACTCACTCAATTGCAACTGCCCGTCTCGGTATTCCGCGTCACAGTGTGACATTAACGACCTCTAATTCTTATTTGAATGCTTTTGAACTTATACTTTAAGTTATGCCATTTACTTACCATTAAATATGAATGGCCATTATATTCATACTTTAAATAGGTTCTCCGTATACTTTAATTGAATGGCACTGTGTTCATAGTTTAATTGACTTTTTCATCTACTTTAACTAGTTTATTTGTCTATTTTAACCATGTTATTTATATAATTTAACTTATTCTCGGAGTTCTTATTCTTTGTTCTTGTACTTTAATTAGTTTCATCTTCTAATTTAACTACAAATATGTAATACTTTAATTGATATAGTAGTTAGATTTTAAAAGTTAATAACATATGTAAGTTCCATATAATTAATTCACTGTCACATATTTTAAATGATTTTAAATTTTTATTTTAATAGCTTCAAATTTATGAGTATAAGAAGTTAAAGTATAAGAAATTTTTTATTAAAATATGAAAAAATAATAATAAATAAAAACTAAATAAAAATTAATTAAGTATGAATAGAATAATAGGGTGTTTGGGAGCAGTTAAAAAAAACTATTTCTACTTAAAAATGATGTTAAATTCGATTTTAATTTTAAATTTAAAATCATAAAAAATTGATATTATATGTTGGTAAAAAATAATAAATTTTTAAAATTTATGTTGGTGTGTTTGGGGCGAGAGGGGGAGCCGACCGAGCGGGGAAGGGCGTGGGGGGGGGGGTAGGGGTGGCGGGCGTTTGCTCGGGGGGAGGGGGGCGTCGACACGGGGAGGGGGGGGATGCGGGGGGGGGGGGGGGGGGGGTGGGGGGGGGGAGGGGTGTGGCAGCGCCACGGTGGGGCAGCACGGGGGGGGGGGGGGGAGGGAGGGGGCGCAGGGGGCGGGGGATCTGGGGCGACGAGGGGGGGGGGGGGGGAGGGGTGTGGCGGCGCAGGGTGGGGGAGCGTCCGGGGGGGGGGGGGGGGTAGGGGGGGCGGCGGGGGTGGGGGTTCTGGGGCGGGGGGGGGGGGGGGCGTTAGGGGGGGGTGGGGGGGGGTGGGGTTTCTGGGGCGGGGGGGGGGGGGGGCGTAGGGAGTGGGGGCGGCGGGGTTCTGGGGCGGCGGCGGGGGGGGGGGGGGAGGGGGCGCAGGGTGGGGGGCGCCGGGGAGGGGGTTCCGGGGGTGGGGAGCAGCGCCAGAGAGGGGGGCGCGGGGCGGGGGTTCGAGGGGGGGGAGCGCCGGGGAGGGGGTTGGGGGGAAGGGGTTCCTGCGGGCAAGGGGAGTCACTGCAGGGGGTGGGGGGTCGGCGGGGGGAGGGGCGGAGAGAGAGAGAGAGGAGAGAGAGAGAGAGAGGAGAGGAGAGAGAGAGAGAGAGATGAGAGAGAGGAGACGAGAGAGAGAGAGATGAGAGAGAGAGAGAGAGTGGCGGAACACCTCGTCCAAGCCCGTTAAACGATAACATACTTGATCCGAGTCCGCCTCTCGCGAACGGGCCGAAGCCTCGCAAGGGATATCACACCACAGTCCGTGTAAACACAAAGGAACACACCATATTTCACAAGTTTACATATTCATAACTCCAGAATTGAAAAGAAAGTACAAGTGGCTGGGGCATACCCCGAGGTACAACTGAAGAAAGTAGACAACTAACTACACTACTATACTGGTGCTACTACACTGCTGGAGGTACTGACCCTGCACCGCTATGACACGGCTCTGAACTGGACAACGGTCAAGAAACGTCCTCCTCGCCCTCACCTGTGGGAGTAGGTGTGAGCCTCGCTAGTCACTGGCTCAGTAGGGAACTCCCCCAACACCGAGTAAAAAAAAACAAAACACAGGTATGAAAGCAATAAACAGTACCAACAATTTATAGAGTAGCTAAGCAGGATATAAAAGCTGTAAAAGTACTCACTGTCTGCCGACTACGGAAAAGAACTGTAATAATTAAATGGCAAACTAGTACAAGTGTACGAGCTAAAGTAGAGACCGCCAAACACGAGCCACGTGAACTGGTTAGCGACACCAGAGACTGACTCGGACAAGCTAACACAGGTTACCTCTCAGTCTCGCAGCCAAGGATGAAAGGTCCAGCTGCCGCCACGTGAAAATGTCAAGCAACTGTGGAGACCAACTAATTAAACACCACCACCTGCAGACCACACGGTCACAGGCCCATGCCTGACACCTCTAGAGACCCTGTCGACTACTGGTGTCCGTACTCCCAACTACGAGCGCGCTACAAGTGACTAAAAGACAAGTACGACAGTCACTGTCTCACTGTCGTCTTTCCCTCAGCCGGACGTACAACTCAAACACAGGAGTGAGAGTGTCCAAGTCAGACGACACAGACCTCGACGGTACAACACAAGTACCGGGACAAAGCCCCGAGCTAACAGCCTGGCTCACAGAGAATCTGGGGCACCCAACTGGAGAGGTAACCACGGTAGGGGTCGTATTACCTTCCACGCACACAAAACCACGTGCACGTCACACACAAACCACGTGAAATGTCACGTAAACCTCTCCTAACAATGGTTCACTACACGTGAACCCAATAGTGCTCGCGTGAACACCACGCAGCCACGAATATGACTAGCTAACTACGTACTTTGTATGCTAATCTCAGAAACCACGTGCACGTTAGTGCACCACAAGTGCCAATGCACTGCTCGATAACATTAAACATAACAAACCGCGATAATCAGATAATCACATCACATAAACCATGCACATACACAGCCCTCGGCTGTGGTCGCGATAGGCTCTTGGGTCGCCTTCAAAAGGCGTCAGCCCGACATGTCTCCTTAAGGAGATGGACACGACGGGTTGACCCGTCGCCTTCAGGTCGCGACAGCCTCCCCTGTCGCTTTAGCAGGGGGAGAAACCCTAATCGGGTTCTCTCATTCCAAACACCCCAAAACACATGCAAACCACTCTTAATTCGTCATTTTCATGCTTTAATGAAAACCTAGATATGGTATCTAACATGAATAACGCGTTAAACTGGTCAATCCTACGTTTCCCCCGATTATCGCTCCGGAACGGGGAGAATTCACCTACATTTGCGAAGAACGCGCAGTATGATGTTTTCCCGACGATCCTCACACTCCACGCGAGCTTCTTACAGCGAAACCTCGCCCGAAAACCGAACTCTCCACCCAAAATCACCCGAAAAATCCTCGATAGTTCCTCCCCCGGCCGAGCAGAACGTGTGAGGGTTCTGCCGGCTGGGGTTCTTTAAAATTAAATTTTCGACTTCAACACGTACTTAAACTGTTTGATTTAATTATTTTCGACAAGAAATTGCTGGTAATGTTTCCTCTCTTATACGGATTTGAAATTAAATTTTCATTTTATATTTAATGTAACATTAGTGATGATCGTGGATGGCGCTGCTGGTCACGTGACCTGCTGCCGGGGGCAGCGCTGACTGATAAAGTGACAACGCAAGGCCTGGACGTGCACGGCATTTTACGAGAAGGAAGAAAACAAAGAGCAGGGGACAAACAGGCAGGTCAGGGAGCGGAGGAGGAGGGCTTCCTCTCCCGCGGCCCCCCCCCCCCCCCCCCCCCCCAGCCTCCTCACTGCAGGGTCCTCCAGCCTGCAATATTCCCCTCTGTCACGTCCCTATCCTTACATTTACGCGGACCTCCATCACGTACCATCACCGGCACCGCCATCTCTCCTTCTCTCTTCTCTCTTCTGTTCACCAGCGGATTCCTGCAGCTTGTCATCTCATCTATGCAGGTTTTTGGTTTTTGCATATATTTCTATATGACCACGAAGGCCGAGAGCCCTGGGGACGCAGAAGCCGCAGACTCTTGGGAAGTGTCGTCAAAGGTCTGCTTAAATCCATGACAGGAAATTAAAGAAAATCTGAGAGAAAGGAGCGGATTACTTGGTGGGTTTTTCATAACTATCAGCTTGATGGATGGAGAAAAGTTAGCTACCCATATCAGTATTATTTTTTTCTTATGGTTTGACGAATGCACGGTGTCATCTCAGAATTATGGCACATCTGGTGCAAAGACTCACCCAAATTATGGCACCACAGCAATGTGCAGCTAGAAGAAACATGTCTTTGCAAATAAATAAGATGAGCAAAGATCAACATCGGATACCATAACAGTAGGGTTTTGAAGTCCTCCATTCTTCAAAAGAGTGACCCAACGACATTATGACCCGACTCCCTAAAGTTGGACCCTGTTGCTCTACAGCAGAGTTATCCTCACTGTCTTGCTTTCTTGTCCTTCATCGCTGCAGTGACATGCTGCACCAATGACCGCACTTAAATATTCCTGCAAAACACCTCTAGACATATTCCAGTACTTGAAGAGATGTGGGTTAAGTTCTTGACTACAAGATAGATAAGATTAAGCACTAAAGAATTCATGCTGTTCAATTCATGACCAACAAAATTAGCAAGCTTCCACCAACCCTTCGTCTACACAATCCTTATGACAAATAAGGGTACAAGGGAGGCCCAAAAGAACACCGATGGGGTCGAGGACATGGCGGATCCAGTCAAACGGATTGGGGGAAAAAGCTCAGTGCATTTTTGGGTCGGCCTAGCTCCACTTTTGATCCCCGCCACTGTCACAGGGGTCCCAATTTTAAAGAAGCACAGAAGGCCAAAAGAATGAGCCCCCTTGGGAAACGGGTAGTGCGTTTTTGCCATCCCCACCATCACCCGGCGGTAGAAAGAGAACCTGCCTTCCCCTGCCTAGGTGAAGTCCCCTTCTTCGTCCATGCAAGTTACCATCAGCTACACAGCTACAATCACATACTACTACTCACGAGAGAGAGACTGAGAGAGAGAGACCTAAACTAACCGGGTGAATCACTCCAAAAGCTAGTAGTTTCCCTTCTGCAGCTTCATCCACTTGGCCCTACTTGTCTCCCACATTTCTCTTCTCCTCTTCTGCTTCCTCCACACTTGTGACTCCCCTTCAGAGCTCACTGAGCACTCTTATCTCTCTCTTTCTCTCTCACACACACACACATGAGAGATGGAAGGAAGGATCAGGAAAGCAAGGTTTGCTCGTTGGAGCCTTGGCTGCAAGGGCGGTTCAAGATGGAGGGCTACCTATGCCTCGCAGACATGATTTGGCGGAAGCAAGTAAAAGAAGCTTGACGAAAGTTGGCATTTGCAGTTGCACTCTCCTTCGTTCTGTCCATGAAGAGCAGCTGCACTGCGGGGAATTGAGCGTTCACGGTCCGATCTCTAGGTAAACTGCATCTTCCTCCTAGTCTTCCTTAATCTTTTCTTCTTTCCTCTTTCTGTTGCCTCCAGGCTAGATTCTTCCTTTCCTTCCTTACTTTTCCCTTCCCAGCTGGTTTCGCTTCGTGGGTCTTTTCACCATCTGGTTTCTTTCCTAGTGAGGGAGTTGTAGGGTTGTGTCCGACTGAAGACATGGATTGTAAGAGACGCCTTCTTGGTTGAGGACAAAGCATAGTTTAGAGGGGATTGAGATGTCGATTACTTTGTCACTGGGAATGCATCACTTACACATGCCATATATGTATTCTCATCTTAATTCTATGTATGGAACCTGTCGTTGTTATCAACTGCTTCCCTCCCTATGTTGGGTGCTTGTGTCGTCCGCAAATCTGACCTTTGTTACTTATGGCATGATCAGCTGCCTCGGATCCAGTTTGACGAGGCTATTTAATTCTGCACAGGAATATTCACAGCTAGTCTCTGATGGCAGAGCTGTCTTCCTCTCTCGCCCCCCCTGACTCGTTTATTAATACCTTGCACTGTGTGTCCATTATCCTGACGAAAGTAATATAATGTGCTATGGGTTATGAGCATAGTGAATTTGTATATAATAACTTAATAATTCACTTTTCAACTATATTTTTAACATATCATTGAACCAACATCACAACCCCTTTTTTGTGAAATTTGTTTTCCGTTAAATGATAATATTACATATTGTTATTGACTGGAGTCAAGTTTAGTATCAAGAAAGAGAGTTAACATATCACCATTTTTTTTTTAAAAAAATCCATTTTAGCCAACTATTATACACAAAATAATTTGGATTATTTGCATGCGTGTTGAGTAATATCAAAGTGAAGATGATCTTTTTTTGAGCAAGGCAAGTGAAGATCTTCTAGATACATAGTGGCATCATTTCATATATATGATTAATTAAGAAGAAGATTCCATATCGCCCCAAGGCATCTCACTTTCTCTTCAATCAAATCGACACCTGTTTTAGTAGATGTGAGCTTTAAAGCTTCTATTAGCTTCAAAAGGTTGTTCCGATTTCTCTGTTAGCTAAGAAATAGGATATCTTCTTCAAAAATGGGGCATCACATGTTTTACCCTGTCAGTCAGGCAAAAAATGTTTCGCTTTTACCAGAACCTTACAAGAAACTTGGATTACTAGCTAATAGAAATCCTGCGTTCTGAGATGTGGGAACATTAACTTTGTTGCCAATATTTGTAAGAAACTTGGCATTGGATTTGCAGAAGGAATCGCAGGCCGATGTGGAAAGCAGATTTCTATTAGATTCCCCACTCTTCTGTGTGTGTGTGTGGACCTATAGATGCAAGAGACCTTTGTGTCCGTGTGACAGTGTGAGCAAGCCTTTTACCGGGCAAGGACCCACTTTGCCATCCTTTCCAAACAGGCCTTCAAAAGTGAACGAATAAACTCTTCTTGGAGTGGCTCTGCCTGTGCGATGTGGGAAAGGATGCAACGCGAGCATCCCACTGGGATCCTGTTGCGCTCTCTCTCTCTCTCTCTCTCTCTCTCTCTCTCTCTCTCCGTTTTCTGGAGGATGCGTTTGTTCTCCATTCGACATCTTAATGTAAACGAAGGTTGTTAACAATTCCGACGGCCACAAAAAATGGAGGGCCCAAAACTTTGGGTTATATAAATCATGAGTGGATGGATGCCCCAACTTTAATGCAAGGAGGTTAGCTTCGCTGAATGCAAGTTTTCAGGATGGTATGGAATAGTCTGACATGGAAAGGAATCATGACCATGGGACAATGTTTCACTATGTTCATTCATGGGGAACATATGCATTTATATTTCAATTTTTTTAAAAATGGATTATGTGATTTAACACTACAAGAAATTCTAGCTCTGCTTACAAAAGTTACTTCAGTACATTCGTAAGTTATTCATAGCTATTCGTAAGTTCTCTCATTACTACCGAAAGAACATGGATTCTCTCAATACATGAAAGAACCCGACTCTATAAGTATTAGTTGGAGCTTTGAAAAAGAAATTAAAATTTAAATTTTTATGACATTTCAATTTGAGTTTTTTGTAAATACAAGCAATCCCATCTCTAACCCCACTAATATTTATGTAGGTCAATCTGTCCATATATTGAGGAGAAAGGCTTATTGCACTTTCACATTGCACTTTGAAGTGCAATGTGACTAGGCAACAAGCTCATGTGACATCCAACAATTGGATTGTCACTTTATCACTCCTCATTTGAGGAGTGCCACATGGATTATTACCTAATCAATGTGCAAGTGCAATAAGCCTTCCTCTATATTGAGAGGATCCTGACTCCTCAAAAAATATGTATCTAATTGCGCTGGTTTTAATTCGTAGTCTCAATTTGACCTATTTTGTTATGCATTTTAAAAGTTAGCTCTCTCAATTTGAGAGACTAATATGATAATAAAACAACCTTGATGTAATAGTTAAATATATAGATGTCTAGTTATGAGTTTGGATATGTCTATTTACTCCACAAGTGTCTCAATTATGGTGTGTTGCATAACATTTATCCTTAATCAGAGAGATGAGCCTCTATCAAATCCATTTGCTCTTTGTAGTAGAGTTTAACATAAATGAATTGCTTTTCATTTTTGGGTCTACTAGAAAGTATAAATCAACTGAATAAAAAAATGTAATGAAGGTTTGATTCAGCTTCTCATATTTTATGGGGATCTTTTTCAACTTTGTCACATTAAAAATATAATCGCCACTACTAAGACCTATCACACAAGAAATATAATTAAAAAAAAACTCATTACAAAAAGAATGTTTATTAGCCCTTAAAAATCACCCATGGGTTTTGACTTTTGATCAAACCAGGGAGCAACGGGGAATCTGGTTCTTTGGTAAAGCAACCCTATCTTTTCCCCTATAAGTACCTCCACTCGGGGCTTCCACCGGCCATCATCCCAATCTCAATCTAGGGAGCGAAGGCGGCGCGGCGGTGGCGAAGATTGGGGAAGGAGGCAGGGCTCCCAAAAACTGTGGGAATGGGGGCGTGGGGGGAGTCTCGTCGGGCTTCTTCCATCAGAGTGGAGAAAGACATGATCTTTCCCGATGCCTCCCATTCCCATGGTTGTTGGATGTCTCTCCTTCCCACGGAAGCCCCGGACGGTTCGGAGACGGCCCTCCATCTCCATTTCCTTCTCCTCGTCTTCCTCTGGATTGTTCCTTTCTTTCCTCTTCGTCTTGTAGGAGAAAGGTGGGGTTTTTCTTTCTGGGTGTTTCTTTCCTCGACTGCCATATCTGTGACTCCTATGTTAGTGCAGACGAATCGACGCACCCGAAGCTTTTGACGCTCCTTCCGCGCTTGCTTTCCCTATTCCCGACTTGGATGGCATTACTCGGTGGCTTCCTCGAGCAGAGGGGTGTGCAGGAGGATGGTTGTAAACCACTTCCTTTTCTGGATTTTCCATGGGAGGCCGTGGAGGGGCGGGGGTGGAATTCGACATCCAGGCAGGGATCTCCGATGGAAGTTCCCCATCTTCGTCCTCAGCGCCGTAGCCCTCACCAGGGGGCGTTTGGATCCTCTCGTACACGTTATCCCATTTTTTGGGAACCGGAGGCCTCTCTCCATCTCTTCGTTTCCTCCTTTTCCGCCTCTTTCTTTCTCCCCAAAACTCGACACCACAAGGAAGAATCGGAGCTCGATATCGCGCCGCTCGCTCCCCCCCCTTCCAGCTAGCCCACCGTCCTCCCTCTTTCTCCTCCTCCCCCCAAGCCACCCGCTGCCCGCCATCGCGCTGCCGGAGGAACCGCCGGCCGCCATCGCGTCGTTTCTTCCTCCCCTCCCCCGCCCTCTTCCCTTTCTCATCCTCCCCTAAACCCGACCGAACAGGGAGGACCCACCAGAGCTCACCATCGCACCGTCGGTCGCCATCGCTTTGCTTACGCTCTCGTCGCCATCGGGCTGTCGGCCGCCGTCGAACAGTGTACAAGCAGTGAACAAGTCCCTCTTGCTCGCCTTCGCTCCCATCCAGCCGTCCGCAAAGGTTGCCCTATCGGGCGAATTTGTTCACAAAGGGTGCGGGATAGGGGTGGCAATGGATCGGGTTCATGTTGGTCCTGATCTAACTTGGTCTCTAACCGTTGGACTTAGGGCTGGCTTGAGATGAGGTCTGTTTTTTTGAAGTTCGGTCCGGAAAAATTAAGTAAGGTCCGGTCCAAGTTTGACCCGATCTGATGTTATTTTAAAAAAAATATTTTTATTATTTTTATTTATTTTTACAATAAAATTAATATTTATTGAATCAAAATAATGTAAAATAAATATTAGACTAACATAGATAAACTTATTTCTAGTTGTTACAAATATGAAATATATGTTAAATTATTAAATATAATTTTACAATAAAATTTTTAATCTAAATTTTAAAATATTAAAATTATTGTCGTGTTATTTATTTATTTTAAAAAAAATATCAGGCCGCCTAGGTCGAGTCAAGTTCAAGTTCGGACCAATCTTACTTCATGTCGGACTTAAAATAAAAAATATATAAAATTATTCGTGTGTAAAATTGAGTTGGGTCACCGAGTTTTTAGGTTGGCCCGGCCCAATTGACATCCCTAGTATGAAATTTTTTGTTTTTCTTTTCTTTAACCACCGAATTACTATCATAACAGGGAAGATTCTTAATAGATTTGGAAGCTACAATGTCAATAAATGAGATATTAATGTTAAAATTTATCATGTTAAAATTAGAATGGGATGTGAAAATAAGATGGTTAGTTTTATGTACAAGAATGGTAGATATTGTATTACTTATTTTTAAGTTTCTTACAATCATGAACTTGAGACTCCATCTAAGATATTTTGTTCTATTCATATCGGAAATTCACAAATATTTGTGTCATGGTTGATGATATTGAGGTTTTTGGTTTGAAGTTAAATGAGATATTTGAATTTATGACTAATCAAGTAGGAGGATTAAATTTTTTGGCTATATTTTAGAATATTATAAGAATTATTTACGCATCAAAAAGATGAAATATATGTTAGAGTTTAATACAAGTGGATTATTATAGTATTTTTAAAGGAAATAATATTAGGATCTATCTTTTTTTTATGTCATATAAGTAGATAAGGATGAGAAGATAACACTACAAAATCAATAGTTGTAGTTGATCTATATGATGAGGATGTAAGTATTTTTAAATTGTTATTTCTAATTTTTCTCAACACAGCGTTGGGTAAACAATCCAAAACCTATGACTAGTGCAATAGCAAGTGAAGAGTTGGATACTTATCATCAAATTTGTGTGGCATATGTATCAAAATATATGTAAACACTTAAGTCATATTTTGAATGTAACAAATTTATTTAGAAGAACTTTTGAAAATTACATTTCCAATTATGAGAAGGAAAATGAGTTTCTCAAGATTTGGAACAAAATGATATCTAATTATAAGTTGTATGACAACACATGGTTGAAATAATCATTTGAAGATAGACATGAGTGGTGACTTGTTTATGGAAGAAATATTTTCATTGTTGATATGGTAAATATTTAGCATTGTAAAAGTATCAATAAAATGTTGAAGTAATATTTGGATATTCATCAATTAATGTTAATTTTTTTTGATAAATTTGAAAAATTGATTGATGGTAGAAAGTCATAACATGAGAGGTTAAAGTTGCATTATCAAATATTAACTTGTTGAGCGATTTAATCTGTCACGGTAAGGGTTCTTCTTCCCATAATAAATGGAGGTGGCTTTTTAGATATCTCATACTTCCAAATAGAGGCTATTTACAGTGTCAAAGTAAATGATAATCTTATATGATCTCATTCACATCAAGTCGATATTGACGAGATCGAGAAAATTAGGAAGGACATTATGAAATGTTGTAATTGTTCAAAAAAAAATTTATGAAAGGTTGTGACCCATCTAGGGTTGGTCACTGGGGCGGACATAGGATGAAATATAAAGGGAGGCCGAAATAAGAAAATATTAAAATAAAATAAAATAAAAGGGCGACTAATTTAGAAAATTTTTAAAAAACTTAATACAAAAAATAAAAATAATAAAGAGGGCCAAAATGTGGGGGGGAGGGGGGCATGGTCACCCCCCACCATAAACGTGGGTCAACTTATGTTTATGAGTGTAGTAAAAATGTGTCGTAGTGCGATCATGATATTTAGGCATAGCATAAAGAAATTGAATTTGGTCTCTAATAGTAATCACATCACATCACTATCACCTTATTCTCTTGGGCCCCTCACTTTTCGGTATTTATAACGTTGTCATCGCATCATCTTCCCCCACAGGCTCCTTATCTCTAACAAGTAACATCCCTACCAATAGTGAGATTACTCTATGACCACTTTGTGGTCCACTTACGCTAGCCACACTAGCATGCACATTGTGTTCTTCTTAGATGTGGTCATCTCCGACTTAACCGCCTGCATCAATGGCTTGATCAACCTAACTTTTAGTATCACATCTTTGTTCTTATTACACAGTGATAGGTTTAAGATTGTCGTCACCCCATACTCTTGCAACTGTCACTTAACCAAGTCTAATCATGCCCAATGTTGAAGGAAATGTCCAGCTTGTATAATTGAGCTTGCGGGGGAGGCTGGTTCCTTGACAAATCAAGTTATCATGCCACCAACATTATAGCGTCGTTAATGCAGGATATCTTAAACAGCGATTATATTACGGTAACATGATAATTATATGTAACAAATGAATGTAGTATAATACATATAATATGGAAATTATGTAATATATTCACATAATCGGCGAATAAATGTGATAATATATTTACAAGATTAACTTACTAACATACTGTTTGCGAGTATATAGAAAATTAGTAAGATAATATTGTATTAATATATTATATGCTCAGATAAATATATTAAGAAGTTCATCTAATACAATATTAATAGATTGTAGTAACAAGATATTAGTGAACTAACATAATAAGATATGAATGCGTAGTTTTTTATCTAATAATCTTTAATTAGGAAGAAGGAAAAGCCAAATGACTGCGTAAGTCACGCACTCGTTGGGGTCATGGTTTAACCCACCTAAAATCTGTCATCTTTGATATGAGTTAAGAAATATTCATTGTACCGTCAAATTATGCTTTTTAATATATTTTTATTTTTTATTGAGTTGATGCAATGTGTTTTTAATACATTGACCAATGAAAAAATTAAACATTATATTAAAAAAATATAATTAAGAAGTACAATAAATATTTCTGCACACTACAATAGCGATAAATTTTACACCCCACATGCGCATCAAATTTTACACTATTTTTGTACGGAAAATGCTATCTGCCTGTAGAACGTCAGCCATTTATCGGCACAAATAAATGAGTGTGAAGTTCGTACATATTATGCTGTTTATGGACATGATTTATTTTCTGCTTAAGAACAAACTACTAGTAAAACGGATAAAGAGGTATTTCTCCTCTTTCATGAGATCCATACATACTTTTTACACATAATCTAGCTTCTTTTTGGCAGAATTTACACGACCATAGTACATAACACATGTAGGTCACTGTTACTCCTAATTTATTATTACTATTAAATCAAAATTAACATAATCACATGATTAGAAAGCGATAATATAATAGTTGTCCCATAGTAACAAATTAGCCTGGACTCTTGTATAATGTATTACATCTTAGCTTTCTTAATATGGTAATGTTATTCACATGTTGGTGACAATTTTCATATGAGGAAAATAAATAAGAAATACACCGTATTCATACTTATATCGTTAGATTTGCAATATTATTATCTATATACTTATATTCTATGTATTTTATCATAGATATTCTTACAATTTTATTCAATCCATTTAGACCAAGCATATTAAGGGTCCGTTTGTTTGTAGGTAAAACCTCATTAGGAAATCGTTTTTTAGGGAAAACTTTTTTTTAGACCATTTGTTATCCTGAAAAAATAAAATCTGAAAAATCACTTCATATAATTTCTGGATTTTGGCATCCGCGCAAAAAGCGCGGATGCCATTTTCTCAATAAACCACCGTTTTCAGCATGTGCTTATTTGTTATATTTGTTTTGACACTATTCATGTAAGTTGTTTTTTTTTATTTTTTTCTTCATTTAAGTTATTTTTGTTAAATCTAATTATTTGTTATTTGTTGTTTTAAAATTTATTTTTTTTATTAAAATATCCATAGAACACTATTCATTCAAGTTATGTTTTTATTTTATTTCTCTTAATTTAAATTGTCTTTGTCAAAGTTGTTTATTTTTCACTAAATTTTTTATTTTTTTTATTTTTTTTAAATTATCAAAAATAAAAATAAAATAAAATAAAAAAATTGATGAATAATGCACTAGGGGTATGTGGTCCCCTCTCATTGGAATGGACCATAATATCTCATGTGCTCCAATACAACTCTCTAATAAAAGTGTGCATTTAATGTTGTTGACTTTTCACATTTTTTTATTCTTCTATTTACATAAATAACCAGTGAAAACATTTACCTAGGAACCAAATGGATAATTACGATTTTCATTTCTATGTAAAAACTAATCCTTGAAAAAAAATTTCCCTAAGAATTTATTTTACAAACAACCAAACAGACCCTAAGTTAAGAAGACGAAAAAACTAATTTACTCTCCAACTTTTTTAAAGGTTTATTTACATTCACGTTATCTCACCTAATCTTTCTCTGAGCCATCCACTGAAATCATAGAGGTAGACTCCTCTGGATCTCACCATCCCTTGTCACACCCTTGCTTATGCCCCTTGCCCACATCGCTAACCCTAATGGCACTCCCACCCCCTCTCGTCGATGCCCCCACTCGTGTGATCTCTCTCTCCTATTTTCTCTCTATTTCATTGATCCACCGAAATCACTGGGAGAAGACCCCCTCCGACTTTTCTAGCCCCCGTCACACCCTCTTCCAATCCCATCTCATCCCCGTCAATACCTCCAACCCATACTCTATCTCTCTTTCCCCTATTCTCTCTCTCACCCGCCCCCATCGTCTAACAGAGAGAGTGAGAGAGGGGGAGAGAGAGTTCGTATTTTAATATAATTATTTTAATAATATTATCTCTTTTCTAATAATTATATTAATTGATAGCTAAATATTCTTAAGACTTTCATAACTAATTAACCACGAAGATATAACAGGATGACTTTTTTGATTTCAAGAATATAAAATTTATTTCAAATCAAGAGGTATATGTATACATGCGATACATTATAATGGTATGTATATATACTTTTCCAAATAAATAAATCGGTCCATAAAACAAGGAGCCACCATAAATGCGACACGTCAAAAGAAAAGTGACTAACTAATTGTGACAACATAAAAATCCAGAAAAACATAATCTGCAATATCATTTTATTAAATATTCTCTTTTTCCTTCTCCTAAAATGATAGCTTTTTCTCCTCACAATAATAAGGTTATGAGCCGGATTTGGACTAGCCAATTCAGACTCAACTCAAGTTCAACACTATTTTTTCTAGACCCAACTTTGACTCAAACTCAAGTGGCATCGGGTTGGGTCGGTTTGGTTCCAAATAATCTACCAAATTATAAATTTCGATCTCAACTTGATTTGGTTCGAAAAATTTAATAAAATTTTATTAAAAATTATCAATATTATTAAAAAATACATACAAGAGTTTTGACTGACCAAATGCTTAATGTCAGTCGACCAATTTGAAAATTGGTCAACTTAAAATTTAATATTAGTCGAATGATTTGAGATTCGATCGACCGAAACTTTAATATCGATCGACCGATTTAGAGTTAGGTCGATCAAAAACTTAAGATTGCAAGTCTATCCGACCTACTCGGGCTGAATAGACAAGTCTAGGGTTTTTAGGTCCACCCAAAAATCCATGAATTTAAGGAAGCATGACGATTCGATCTAATGTTAAGCTAGACTCGTGAGGCTGTCAAATTGGTTCGACTCATTACCAATCCTATTCAACACTTCACAAAAGAGACAAAAATCAACACCCACGAAGCTTTAGTGTCCCAAGAGTAACATTTTGCTCCCGTAGGTGAAGGAGCAAATACTCGGTCAGAATAATCAGGTGGCTTTTGATTAGTTGCATTAGAGTGCAACACAAATCTCTACAAAAATAACGTTTAATATTTGTCAAAACTCAATAAAATATATAAGTGAAACAAATAGACATACAAGTGGAACAAAATAAATTTGTTCCGCTTAACTATTTATTCTTTTGTTTCACTTATTTAACTATTTATTATCCTTATATATTTTGTTGAATTTTGATCAATGTTAAATATTACTTTTCTAAAGATTTACGTTACACTCCAAAGTAGCCAATTAGTTGAGTATTTGCTCTCTTATCTCACGAAAAAAATAATATTTCGTCGAAATATGTAAATGGGAAGGACTAAAACATCCAAAAATAAGTCGTCAAAGCCAATTTTAAATTCTTTCGTAGACGAATCCAGATGAACTAGTAACTTCTTTATTATGCCTTATAAAATTACGACGTTAAGGAGGTAAGACAAAAAGGAAATATTATTATAAAAGATATTTATTGTTCTGTAGAAACCACTCTGGGTTTGGTAAAAACAGGGGGCTGGAGGTAACGTGGTTTTCGTGGAAGCAAACCCTAAGCGTTCTTTTATAAATACCACCACGGGACCGTAGTCTTTGCTCATGGCAATACCAGACGGAGCAGCGGCGGCGGCGGCGGCAGTGGCTATTCGGGGGGAAGGAGGCCTGGCTCTTTAAAACTGTGGGAATGGGGGCGTGGGGGAAAGCCTTGTGCTTCCTCCATCATGCTGTTTGAAGGCATGGATCTTTCCCTATGCCACCCATTCCCATGGTTTTGGATTGCCTCTCCTTCCCCCGAACCCGGCGTGTTTGAAGACGACTATCCCTCTCCTTCTCTATATCTTGCCGCTCCTTTCCCTTTCCTCTTCATCTTCGTGCTCAGGTGGGCTTTCTCTTTCTCAGTGTTTTTCTGTGAACCGTGGTGCCGCCGGAAGTCTTTAACTCTCCTTGCTTGTTTTTTCTGTTCTGGTTTTGATGGCGGTGGGGAGGATGTTTTGGGAGGCATGTGAAGGATCGGACGTGTTGGGAGGCCGCTCATCTCCTGGTTAGCATCTTAGCGGCAGCAACAACAGTGGACTAGGGTTTCGGATGGTGAGGGATGGGAAGTTAGAGGGGTTTCCTCCGTCCCAGATTTCAACGGAGAGAGTAGAGAGATAGATCGATCCGAAGCAACGAAGTGAAGGATAGGGTTTGATGGGTATGGCCGTTGGCGAGCTTAGCAGCAGCTGCTGCCGGTGGCAGCGAAGGGGGTTGGAACGGATTGGCAAATACCCCATCTGCACCTCCTCCCTCGAGATCGGACCGAGGACCAGAAAGAAACCCCCAAGCCTCGATTGTCTCTTTCAAAAGGAAAAAGAAAAGATAAGGGTTTCTTTCTCGTTGTGATTCCACACATGCCTCTGGTACTATCCAAAACGTAAGCTATATTTCTTATGGATTTCCCCAAACTCCACAACTGTGTCGGACACATGCCAAATCGGAAAATAACAGATTTTTGAAATACCCCATCTGCACGTCCTTCCTCGAGATCGGATGGAGGACCCTGCACGTCCTTCCTCGAGATCGGATGGAGGACCAGAAAGAAACCCCCAAGCCTCAATTGTCTCTTTCAAATGGAAAAAAGAAAAAT
The DNA here is from genome assembly GCA_014218235.1 of Colocasia esculenta. Classification (NCBI taxonomy): domain Eukaryota; kingdom Viridiplantae; phylum Streptophyta; class Magnoliopsida; order Alismatales; family Araceae; genus Colocasia; species Colocasia esculenta. Next base: position 92,410,223 of record CM024764.1, on the reverse strand, counting down.
TAGGGTTTCTTTCTCGTTGTGATTCCACACATGTTTCTGGTACTATCCAAAACATGAAGCTATATTTATTATGGATTCCCCCAAACGCCACAATTGTGTCGGATACTTACCAAAACGGAAAAGAACAGATTTTTGAAGCACTTCGTTCCCAGTAACCAGGGAAAAAAAAAACGAATGCGCTCAGTCATTTGAGCTCGGCATAAACACAAACATCTGATGGTCATGCACTCTGCAAGTAGCCGTGGTTTTGGCCTGGCAAGATCCCAACCAACACTAATCTAGTCCCTTCCCCGCTGCAAAGCTGGGTAGGCACTACCCGTCTGCCTCCCGGCTGCAATTGCTGCTCTTCCATGAATGTGCCCTGAAAGATCACAAACATCTGCCTTCGTTGCCGGAGTGGCAAGCTCACCATCTGAGATCCGGCAAGGGGGATCATCAAATCCTCCATACATGTACTCTACCAAACACAATGGACTTGGGAGCTCTCACCTGTTGGCTTGGGATCTGGAAGTGAGCAAGTTCAAAACTGTCACACGTTCTGCAGTATCACAAGCATTTTATCGCCCTCGCCGAATGGGTATCTCACAGTGCAAAACCCAGCAGCGAAGAACGAGCAACACTACCCACCAAAACTGCGATGATCCTGGACGAAAACCCTTTTAGCGTATTCGTCTAACCAGACGGAGGAGAGGAGGAAAAGAAGACGATGGATTCTTGTCTCACAGGATTTCTTCCTCACTACAGAAAGAAATGATTTCCGTATTTAATTCTCGCCTTCTACCCAAAATATAAATGTATACCATCTTCTCAAATGTCAACTCCCTATAAGTTTGATGACCCACCATTCGATGCAAAGCCACAACTACGAGTGTGGCGGGCTTGGGCTGGCCCAAGTTAAATCCAACCCAACCCAAGGTCAAGATGGCCCAACCTAAGCCCAAATCAAATTCAATAGATCAAAATAACTAAAGCCCATATTAGTCCATTGAGACCCATTCTAGCCCAACAAATCTTTCATACCATCACAATTTATTATTAGTGATTTAAATTTTTTGCATCAAATAACTAAAAGAATTATTTTCCTAAATTAAAATTTACAGTACAAAAATATTTTATTATCTTCTTAAAATAAAATTAAATTTTCATCAAATCTTATTCTGATAAGAAAAAAATTATGTAATAAAATATCTAATAATTCTCAAGGAAGAGAAGAAAGTCGGTTCACAAAACCCAGGGCAGGAAAAATGTCATCATGCCAGTTTTAAAGTAGAAGAATCTAATTCTCACAATATTAAGAAGAGAAGACATCAGAAATTGGAGCATTGTTTAGTTTAAGACGAGAAGGCATCAAAAATTAGCGCAACGTTTAGTTTATTTCCTACAGGAATAAGACACATTCTTCAAAATCTCTCTCTGCAAGACTGATTAGAGCGGTTACAGATGATTACAACTTCTCAAGCACTATGAATCTATGAAAAGAAGAGAAGGGGGGGTGAAAAAGAAGAACATAACATAACAAAATCTTAGAGATGCAAACATACAAAACCAGATGGAGCAGCCCTAACAGCTCTTGACAGAACTCTCACCAGAATGATTTAGGAGAAAGAAAATAAAAGAAACACCATTGTTCCTCTAAATATCTACTACTATAGCGAAGCATAAAAATTTCCTAGCAAAATTAGACAAGCTAAATCAAGGGGCAAGAAGAAAATGAGGCATTCGGATGGGTGGTGCCAACTGCAGATCTTCTTATCACTCCAGCCCAGTCCTGGTGAGGACGACGTTCCTCACCTTGCTCAGGTCCCTGCCCATGAGCGTCCTACCGCCCCCTCACACATGGATCAGAAGGACGAGATCTGGCTCCTTGCTAGCTTCCTAGCGATCCATTCATGCGGGGGAACCATGCCGTCCTCGTCGTCTGCATCATCATCGAGGTTGAAACCGCCAGTCGGTTCAGGCTCTTCATGGTCGTAGCCCAGACCGTCGCCGTCCCCATAGCGATGGCCGTCCAAAGGTCCCTTCTTCGTGTATTTCTTGGGCCAATGGGGGATGTTAATAGGTGCAGATCGCCGGAGCACCCTCCCGCCACCGCCCTCATTGCCGTCTGCATGAGCACCAGAGCACGGGATCATCCTCGTGGCGGCAGGGAAAAGGGAGACGGGGAAGGGGAGGAGGCTGGGAAAGGAAGAAGCGGGACGCGGAGAGGAGGGATCCGGCTTAGAAACCCTACCTGTAGCTGGCCCGATGGGCCAACCCATCTAAACCCAATAAGAAATGGACCTAATTTTTGAATTAGTTCATGGGCTCAGGCTGAAATGTCAGATTTTAGATGGGCTTTTGACTTGTCAATTGGGCGGATTTATGGGCTAACCCGACCCGTTGACACCCCTATTGCCATCCTCAAATAAATAATAATAATTTTCTATAAATGACACAAGACAATATTATTAATATTAAGTTACTAACACATGCAAGAAGGATGGCGATGAATTTTTTCAGCCATATCCTCTACGTACATAGATTTTAAAACAGCAACTGCGATCATTGCAGTTTTGTTGGGCAGTGTTGCTAAGGAGAAGTTGCGATCATCGCAGTCTTGTTAAGGAGAAGTTGAAACATGGGTGTTGGAAGTTGGGGGTATATGTACAAATATAAGTAGATGAGTGCTCAATCGATATTTCTTGATGCAGCTATAGCTTAAATAACCTACATAGACACCAGACAAATTGAGTCAAATCGACATTGCCTTTCCATTCACTTGATATGAATCGATCTAATGGACCAAAGAAAGCCGTTCAATTACGTTAAACTTTTAAGAGACTTCAATTATTTCTCGATTTTATACAACATCTGAGAAGCAACAATCTACAATAGTAAGTAGATAACCTTCAAGTTGTGGCTAGGGATGTCAACGGGTCGGGCCAGCCCATAAACTCGCCCAATTGACAGGTCAAAAGCCCATCTAAAATCTGACATTTCAGCCTGAGCCCATGAACTAATTCAAAAATTAGGTCCATTTCTTATTGGGTTTAGATGGTTTGGCCCATCGGGCCAGCTACAGGTAGGGTTTCTAAGCCCGATCCCTCCTCCTCCCCGCGTCCTATCTTCTTCCTCTCCCAGCCTCCTCCCTTTCCTTGTCTCCCTTTTCCTTGTCGCCACGAGGATGATCCCGCACTCTGGTGCTCATGCAGACGGCAATGAGGGCGGTGGCGGGAGGGTGCTCCGGCGGTCTGCACCTGGTAACATCCCCCACTGGCCCAAGAAATGCGCGAAGAAGGGACCTTTGGACGGCCATCGCTACGGGGACGGCGACGGTCTGGGCTACGACCATGAAGAGCTTGAACCGGTTGGCGGTTTCAACCTCGATGATGACACAGACGACGAGGACGGCATGGTTCCCCCGCATGAATGGATCGCTAGGAAGCTAGCAAGGAGCCAGATCTCGTCCTTCTGATCCATGTGTGAGGGGGCGGGTAGGACGCTCAACGGCAGGGACCTGAGCAAGGTGAGGAACACCGTCCTCACCTAGACTGGGTTCCTGGAGTGATAAGAAGATCTGCAGCTGGGCACCACCCCTCTGAATGCCTCATTTTCTTCTTGCCCCTTGATTTAGCTGTCTAATTTTGCTAGGAAATTTTTGTGCTTTGCTATAGTAGTAGATATTTAGAGGAACAATGGTGTTCCTTTTATTCTCTTTCTCCTAAATCGTTCTGGTGAGAGTTCTGTCAAGAGCTGTCAAGGCTGCTCCATCTAGTTTTGTATGCTTGCAGCTCTAAGATTTTGTTATGTTATGTTCTTCTTTTTCACCCCCCTTCTCTTCTTTTCATAGATTCATAGTGCTTGAGAAGTTGTAATCATCAACCTCTCTGATCAGTCTTGCAGAGAGGGGGTTTTGAAGAATGTGTCTTATTCCTGTAGGAAATAAACTAAACATTGCTCTAGTTTTTGATGCCTTCTCATCTTAAACTAAACAATGCTCCAGTTTCTGATGTCTTCTCTTCTTAATGTTGTGAGAATTAGATTCTTCTACCTTTAAACTAGCATGATGGCATTTTTTCTGCCCTGGGTTTTGTGAACCGACTTTCTTCTCTTCTTCGAGAATTATTAGATATTTTATTACATAATTTTTTTCTTATCAGAATATAATTGATGAAAATTTAATTTTATTTTAAGAAGATAATAAAATATTTTGTACTATAAATTTTGATTTAGGAAAATAATTCTTTTAGTTATTTGATGCAAAAGATTTAAATCACTAATAATAAATTGTGATGGTGTGAAAGACTTGTTAGGCTAGAATGGGTCCCAATGAGCTAATATGGGTTTTAGTTACTTTGATCTATTGAATTGGTTTGGGCTTGAGTTGGGCCATCATGACCTTGGGTTGGGTTACACTCCTAGATGGCAATCCACGTAAAATGGTTAGATTTAATAAGTTTTCAAATATATATTAAGCTGGCTTAATTGTGATTGCAACACTCCTTATTTGATTCTCCCGTACATTGTTAAACAGAATAGACCACCATGCTTTGCAATCACGCGGTATCAATCTTTCAAAATGTTTATGGCCATATGATGGGCTCTGAGATTGTGACCTAGGCGGTTGATCTATTGTGCGTTGTTCTGGTAGCGATTAAACGTTTACCGCACGAGATCCCCTCACTTGTTGCGTCTCTTTTGGATGCGATGCAGTGGATTTGATTCACTGAAAAAAATGGAGAAGACAAAATCCTAAATTATGGATTCGCCCAACTTCCACAACTACGTACGTTGAACACTTGCCAAATCAAATGAGTAGAGCACAGTTAGAAGCAGTGGTCGCCATCCCAGTTCAAAAATGCAGTGGTCATCTGAGTTAGACAAAAACACAAACACCCAAGGTCATGCGGAATGCCGCGGCTGGGGAGCCTTCAAGGCCAGCCTGCCCCACTGCAAACTCTTCGACTCACGCTGAGAGGCGTCAAGCTAGGCTCCCCCTCTTGCTGCATCGTTGCCTCCTATATTGCATCTTCCCGTGTTAATTTAGCTGCCATATGTATTAACGAGTTTGTTCTCGGACTCGGGTGCCGACGAACCCCGAATAAACTATTCGCACCTCAGTTTGCGACCCAGATCAAACTATATGGAAATATGCTAGGGATGGCACAACATATTCCCTGCGAGGACATGAACATGTGTCTGCCCTGTCGAAGGGGAAGTTCCCCAACTGGGATCCCGGCAGAGGGCGTCGGGGCATCAAATCCGGCAAACGTGTACTGTACCAAACACAAAAGACTTGCCTACATTGCCCAAATGGGAAGCTCACCTGTTGGCTTGGGATCAAGCAGGGAGAGAGACTTCAGATTTTCTGCACATGTCCTGCAACAACACAAACACTTACCTTCCTCGCCAAATGGAAGACTCACAGTGAATAACAACACAGCAGGCAAGATCTAGCAACAATGTCGTACAAAACTCACATCTTGGATGAAAACCCCTTATCTGCATCCTCTAACCCGATCCAGAAGACCAAGAGTAAGAGGAGGAAAAGAAGATTAAATACCAAATATCCACACCTAGACATAGAACCTACCTGGGTAGAGAGAGAGAGAGAACCCACCTGGGTAGGATCCATGGCTTGAAGGAAAACGGCAGAGGAAGAAGTGGTTTGGGGCTCCGGTGCAGATCAAGTTCGCGATGTGTCATCAACATGGTAAGTACCCATGTATATATAGGAGGCTCCCTTCTGATTTGCACCTCCATTATGCCTCCCAAGAGATAAAGCTGAAATTATCTCTTAATTATCTCCAACAATTTGGATTTATCCCATTAATTGTCTTGCCATTATCAGGTTTGGGGATAGTTGGACATATCTCAACATCTCTCACTTCGCCAATTATACCGGATATGTTCTAGATATACTCCCACTATTTGTGAGATGTATAACATATTCTCATATACTCCCACTATTCATGAGATATAGAATATTCCTTTAAAAAATATCCTTTTTTCGATACACTCTCATTATTCATGAGATATATCACAATTTTATTATTCATGAAATTTTCTTTGACTTATATATTTCTAAGTCCCATCAAACCAACATGTTTGATGAAATTCTCTGCCGCAATGCCCTTTGTCAAAGGATCGGCAATCATATCACTTGTGGGAATATAAGTCACTTTTATTTCCCCTTTCTGTACAATATCACGTATGTAATGATATTGTATCTCTATATGTTTTCCTTTAGAGTTATTTGCTCCACTGTTGATCAGACTTATTGCTGCTTGATTATCACAGTACATCTCAATTGGCTCTTCTACCAAATTGAGATCCATATCTTTAAGAAATCGTCTTATCCAGACTGCGTGAGTAGTAGCCATACTAACAGCAATGTACTCAGCTTCTTGTGTGTATCTTGCAACACAACCTTGTTTCTTGCTACTCCAAGACACAATAGCACCACCAAAGATGAACAAATGTCCCGAAGTGGACTTTCCATCATCTTTATCACCTCCGAAGTCAACATCGGAATACCCTAGTATCTCGAGCATATCAGCTTGATAAACTAGTTTATGGTGCAAAGTACCTTTTAGATATTTCATAATCCTCTTAACAGCTTCCCAATGTGCTGGACCAGGATTACTTTGATATCTGCTGACTAAGCTTACTGCATATGTTATGTCATGCCTAGTACATAGCATAGCATACATCAAGCTTCCAATTGCTTGTGCATATGGAACATTAAGTGCGCTTTGTCCTTCTCAAGGACATTGTTCTTTACACAATAGTTTACCATGGACTAACGGTATGGGTGTCAGATTGCTATTCTGCATTCCAAATCTTTTAAGTACTGAACTCAAGTACTTTTCTTGATTAATACTTAACATTCTAGACTTCCTATCCCTCAGGATATGTATTCCAAGGACATATGATGCCTCACCCATGTCCTTCATCTCAAATTTCCCACTGAGCTCAGATTTGATGTTATTCAACATTTCTATGTCATTCCCGGTGAGTAAAATATCATACACATACAAGGATAAAATGGCATACTTGCTCCCGCTCCTCATGACATATACACAATTGTCCAACTTATTTGGCACAAACCTGAGTTGAATAACCACATCATGAAATTTGAGATACCATTGTCTAGAAGATTGCTTTTGTAACATAGCGCGTTTTTCGGATCTTCGCGGATCGTGGATTAGTGGTAGTTTGGATCTGTGTTTATTGGTTTTGGTGTGGTGCTCATGGCCAATATGGGGTCATCGGGCCTTGGTTGTGGTTTCCGCGCGTTGTGTGGAGCTTAGTGGGCCGGCAGGTTAGGCCCGTAGTGCCCGTTGGTTCACTGAGTGTGAACGCGATGGTGGTGTAGGCCGCGTTCTGAACGCGTCGGTAGCGGGGGTCGCGTTCAGGTTGCCGCTGTTTGGAGTCGACGCCTACATGCGCGCCGCGTGTCGTGCACGGGGCGGGGCTGCTGACGTCTGGAGTGGTAAGGCGACGCCTGAAGCTGTCGCGATCAGGTCGCGACGGTAAGGTGTGTCGCGATAGTAACCGCTGTGTGGTTTTTAAAAAAGGTTTGTCCGAACAGAGTTTTCCCAAGCTCTGCTCGACCAGGGAAGGAGCTGTTGCGGCTCTGTTGGGCGATTTGGCGTTTTGGCGAGGTTCTTGACGCGCTCTCGACGCGAGGACGTCGCAAGGAGTGGGGGAAACGCCGCGCCATGCTTGGATTGCGCGTTCTTCGTGAAGGTAGGGAGATTTCACCATCTTTGATTACGTGGATGGCATGTGATGCATATTCGATAGGTTTAATATTTTATGAATAATAGATAGCATGCTAGGTTATTCATTAAAGCATGAAAATCATAAATTAAATGTGGTTTGCATGGAAATCCGAAGATGGTTCTCGGATTAGGTTTTTGCCTGAGAAGGCGATGGTCTATGCTGTCGCGACCAGGTAGCGACAGGCCGACCCGTCGCGACAGGATTTCTTGTCGCACCATATCGTAGCGTCGCGATCAGAAGGCGGTTATGGCCTCTGTCGCAATCGCAGCTGAGGGTTCTACTATGCAGGCTTTTGGTGTTTTAGTTATCCGATTATCGACGTTTAATATGTATGGCTTTGGTAAGAGGTGCATTGGCCTCTATAAAGCTTTGTGAGCAGGTTGCCCACATGGTTAGTGGGAAGTTTACATAATCGATGTGGTGTTACCGTGGTTTGAGGATATGTATGGCACATACTCCGTTGTAATGGTGTTTCGTGTGTGTGTGTGTGTGCATGGCACATGCACCAGTTGTCGTAGTAGTTGGGCAGTGAGGTTCCTACGTGAATCTAGCCCTAGCTTTCTAGTATGTGATTATAGATTGGTTATGATGGTTATTAATGGAGTATAAGTGTGGTTATTAAGAGGTTACCGAGTAATGAGTTTAACGTGGAAATGGAGGTCACTTGTGACCAATGATAAGCCAATGTGGTTGACTATCGGGATCTATGTGTATGCTTGTGTAGGATAGCTTGTGAGTCATGGAGTGACCAGGTCAAACTAGTCCTTACGTTTGTACTGTGGTTTGTAGTAAAGAATATATAAGTATATATCGTGGTTTGTGCATTGCTGAGTTTGGTGGTCCGACGCCTATTCCAGAATGCCTCTTCAGTTGGGTGCCCCAGGTTTTGTGTGAGCCAGGCACCTGTGTGTGCTCGGGGCTTGTCCCGGTACAGTGGTACCGTTGAGGTTTTGTCGTCTTCCTGGACACCCTCACTCTCGGGGAGAGTTGTTGTCCGGCTGAGGGAAAGACGACAGTGGGACAGTGACTTGTGAGAGTTTGTGTTTAGTCACTTATAGCACGCTCGTAGCTGGGGGTTACGTACACCAGTAGATGTACTGGGCCCTGGCTAGTCCTGTTACCAGTGCCTCACTTTAGAGAGCTCAGGCCAGAGTCTCTAAAGGTGTTAGGCATGGGTCTGCAGGGTGTGTGACCTGTAGGTTGTGGTGGTTTGGTGGTCTCCACAGTTCTTTGACTTTACTTGTGTTGTGGAGCTGCAGTTGGACTTTACGTCCGTGACTGCGAGACTGAGAGGTTGTTCTTGTGTTGTGTTATCCGGGTTGGATACTGGCGTCATGAACCAGTAGTCTGTCCCGTGTGGTGGCGTCGTGCTTTCCGGCTCGTGCTTTGCTATCAATTGTAGCGTGTGTTAGTTGTGGTTTTACGCGTTGAGGTGTGCCATGGTGTTGGCACAGTAGTTGTTGAGGTTGGTGAGCGGTGACTCACTAATTGTGGTTTGACTGGTTGTGGTGTGCCCTAGTGGTGGCACAATTGTGTTTGTGATAGGTACCTATACTCTTTGTGGGTACTGGTTTCTCGTAGTACGCTGAGTACTAGCCTTTTCAGGTGGTGAAGTGGAGGTCATGTGGTGAAACCTTCCACTAATTGTGGTTTACCCTTCCTCGGGTAAGTTTCCGAATATGATTTAGTGTGTGATGGATTGGCATCGTGGTAGCCAGTCTTGTTTCTTTAATATGACATTCGATATATTGGGATTTAAGGGTATAAAGGATTAGCTCTTGGTTAACAATCATGTTACCCATATGTGTAGAGGCTTGCCAGTGAAGCTAGTAGCTTAGGCAATGCTTTGCCTATGTGGCTTACAGTTTAGGCGACCAGTTGTTGAGGTGGTGTGCCTGTGAGGCTTGTGGCCTAGGCTTTCCAGTTATTGGGCAGACTAGTAGCGTGGTGTTAGTTCTGCCGTTGTCTCATCTTATTTCCAGAATTAGTGTGAATTGATATAATTACGCTTTACTGTGTGCATGAAATGGTTTGGCTTCCGGTGTTGCCAGAGAGACCCGTTGGGGTTGATGTTCTTCTGCGTTGTGTTTGGTTTTGGGTGGTTCCCTACTGAGCCAGTGACTTGTTGAGGCTCACTCTCTTACAGTTCTTTTCAGGGTTTACCGTTGGAGTGGCTTGAGGAGATGTTGTGACAGACTTGTACCACCGGCAGTAGTATTAGTACAGTTATGTGAGCTTGTGCTCCCTCGGAGTATGCCCCAGGTAGTTGTACTCTTTTAAATTAGGCATGGATATGTAATAATGGGACAGTTGTAAATTATTTATGCAGGTATGAGCACATATCCTTTCTTGTGTCTCTTACTGTTGTGGTTTGTCTTTTATATTCTTCCTGGACACGTGTACGAGCTATCTCTTGCGAGACTTCGGTCCGTTCGTGGGAGACGGATCTAGATATGGACCCTTATTGGGTATAGATATCCAGGGCCGTTACAACTTTAATCCATAAAGTGATGTTTTTAATTTACAAACTTTATCCTCCTGTCCATCTACCTAAAATCCCTCAGGCTGTAGCATGTATATATCTTCCTGCAACTCTCCGTTGAGGAAAGCAGTCTTGACATCCATTTGGAAAAGTTCCAAGTCAAGATGAGCTACAATTGTTAAGATCATCCTTATAGATGCGAATTTAGCCACGGGGGAATAAGTTTCTTGAAAATCTATAGCTATTTTCTGATTATATCCTTTGGCAACTAACCGGCCTTGAATTTATCATGGACCCATCAGCTCGAAGCTTTTTCTTAAACACCCACTTGCATCCTATAGCCTTTTTTTCTTGAGTAATTCACATAGTTCTCATACATTGTTCCTTTTAATGGAATCAATTTCTTCCTCCATGGATATCCGCCATAGATAAGAATCATGAGATCTCATTGCATCAATATTATTCATGGGATCTATATGATTATCCTCATTTATGTCTACTGATAGACACGAAGGCTCACAAGAATACAAGTGATAATCATCCACCCATGTTGGTGGAGTTCTAGGTCTCCTGTTGCCAATTGCAGGTAGTTCATTTTGCATTTCATTCATAGGTATTTTTTCATTTTCTATAATAGGTTGAAGTTCATCCTCAATTTCTAGATCATTTCTAGAGACATCATTGTAATAGTCATCATCTATTACATTAAAGGTTCTTTTAACTCTTGTTGAACTTCGTCTCCCTCTACATTTTCTAGAAATGTAGCATCTCTATATTCAATGATCTCTTTTTCATTATGGAAAATTTTATAGCTAAATGACTTATCACAATATCCTATGAATTTGCACTTTAATGTTCTGAAGTCCAACTTATCTCTAAGTTGATTTGGAATGAGAACATGGGCTATTGATCCCCATTTCTTGAGATGACTCAAATCTGGTTTTCTCCCATTTCAAAGTTCATAAGGTGTACTTTCAATAGCCTTGGTGGGAATTTTATTTAAAGTACAGTTTGCCGTGAGCAATGCCTCTCCCCAATATTTCCTAGGGAGACATGAATGTGATAGCATACTTCTAACAACATTCATCAATGTTCTATTCTTTCTTTCTGCCACACCATTTTGTTGCGGCGTGTAAGGCATGGTGACATACCTTTTTATTCCATGCTCTTGGCAATATACCTCAAATTTCATTGAGTTGTATTCCCCACCTCTATCAGTTCTTAACACATAATATTCCTTCCAAGTTGCCTTTCTACTTCCATTCTATATTTCTTAAAGCAATCTAATGCCTCAAACTTTCTAGAAATCAAGTAGACATAGGCAAACCTAGAATAATCATCTATGAAAGTTATGAAATATTCCTTGTTGTTGTAGGTCTTTGTACTTAGAGGGCCACAAATATCTGAGTGGACAAACTCTAACAATTCTTGTGATCTATGTCCTATCGAGAAAGGTTTCTTAGTCATTTTTCCGACTAGACAATGTTTACAAGATGTTAATTCCACCTTAGTCAAACCCGGTAGTAGATTCATCTTTATCATTTGTTCCATTTTAGATTTACTGGGATGTCCCAATCTAAAATGCCATAGATCACATTCCGGCAAAGCACACAAAGAATATTCAGAAACTTCTATCTCATTTATTTCATTGTCAATTATAGGGATACAAAATAGATCATGCTCTGGGATAAACTTTCCCATAGCAAAGACTTTCCCATCCTTTCTAATTGACACTCTTTTATTGTAGAATCATACTTCGAGGCCGTTCTTCATCAGTGCAGGGATAGAGATCAAATTGCGCCTAATGCTTGGTGCATAGAAGACATCTTTAAGCACCATGACACTATCTGCAGGTTCTAGGCAATATGTCCCAACACCTTCCATGTCCAGGTAGGTGTTGTAGCCCATGTAGATCCTCTGTTCTCCTGCTTTGAGCTTGTTTAACTCCACCAGCCCTTTCTTCGTCTTCACAATATGACGAGTTGCACCAGAATCGATCCACCAATCATTAGTGTCTGCCATCGCACCATTGCATTCAATAATGCCAACAAATTCCCTTTTGCTTGTTCCTCCTTGTTCTAGGTGTTTGTGTCCACCCTTATTCTTTTGCCTTTGGGACAATTTGACTTAAAGTGGCCAAATTTCCCACAAGTGTAGCAAGCACCACGAGGAACCTTCTTTATCTTTCCTTGGGATTTGTTGGGCTTGAATTGGGCCTTGTTTGCTTTAATGGGGCGATTCTGATCTGAAGGCTTCCGGTGAGCAACGTTTGCCTCTTCTAGATACACCTCTAGTTCCTTCCTTCTAGCCAGCATGTCCTGCTTAATTGCTAACCTAGCTGGCAAGTCCGTGACAGTTAAAGTAGAACCACTCATTCTCAATGTTGTGGCTTCCATGTCAAGTGATGCCGGCAAACTATTCAATATAGTTGCCACTTGCATTTTTCCTGGAATTTCAGTTCCGGCAGTAGATAACTCCTTAGCCATGACAATCATTTTGTTCACATGCTCAATCACGCTATCACCTTCCTGCATCTTACATATATTGTAACGATGCAAAAGGAGTTGAGTATTCACCTCAGTCTTAGTGTCATACTTCTCCTTGATAGCTTTCCACATTTCATTAGAGGTCTTATAAGTTTCAAAGAAGTTTATCAAGTTGCCCTCCATGAACATGAGCATGAAACTTCTTGCCTTTTTATCATCTAATAACCATTGATCCCTCATTTTCTTTTCCACTTCAGTGGAATCATCATTAAGTTCCGGGACAATGGTATCAATAATATATTCATTGTTGTCATGGATAAGTCTGTATCTAATTTTTCGGTGCCACATGTCATAGTTGGTTCCATTTAACTTGTCAAGTTTTGCCAATTCCGTAGCAATAAGCTTACTAGCCATTAGAACTAGAATAAATCTAAAAAATAAATAATTTGATTTGATCACAAACATGAAGATCATAAAAGTAAGTTGCATGATCATCTTGATTAATTTCAGCATCTTTTTGTGAATGGTCTCATTTTGTTCTATCTTGATTAACTTATTTTAAGATGCAAAGACTATATAAATAATTACAATTCTATTTATGCTGAAATGTGACAATATTAAATAAAGTTTATAACTATACAACAATAATCAAATGAGCATGGACAGAGTATATATATGCAATTAAAACTTAACTATACTGCAATCTATAGTTTTCAGCAAGAGGACAGAAGTATATATGCAATTTTGTGTCTAATATGATGTTTCTTTAAATGAAAGGATTATATATGTAATTTCTTGAAGTACTAGATGAGGACAGACATAAAATTATAATATCTTTTAACAGGGTGAAAATTGTAACAATGTTATTTTCAGAAGATATAAATACTATTTCTGTCTTTTCTGTTAAACTTTAAAAACATGGCAAAAGATAGGGCATGAAAGCAATATAATATCAAAATATGGTGAAAACAAGATATGCACGATGGGGCTGTTTCTCGGGAGTTGTACTTTGACTATGGCTTTCTTTCTTTAATGCGGTTTGAACATCTTACCTCTTGCAGAAGAAAAGAAATGAGAAACAGTTTTGTAACATTATTTCATAATATCACTAGTTGGACACCCGTGATCGCACGGCGATTGTTTATAAAATAAATATAAATAAAAAATATTTTTATGTATAAAATATGTTGTAGATTTAAATATTTTATATTAATAAAACTAAGATTAACATGTTAAATGTCAAGTGAGTTAATCAAAAACAATAGAGCATATCTTTTTACAATACTAAAAAATTTAAGATATTTCTACAACTATGGAAGTTAAAAAGTTAAAATAGCCCCAAATACTAATAAAAAGCTAATTTATTTGGTCGTCAAAACTTAGTTGAATGTATGTTCTAAGTCATGTTTTTGCATTGTTTACTGTGCAAAAAGACCACTTAATAGAAATTTCTCGAGGATTTGAAGTAATTAGAAATGTAGCCATTGATTGAGAGCCAACAATTAGGCATGAGCATGAGATGAGGGATCATACTCTATTAGAGAAACCGAAACGCCAGAGAATAGCAAGCAGAAAATATCACTCCAATCATATGCATTAGCTATATCATGTCTAAAAACAATACTATAGCTTCACACTTTCCTGTTCAGTTCATCAAGGAGTTCCTTGGATAAAGAGATGTTCAGTAATTTCGTTAACAAATGCCCTTGATTTTAATTATTCTTGGAAGAATAGGAGCAAGCCAATCACATAGAACTCCGGAGATAATCTTGTAGCAGAAATTACAGAGATTGATAAGTCCGAAATTTGTAACAAAGAGGGACTATTTGCTTTAGGAATCAAAGCAATGAGGGAAGATCGTGGCGGTTCCCTGAGGCAAAGGGAATCCTTCATAAAACCCTTGGACCACCTAACAACATCAGCCCCAACAATCAGTAAAACAAAGAAACCACTGAAACCATCCAGCCCTGGGCATTGTTGCCTGACGTGGAAAAGACACTCTTTAATTTCTTCAGTGGAAGGGATAGCACACAATTGGTCATTATCTTCACCTGTAATGAGCTCAGGAATTGCTAATAATAAGCTGTGTTGTATAGAATGGGGGCTCCGAGGTAATAAGCTTCCGAAATTAAATGACTGCATGCTCCCTCAAGACGGTTTGATCATCACACCAGGTTCAGTTGTCAAGCTTGAGCTCAGAAATATAACTGTGCTTTCTATTGACTTTAATCTGCGGATGGTATAATTGGTATTTCTATCAACTGTAACCAATAGAGATGACTTTCTGACACCAAAAATGTTCCTCCCTAGAAGTTGCCATCCTCAAATCAGCCTGAGCAACATTCAGCCTTTCGTCCAGCCCCTCTATAAAAGAAAAAACTGCACAGCTTCTGTTCCCGGCATTTCAAAATTAAAGATCTGTTAGGAGGAGCTCTAGATATATCGAAGCCAGTAGTTTTGTATTGCATAATATGTCAATTCCCGGCCATTTCAAAGATCTATCAGGAGTAAGGTCTGGATCTATCCGACTAATGAAGCCAGTTTCGGGGTTCCATAATCCATCAATTCCAAATCATTAGCTTCTACTGGAAATACGCATCAGAGTGGATACTGTTTCCTATGGAAAAATTCTGGTTACAGCTGTTAAAGAGGATTCAAGCAATGGGAACTCCATTAGGACAAATCAGCCTGCCTCAAGCTCTTGGTCCCTTAATGCAAAACACAAAAGATCAGGGGAGGCAGGGAGGGAGGAAGGGAGAGAGAGAGAAGGGGGTGGTGGTGACTGGTGAGTTGTGACAGACTGACTGGTGAGAGACTTGGCATGTTTGCTTCTTCTGGTTCAAAATGTCCCAAGAAATCTTCACTTAGCAAAGATTGGTTTTATGAACTTATATAGGATTTTTTGTCTCTTTTATCTTTCTAATGCAATTAACAACTGAAAGAAGATGAGCATTTCTCTGTGATGACAAAGGCTCCCTGAGGAAGTTGTTCTAGGAAGCAAGGTGTAGAAAAAATAAAAGAACTCATGCACTATATAAACTATTAATCCTTTATCAGGAACTTTAATAAGACTCATTTTTTATCATCTTCAAATGAGTAAGATAAAAGAGATGTCTATCAATATGCCATCTTACACCTATAATGGAATGGACATTTTGTTAAAAGAAATAATTAAATTGGAAGCTATCTCTTTCAAATATATAGGAGCACATGCTTGATCCAATTGGTTTATACAATCTATTTTCAAAAACACAAGCCCACAGGGAAATCTAGTAATATATGAAGTTGCATAAGTGGAATATATAAAAAAAGTGCAAATAAAACTTGGGATTGGGTTGTCTCTGCTTACTGGAGGGGTGGGAGAATAAAGGAGAAGGCATAGAAACAACAATGAACAAAGGAAAAAAAAAGTGGGGGGGGGGGGGTGCAAATGGTTGTATTTTTTGACAATGAACTAATTAGTGGATAGTATGTTTGGTAATTTCATTAATCAGAAATGTCAAACCCATGAATAATGTGATTAATCTCATGAAAAATGGAGAGGAAGACTTGATGTAATAGGAGAATATAATAATACATTTTCTGACATCATTATTTAATCATCAATGCTACCGCTCCCTTTTTTTTTCCTTTTTTGTGTGTGTGTGTAACTGTAGTGTGCTAATGTCAAGAACCAAAATGGTAAAAGGCATAAGACTATGCATTTCCGACATCAAAAGGATTTCATATCATTTTAAGCAAACTGTACACAAATCTATCATTAGAAATGGAATTCTATTATGCTATAGTCAAGGCCACATACATATAGGTACAACAGATGCAAACAGTGGTGAAAAAATGGCTCTTGCAACAGACCTTCTGTGCAAATTGCATGTGTATTTTTCACTAATTGCAATGGACCCAACTTTCCCTGTGTATTTTCCTCTGCTAGTTTTACAAACACTAAAGTACATGAAAGTTTCATGATAACATAATTGAAAGAGACATAATCAGAAGGACAGTTCTAGATCTAGTAGAAGTGATACCTTTAAATTTGGGACAAGATTGAGGATGCATATGTTTGCACATACTCCAGATAAGCTTCTCCAACAACATTCAGCAAGTAGGGATCAGAAAGATCAACATTCAGCAATAACAAATAAGGGCAATCAAGTTTGACAGTGAAAGTTTCAAATGTTATAGAAGCATAATTGGTAGTGTGTGTGAAGCTCAATGCCAAAAGCATCTACCACTTGAAAGTATATATATATATATATATATATATATACACATCATATGATGGTGAAAAAAAAAATCAACATATCCAAAGTGCCAGGTTTTATCATTTCTCTCAAAGATGCAAATGCAACAATGGCAACACAACGACCATAATATGGCTTTTCTTTATAATCTTGAAATAATTATGTCAACCAATTTCATCCTTTTGTCATGTTACTGACAATAAAAATCCAATTTCTACATATGCTATACTAAGAATTTGGGATGTAGGAATGTAGATAACTCACCATTATACCAGGCCTCTCAATAAACTATCTTCATACTTCCTTAACAACCTCCTGAGTCGTCCTTCCAATAGCAAATAGGACCAAGCACTAAACACATATAAGCATAGATTTTGAACTGGCCATTATAACTACTTACTCATTTATACAATTATCAGACATTATATCATAGGTTTTATCATTTCTTCTCAAACCTATGAATAATGTGATTAATCTGATGAAAAATGGAAAGATCAGCAGAAAAGAACATTTTAGAAAAGAATAAGACATGCCCATCAGAGATTCTTATTGTTGCATGCATATGGATGATAGTGGAATCCCATGGAGAGACCCAATTAAGACCCACCCCCCTTCTTCTTCATCACATGCTTTTCAACCAAATACATTGACTCTACATCTTATTCTCTATAGTCTAGACTGCTTTTAGTAATAGCTAGTAGATGCAGTGACCAAAGAAGGACGATAGAAATTTGCCATAAATTATAAGAAATAAGTGCAATGAACATCTATAAAAAAAATTGGTGGAACATTTTGTTAAAAAAATAAAAAATAAGTTATCTCTTTCAAAAAGAGAACAACACACGCTTGATCACAATGGTTTTAACAATTTGTTTTCATATACACAAACTCACAAAGTAATCTAATAAATATATAGTTGCACAAAAGGAATGTATATATAAGTTCTATGATAAGGATGATATCTTCTAACAAATATAATACAATGAAAAGAAAATTTTGTTATATAAAACCCTAAGGAACTAATTAAATTGCAAAGTTCATTTAAACTCAACCTGCTCCTTAAAACCTTAAGAACCTGCTGCTTAAAAACTTATAAACCTGCTACTAATTATATACTTTACATTGCAGATTACCTTATAATATGCTACCTTAAGAACCTGAAAACCAAATTAATGATCACATTATTAATAATACTGTAGCCCATGTAAAACAGAGTCATCTGCAGGATCATTCTTTTTGTAAAAGACATCAATGAAAAGTTGCTAGTGGGTATATGAGAAAGAATAGTTCTTTCTTCCCAATTTTCCCCAACAGTATTTTAAGCAATAAGTGTTAATTTGTCTGCTTACTGATTTAAGCACTGGCATGAGCGCCTTGGCTGAGAGTTTAAATCCTTCTTGAATCTACGTTCGAATAGTTATAATATTGGCCTTCAAGAACTTAGCTGCAGAAACATAATTTCCGTTTGTGCCTACAGGAAACAACAGAGTGCCTCCTTCTTGGATGCAGCAAAGAATAAGCTTGTTGAAAAGAGTAAGGGTAGAATCCCCATATATGAGTTCAGAAGATTTATCAACTGGAAATCCATATCTATTTTCCAGCAACTGCTGGATTCCATACTGGACATCAGTTTCAGAATCAAGCGTGTTCTGTCTTGCAAAACCTTCAAAAAGGGATGCCTTAACTGCAGAAGGAATTGGTAGGAAACTTTGATCTACATCCATGTGAACCATAGAGCTTTCCTTTGTCTCAGTAATAGAAAGTTCTGCATCATTGAGAGCAGAAATGGCAGAACTTGCAAATCCAATAACCTTAGCAGACTTTTGATTAGTAGATTCCCTCTGCACAATGAAAGGACTAATTTTATACAATAAAACCAAGGTTGCAAAAGCATAGACAATGTCTCATTTAGGTTTTTGCGGCAAAACAAATCACCAAACATTAATAATCTTGTCTCATTTAGGTTTTTGCGGCAAAACAAATCACCAAACATTAATAATCTTTCAGCCATGTTTTACCCATGAGAACAAAACAATATCAGTTAGAGACATACACTTGTACACCAAGTATAATTGAGATTGTGGCGAGCTATATGAATAGATATCAAAATTTGATGGTGAATCCCTAAAGTTGATGATCTAGAAAGGAGTTGTTGGTATTATAATAAAAGTTAAAAAACTATGCTTGAAAATCAAATGTAACTGCATTCTCATTTGTACGTGCTAACAATATCAAATGCAAGAAAATAACACACCTAATAAATGAAAAAATGAAACCTTAACAGTTAAGCTAAAAAATACTCAACAACATGCTAAGATCAGTCAAAATACATTTCCATAGAATAAAAAAAATGTTTTGTATCATATTCAGAAAGTAAAGTTTTAGGGATCATATGATTACCTTGCATGGGAGGAACCGAAAGATACGACGTTGCCGGCGAGCAGAAGGTGGAGTTTCTTCTTGGAGCAGGATTTTCTCCGGCGTCCAGAAGGTTGAGGAGGTGAAGAATGTGAGAAAATTAAGTCAATCTAAAGAATTTTGTATATACTTGCAAGGTGACTACACCTTCAAACATGGATCTTAGAGCATGTGCACCAGCAATATCAGCACTGTACATGTAAAAAATCAAAAATTATAGAAATAGTAGAGAATCAAGTATCACCTTAAAGGAAGGAATTAATAGCCACATACACATCAAGAAACAATCCAGCATCAGCAAGACACTTCACTTTTGTACTTGCTGGAAACAGTTCCCAAAATTCATCACAGTGTAGTATCGATGACAAACCACAAGCAGAGCAACCAGAAAGAAGAGCCTACAAAAATATGTATGTTAAAATTTCAAAGACAGCTATGATTTATATTATGAGATAAGAAATACCTATTTGGCATTACGCATCCCTTCTGACATCAGCTCCTCCATAGCAGCTAACCAAATACGTTGACCTCAGAAATAAAGGCCATGAATCTAGTTAAGAAAAATTAGCACCATTGGAGAAGGATGGAAAGAGGCGCTTTCATTTCCTCATGCCCCACTACAAAAAAGATAATGAAATACAAAGCTAAAAATAAAATTGCAAGTGGGAAACACCATCAAGAGCAGTTAATGGAATGCTTTCAGTTATGAAGTAAAAACAAATGCACCATCAAATATCTTGGAAACAGGGAACTTTCTTTTCCATTTTGCCTGTTGGATTTAGGATAAAAGAATTATCATTGATAATTCCCACATTACTTATTATACATCAACCATGCCATACAATTAGAGTTATTGAGACCACAAAATAGTAAAAATAGTATTTAACCCCCCCATCCCATGGTATATCCTCTAAAGGATGACAGTTGTTTCTGAGTCATAATAAGGGATGACTGACTGTTTCTGTATCATATGAGCATACTCATGGTATATCCTTTAAGAAACAATGGTACCGTTGACCCTCATATTGCCCATGAAACCTGACCTACATCAATTGGCTCACAAAAATTGGCTCAGTTTGATTCTCGCATACTACTGGCAATTCCCAGTTAGCAGAACATAATCAGTGTCTAGAAAATCAGGAATAACATGTTGAATAAATTAAGAATTTAAGAAAATGTAGTTAATTGGGACAAAATAGTTAATAAATCAATATATATGGCATAAAACAAAAAAAAATCTGAGAAGACAGAAAGCATATAAGGGATGACAGTGGAATTCCATGGAGAAACCACCCAATAGGATAAATACAGAAATTTCTATTACTTCACATTGACAACTTTCAGTATAAAATATTATTCTGTGCTACTCTGTTTCAGCAGAACCCATCACTGGGAGAGACCTCCCAATCATCGTTCAAATTAATGAGTATTATAAAATTCTAAAAATGCATCACGTTAATTTAATTTGAGAACACAGTCCTGGTCGAGTAGGATTGCCCAAATCCTCCCCTTTTTTTAAAGAAATGGATCGATCCCCTCATCTCCCTCCACTCGCTTTCTTGCTTCCATCCCCCAGCGGCAGTAGCAGCAGACGTAGCGGGGATGAAATCGGCGACGACGGGAGATGATGGAGACCTTCACCATCAGAGCGTGCGCATCCTCTTCCCCTACGCTTACCCCCTCGACCAGGAGGAGGAGGGCGAGGCCGCCGCTGTAGGAGGCGGCGGCGGCGCAGGCGCGGTCGATATGATGCAGATTGATGAGGACGCCGACTGGCTGGTCGACCTTCTCGTCGGCCTCCCCTTGGACCCCCGCGGCGACGACAACGCTACGTCGACGATCACGGCTGAGACCTGCATCACGGGAGATGAGATGATGCTGCCGACCGAGGGCGTGGAGTGGGACCGCTGGCTTCTCCAAGCTCAAGATTCGGCGACTAACCCCCACGCCAACGATGACTCAACGGCGACGTCGGCGGCGGCTGAGATGTGGACTGACGGCGGCCGGTGGGAGATGCAGGTCGACAACAGTGACGATGGAGAGTGGGTGCTGCGTTTTGATGATTGGGTCCCCCACCCCTACGGCGACGATGCCGCGACGACCACAACCGCTGAGTCGCAGATCACAGGAGACGATCATTGGGATGTTTCGCAGCTGGGGATGGTGGACTCATCATGTTCTAGAGGGGAGAACAGGAAGGGGGAACGGGGGACGGGACTCGGAAGTTTAGATCTGGATGCCGACACTGGCATCATGCCAGTTCCGGCCTCGTATGTTCTGCAAATCTGCTCATAAATCGCATCTAATGCCGCCCGCTCCACCCCCGTCTCGGAGAGAATACGGAAGGACGCGATGTTGACGGGGGAGGGCTCTAGAAGGGAAGCAGTGGCCTGGAGAAATTTGAATGGGTAAACTCTACTGTTGCCACGTGTACTGTATCTAGTTTAGGCGGGAAACAGGGACTTCTGTTTTAGTATTATAGAATAGATTTGATAATATCATCATTAAAATTATGCAACATCAATAATTGAAGTAAAAAAGTTAAAAACACCTCATAAATGATGAGGTTGTGGTGTACTTTGATTGTTGTGTTATTTTAATATGTTATCAAATGGTGTTACTAAATTATTTTCCAAAAAAAATTATAGAAGGCTCTCTCAGCACTGCGGAACTGAGAAAGGAAACAGAGCGGGGGCGGCGCACTGGTGAGGAGGTTGCAGGCGTGGCTACGATGGGCGACGGCTGCGAGCAGGCGAGAACAGCAGCAGCACCGGCGACAGACGTGGGGAGAGCAGCACGGCGGTGACAGGTGCGCGCGAGCAGCAGCAGTGCAACAGCGGCGGCAGCAGCCGTGCGCAGACGGCGGAGGTGGACGCGATCAGGGGGAAACGTTGCCGGGGGCAATCGCGGACGACGGCGATGGCGCCGGGTGAACGACGTCGAGAACTGTGCAGGCGCAACGACGAGCAAGCAAGCAGCACGGTGGGGTGGCGTGCAGACGAGGCGGAGCGGCACACAGGTGAGTGTCGGCGGGCGGTAGAGCACGGCGGCAGAGGCATGCGATCGGCAAGGGCTAGCAAGAGCGTGGTGCAGCAGTAGCGGAGGCCGTTGGAGGCGTGCGATCGGCGAGGACTAGCAAGAGAGCGGCGCAGCAGTAGCGGAGGCCGTCGAGGCAGGGGCGTGAGTTGCCGAGGGCGACCGGACGACAGGGGTGGCGCACCGACGAACAAGAACAAACGTACGACAAGCAGGGTCGGTGCAGGCGCAGAACGCGGTTGTAGGTGACTGCAGACAACGCATCATTGACGACAGGGATCTTTCTCGCTCTGATACCAGTGAAGGAAAACGGCGGAGAGGAAGAAGTGGTTTGGGGCTCCGGTGTAGATCAAGTTCGCGATGTATCATCAACATGGTAAGTACCCCATGTATATATGAGGCTCCCTTCTAATTTGTACCTCCGCCCCATAACTGTCTCCCAAAAGATAAAGCCGAAATTATCTTTTAATTATCTCTAACAACTTAGATTTATCTCATTAATTGGCTTGCCATTATCAGATTCCTAGATAGTTGGACATATCCCAACATGGCTCCCATCCCACCCTATCCGATTCTTCTGCGTCATGGATATATATGCCTGCGGAAGGGGGAATTGTGAGAGCAAATTCCACCCATCCTGTGCGTGCCAAAACGTATCTGAAGCAATTAAGAACTTGGATGCACCGGTTAAGAATTTTGACCCACCTTAATTTCTATCCGTGTCAAAATAGCTGGACTTTTTAAGAATTTAGGATACAATATTTATGTGTATGAGATGTGTAGTTATTGGGTTTGGATATGCTTAATTACTCCACAAAGATTCTCACTTATCTTGCACAAACTTTGACTCAACTTCTCATAATTTATGGGTTTTTAACATCAACTTTTGCTGGTACACTAAAATTTATCAAGTGATCACTCATACACTTGTATTTGTACATGTATCCTCTACCCCCAACTTCCAACACCACATCATACATCAACTTCTTCTCCGTTGACATCTCTTCTTTTGTAAATGCTGACAATATTTCATTTGAAAATATTTTTTTCCACTTCATAATATGTAGACTTTTACGCCAATTTTGATTCAGTCTCTACTTTTCACTAATTCAATTTTTATCCACTTTTCATCATTTGTAAATTTTTTTATAAGTTGGTAAAAAAAAGAGAAAAGTGCGGAGAAGTCGCGATCGATCCCGTCATCATTTGTAATTAGAATTAAGGGCAAACTAAATAATTGTCATGACAATCACAACACTGATCTTCTTTTGGTAGGTAATAATAATGATGTATGATCAAAGGACTCATAACTTATCATGCTCGACATGGGTCTTTTCAACGTAGTGCGAAATTTTACGCCATATGTGTGATTTTTGCGCAACACAATAAATTATCTTTTATTATAGCTAAAAAATAGAATCTACGTGCATCTTTTTTTCTTATAATCGATCGTCTCATCATCATCATCATCAGACTCTTATCTCTCATTTGGGGTCTTTTTTCTTATCCTATCATTAATCAGCCATCTCTCCTATCAAAATTTGTTTTTTGGTAAGTAATATCAAAATGAATTAAATAAGTGAATTGTTATCATGATCATCAGTTTTTGGGATTTTGTTTTTTGAAAGTAAATCTGCCAATAAAAATGAGAAATTCTGATAGCATGAAGTTCCAACATGGGATAATGTCTAGTTAGTTGTCCCAACATGAAATTTAGATAAGTATTAATACACCCATTTTCAATTCAATTCATTATATATATATATATGACCTTCTTGGCTAATTTTTTCTTTCAAGAAAATGTCAGCTTATTCTTTGTCAATGCTTCACTAACAATTCAATTCACTATCCACTGCCTTTCCCATGGCCTCCAAAGCTCCAAGCATAAGAAAAAAGAGGATCTAAACATATTCCTCCAATGGAAGTATGTTTGTCAAAACAAATTTCAAGTTTTTGCAAACTGCCCATATTCTGTTTTTAGATTATTTTGCAGATAAATCCCTGCAAACTAGGCATCCTAATAAAAATTACCACGTTAGAAAGACCTAACAAAAGAGTGAAAATATTAAAAGCTGTGCTTTAGCCTTTAACTCATTTCAAACTTTGTTTTACCATCCCATTAAAACCACATCTGGATTTGCTGAAAACATGCAGCAACGCAGACTGTGGTCTTGGTTTAAAGCCACCAGTACGACCCCCCTCTGCTCTATAAATACCACCATTTGAGACTTCCATCAGCCATCATCTCAGAGAGGGTGTTGCTGTGGGGAAGGAGGCTGGCTCCCCAAAACAGTGGGAATACGGGCGTGGAGGAAAGCCTTGTAGTGCTTCCTCCTCTTTACCACTGGGGAAAGACATGGATCTTTCCCGACGTCTCGTATTCCCACAGTTTTTGGTTCTATCTCCTTCCCCCAGAGCCTCCAACCAGCTGGAAGACAGACCTTCCATCTCCTTCCTTCTCAACGACGGCTATATAGGAGCCAAATGCTTTAACGTGCAGCAAACGCTGAGCCGTCCGCCGGAGGAGTTCTTCTACCTTCCCCTCGCAGTGCCGTCGTCTCTGCGACTGCAAGGATCGATGACGCGGTGGGGGTGGAGGAAGAGTTCGCTCTTTTGCTCGGCCTGGGGAGAAGGAAGCCAACCTCGTCGCTGTACTGCTTGGATGGGTATTCGGTGGGCGGCCATGCGCCTCCGCTCTGGTTCATGGCGTTCCGCGTTACACCTGTTCTCTCCTCTCGGTAGAGTTGGGTTGGAGTTAGGAATCGAAAATGATATTTTCGTATTATTTTTTATAAAAAAAAATAGAACTAAGTCGAAAATAAAAAATAATTAAAAATATTTAATACGATTAAATGATAGATGTATATAACATAGGAATAATGGTAAAATAGATATCTTTGATAATAATAGGTATAATAAATACTACGAGAGAAACAAGTTAACTAGATTCTATTTATAAATTAAGGAGAATCTTAAAATTAGTCTAAAATTATCTAATATTAAAAAATAGGATAAATTAATTAGGAGTCTCTATCAAATTTTTGATTTATTTGTTAGTCCATAACAGAGCTGTAACTCATTACAGTTAGTGTTATCACCTGTTACAGCATACGTTAAGCCTTGTTACAGTAAAAACCTCTCTATTACAGTCAGGGACTTCTAATTAATTTGTCCTAAAAAATAAGATTTTAAGAATATATATTTTTATAAATAAAATAAAATTTATATCTTATCGAAAATGAAGACAAAATAATAGAAAATAATTAAAAATAAAAAAATGAATACGTAAAAGTCGGAAATAAATCTGAAAGTCGGAAAATAGATATTCATCGACAACCCTACCTCCCAGAGGGAAGGGGGAGGGAGGAGGGCGAAGCAGATATATAAATATTTTTAACAATATATTATTTTTACACATTGCATAAAATACCTGTAAATTTTTCTTTTTATCATGGCATGATTAAATCTGAGATATCTTTGTCATATTCTGTAACATACACGTACAATATTTTTTTTGCCTTTATTAACTTTACAGCTTTGGACCGGAAGTTAATAACGAGGCGTGTTCTGTTATCCCGAATTTCTCGAATATAATTCCTTCCAGGAATGATATATTTTTACAGTTTTTCATATAGGATAGTTTATATGCAAAAGTTTCTACGAAAAAAAAAAGCTTATATACAAAGTTTCACTGGATTTTTTTTTGGCAAAAGGGTATATATACGGTATTGAATCTGCAGTCCAAAATAATTAGCTTTAGGGAAATTTATTAAAATAATCATATGATTTTTTAGACTCACTAAACCTTGAATGTTTATTGCCTCCAAATGCTTTATTGGAGCGTGACGTCATCTATTTCCTTTTTCTTTTTAAAAAAAATTATGTTTTCGATTAATTGAGAGCATAGTTGATATACACACAAATAATTATATAACGCACATAAATAATAAAATAATATACACAAATGACATAATAATACACACAAATAATGTGACAATGCACACAAATGATATAATGTGTCACACTATTTGTGTGTATTATTATGTAATTTGTGTATATTATTCTATTATTTGTGTGTATTATTTTGTGCACACAAAATCTCTATCTCATATTATATTATTTTTTATATTTAATAAATAAATAATTAAATATAAAATTATTTCAAATAAATTATGCTCCCGCTTCTTTTTAACCATCAGCTGGCGGTCAAAAGAATTTGCAATGCTTGACCTCTCAAATAATAATGTAAACAACAATGTAGGGGTTAATTTTAAATCTTTTTAAAATGTTACGATTCGAAGAGTTCAGGATGTTACGTTTTGACGTGTTAATGTTGTGGCATTTAAATAAGATATTTCAATAAGTAAACGCGTTAAAATATTATAACATCGTACCTTATCATGGTAAGATGCTATGTAATCTATACTATATATTAGAAAGGGACACTTTGAACTTTCGTCCGGTTCATCTTAAACCCGGTTTAGTTCTCTTCAATTCCGGTTCACCTAAAATTTGTTCCTTTTTATTACCCAACTTAAATACACCTTCTGAAATACAACCTTCCTCCTTCTCAGTTGTAAAATGCTTACAAACGTTTTGTATTCACCATGTAACGGAAGTGTCTATTTTATTACGTAACGGAAGTGAATGAAGAATGCCACAAGTAATGCGCCCCCAGCCTGCAGCCTGCAGCAGGACACGGGAAGGTTGCCTCGGCGCCGGAGGAGGATGTGGAGTGCAAGTACGTCAACGTGGGCTGGGCAACAGATCGCCTCGGCAGCGGAGGAGGAGGTGGAGTGCAAGTATGTGGGCTGGGCATGCAACAGAATACTCACGCATGCTTCCACCTTCCTCTACGCCCTCACCAACAAGGTCCTCTTCATCAACCTCGGCAAGGACATGCTTGGAGTCTTCTGAGAGCCCTTCTCGGACACCACCTGGCTGCTATTGCCAGGCTACCCCATCTCTGACTTCGAGTCTTTCTACCGCTCTCATCTGCAGAGTTACGTACCAACCTGTTGAAGAGAGAGAAGCGATGATCAACAGCGACGACGCCAGTGGACTCGTCAGATGAAGCCCCTCTCAACATGTTCATAATCCCTCATACCATCCTCCCCTTCCCTCTCCCACATGTTCTTCATGCAGCACTCTATTGAGGAATCATCTGTTAGAAAAACAGAGTACCGTAAAAGAAGAGAATTTGGGTTACTTTGTGTATCGAAGCAGACCCGTATGCATTATAATGAGAGAATATACAAGATAATCTGATCAACATATTTTACATGTACAGGTTATGTCACTATGTACACTAGAGACAACGTTGCCAGGAGAGTCCTCCAGAGAGCCAGCGTTGGAATCCTTTGCTTTATCTGCTGCATAGATAGGCTGGACAGAGTCCAACGTAGCTTGTGATATATTTGTTGATATATCCGCTCAGCAATCAATTGTGCTGCTTTTCTTTTATGCTAATTTTTTGCTCTTGATTTCTCTTATCTCATTGGAAAAAAAGGCCGCGTACGCAGGACCAGTGCCCGCCGGCGGACCCAGCCTCCCCGCACTGCGTAAGCAATAAGAGCCGATTCCCCTGTTGCACTTTTTGAGTTCTTACATTACCCATCTCCTCACGATCTTGTTCTTGCTCTTAACCTTTTTACTTCCTTCAGCTCCGTTCCTGACGGCGCTTTCCGTGTTGCCGCCGCCCGCTCCCCGGTGTATTCGACCCCCGCAGACGCACCTTCGGGCTCTACGCAGCCGGGAATCGAAGGCCTTCGTCCGCTCCTCCTCCCGAGCTCTGTAGTGATGGCGCCACGCATCTGCCATGCATGCCATCCAAGGAAGCATTGATATAAGATCAGCTAGCAACTTACATGCAGAATCTGCGATGGTGCCTGAGATCAACCATTACTCTAAATTTATATATGATGTGTACTGCATGCATGTAGAGATGTCAGAAGAAGCGTCGGTCCTGGACCCGGAGTAGTGGTTCTTCTTCTGCCCGAAGCAGGCGAGGGAAGCCCAGGGAGTGAGACCTATCCGGACAACGCGCTCCGGCTACTGGAAGGCCACCGGATCCCCGACTCCCGTCTTCCACAACCAGCGCATCATCGGCATCAGGAAGACCATGGTCTTCTACCAGGGCCGAGCTCCCGCCGGCCGCAAAACCTCCTGGAAGATGAACGAGTACAGAGCTGCCCAGGAAGACGGAGAATGCTTCATCATCCGCTTCGGCAGCTTCAAGTACCGCAGACGTAAAGGTACTATAAATATACCCAACCCATCATCACAGGGTGAATGATGCATGCATGCGATCAAATGAACGAAATGACACATCTGGGATCATATCATGATCGTTCTATATATTTACATGTGATGTGCAGTGTAGAAGTGAGTTCAGCTTGTGCCGGGTGTACAAGAAATCCGGGCACCTGCGCTCGTTGGACCGGCGGCCCATCGTGAGAGTGGAGAGGGAAAACCCTGCCGCCGACGACGACGTTCATGTCCTCCCCTCGGTAATTACCAGCACGTCGCCGCCTCCTGATCACGGCAACGCTGCTGCAAGTGCTATGACGAACGACAGATACCTCGGCGTCCCGTTTGATGGGCAAGAGCACCCTGCCATGGAATTAGGTGACGTCGGCGACTGCGACCTGGAAGAACTGGACTTGGGATTCCTTGATTGGCTTCGACCGGATCTGATCTGCTAGCTATATATAAAAGATGAGACCTTGTTTTTTTCATCTGACCAATTATTAATCCTTCTCCTCATTATTTACATTTTAATTGACAGTACTGGTGCAAGCAATGCATGCAGTTCATAGCATAGAAATTGTAACCTCATGAATTCGTTCTAAAAAGCAACAAACTGATTAATTTTCATGAATAATGTTAAGCTCCTTGCCCGCAGAAAAAGCGTTACGTGGAGCCTGACATGTGGAAGGGCACGGCCCCCCCGTACATTAAATGTACTTTTTTTTTCGGCACTAACAATGAATACAAATACTTCAACGGATATTTATGCTAGCATCTTATTCGTGGGCATCTGAAATGCATATTTAGTTGATTATTTAGCTCGGTACTGGATTTTATGTCAATATATCTTTTACTTGTTTTTCTCTTTTAAAAAACTTATTTCTATATATAGACTAGATAATCTATTGCAATACATATTTACAATTTTCTTTTTGTCATGCTATTTAATAATATAAGACATCTATTTTTATTTGAGTTCATTCTTTCATCTTTATCTTGAAATATATTTAAATCAATTACGTCTTACTTAAAATTAATATACAACTTTTATTGAATCTTTTTACATTTGTCCAGAATATATAAATATATATATATATAATATATATATATATATATATATATATATGATGGATGTTGGGGTGCAACAGGCGACTACGCCACACCCCAAGAGTGGTCGTTGGATGGCCATCCAATGGCCCTAATGTTTTTTTTCTTCTGTTGTTGGATCGTGATCCAATGGCAGTGACTAGGGTACGGCAGGGCCACATCACAGTACCTCAACATCACTCATATATATATATATATATAAACATTTGATTGTTATAAAATATTAGAGTATATTATGAAAATAGTTGAGAACGGTAAGATTCAAAGACTTCTACATGATGAAAGAATTATCTATTTTATGAAAATTTTACATTTCAAATGTTACATTTATAAGTATATTATATTTTTTTAGGTTATCAAAATAACGATAACAAGCACAAATAATCATATAGATATCTTGTTATCAGGAAAGTAATTGACAACTTAAAAGATAAACATATGTTGATCAATCAAAAATTTTGCATCATATAAGTAGCACGTGTCAAATTAAATCTTTTACTTTGGTGATCATAATCTTCTTCTAATTAACTAGAATTAAGAGAAGAAATTAGGAGAATATTTGACAATGTTATAAAGAGTTTAAATAACATAAGCTTAATTACTCTGAGTAAAATAATTAGTTTTTAAACTTTTTTGTCAAGTTAAATATCTCTTTTATTTGAATACACATTCTTCATCAAATGCTTTATCCCAATAAACCATAGCAAGTATATTTTATTTATTTTTAGTAGAATTGTCTTCATGAATCTAACTATGATAGTTTTTAATTTTAAAATTTGCATCCACATATCATTTAGCTCATATGAGAGTTGTCATCTGAAGTTGAAGTCTTTGTTAGTGAGGCAATGACTATAATTATTTGCGAGACAAAGTGTTAAAATTTGATAAATCTATTCTTAAAAATATATAGTAAATAAAATATATTGTTAAATTCTTTAAAAGAAAACTAATCAAAATAGAAAGTTATCTTTTCATATATTATTTTTTAATATATATAAAATTGTTTTTATTTAATTTTTAAATTATAATTTTAATAATTATATTACATGTTCATAATTGCTTAAAGTTGGTTTAAATTCAATTTGTATCTTTCTTACTTTCTAAAAATTTGTTTATCATGCCAAATACATTTTATAAAATAGTAAATTCAGTTTATAATATCAAATAAAATATAATTGATCTATTTTTGTTTGAAAAATTATATTTCTTTATTTATTTTTTTAAAAAATAAAAATATCTTTATTTATTTAATTTTTAAAATTATTTCAAAAATTATATTACACTCATAAATACATCACACGCGCGAAGCGCGTTTCTTTGACTAGTATTTTAAGGTGTTAATATCTTAAAATATTTGGCATTCAAATGTTACGCAGTTAATATGTTAAAGTACAATGGACTAATCTTGCAACGATGAAATTGCAATGTTTTAAGTGAGTTAAAATGCTCCTTAAGACATTTTCAAGCGTTACACTTCAAATATTGAAAGATTAATATAACGTAACTTCACATATTACATTTAAATATCAGCGTAAACATCTGTTGCGTGATGCCATATAAATTTGTGTGATAAAACCGATCACTAGCGAAAAGAAAGTGGAATATTTTTGAACCGAGGCAACAAGTGAGGCTCCACGGGAAAGGCCACCTGCAGCCATTTCTTTGATCTTGGCTGTGAATGATTTGTCAAGTGTTCAGCCTGGCTAGAACATTTTTTTGTTGAGAAATGCTTTTAGCAGTAGTCAAGTATAAGGTTGGCTGTATCATGTGAATCCACCGTGTCACATTATCCGTAATATGGTACGATATGATTCATTTCGTATTGATCAGTCGTCAGAAAATATCAAGTCGGACGATAAATTTTCATCTCTTTTTGAAGATCAAATAGATCATGAGATCTAGATGTTACCTTGATAAAAATCAATCGACTGATTTTAGACTTTGATCTATTAGTCGTTTGAGAGTGTTCATTAGAGAAATCGGTCGACCAATAAAAAAAATTGATCGACCGATTTTACTGTACTGTGCCGACCGTACCAGAGCTTGCAAATACCCAAACACAATACGGTACGATCATGCCGTTACGATACGCAACGACACGACAAAACCTAGGCAAGTACTACTATTCTTAAACACCATTTTTTTAGTTGTATAGATCATTGGAAAAATCTATCTTATCTCGAATTCGAATCCAGATCCTCTCCCTCCCCACCCATCCCAGGTGTACACTCCTCAGACACAGAGACTTGAAACAAGGGCTGCCAACGGGTCAGAAACAAAAATGACACTTTCCGAATCTATTTCCTATAAGAAAATTAAAAATAGATTGAAAACAGAAATGATCGAAAATATTGGTACGATCAAATGGTAGATGTATAGAGCATCAAAAATAGTGGTAGAAGATATGTCTTTGATAACAATAGGCATAATAAACGCTACGAGAGAGACAAGTTAATTAAATTTTATTTACAAATTAAGGAGAAACCAAAACTTAATCTAAAATTTTTTAATATTAAGAAATAAACTTTTAAGAGTATATATTTTATAAATAAAATAAAAATAAATTGGATATCCATTGACAACCCTACTTGAAACCCATTCCATTAGACTTAACATCAAGATGCATGTATCTGAAGCGAGGCAACTACCCACCCATCCCAGTGCATATCCAAAATATCTCCTTTTTGTTTCACACAATTTGCACAATAGATCGACTTACATAAATAACTATTCTGCCTATGCAGACTACAAATTTAAAAGTTTCATAATAATATTAAACTTCCAAGGAGGATCTCCACATGCAAGAAAATGCTAGGAGATTAAACCCTCATAAATTTATGACTTAAATCCATTCCACTCCGAGCAGAAAAAAGAGATTAGAAACAAGAAGGTAACGTATTCAGGCAAGGTAGGACGAAGATTAGCTAATACGCCGTACGTCCATCAAGTGGCATGTAACAACATCATGAATTGAGGGGAGAAGGGGACAAGGCAAAGTAGTTCACGTCTAACTGGAGAAAGGAGAGCGAATGGTGCACTCTCCCCGCAATAACTTTATAATACAGAATAAGTGAACACAATGTAATTCAAAAGATCCCTGTGCACGCAATGCAAGACAGAGAAAAATCGACAGACGTTTCCTTCAAAATAAAATAAAAAAACACTTTACTTTGAGTTGAAACTCACTACAAATCACAAATTTCCTTGTGACTGTCAAATTTACGCACTTGCAGCACACATCATGGTACAACATATGTTATCTTCACATCCTTCAACCGACGAAAATAGAGGAGAGATGGATTCTACAGGATGCTTTCATTCAGAAATAAAAATACATTTCACTTTCTTGGCGACATTCCGAGCGTTAAGTAGAAAGTGGCTACAAAGACTTGGAGCAAATTTTCTATGGTGACCAACAAAAATGCAGATCCGTGATACATTTCTTCATTTTGAAACTGCAAGAATGTGTCACCTGTCATGTTCCATTATTTTCTTTGTTCAGGGCCCAGATGGTACTATTACGCAGATAAAAAACCAAGAAAAAGGGAGGGCGCCAGCCCCTTCTTCACACAACTTAGTGTGATTTGAAATGAACTTCTATTATATCATCGTCCTCCATACCGAGGCTGCCTGGGGTAGCAGACGGACTAACCTTGTCACCGTCAAAGCAAAACACTAGACTTTCTAGGTTGCAATTGATACGATTAGCATACATTTTGAAAATCCTCTCAAACTTGTCATCCTGCAAGAAAGATGGACACAAACTTAATTCTCCATTTAGAAGATGAATGATGAAACTCCAAAATAAAAACGAAAAGAAAGGCTTCAAAGGCCTTGAATATGTATGTCATAGAATAGAACATATTGCGGGGAACACGGGACTTAAGAGGGAAAAAAAGAGAACCCAACTGATTCTACAGCAAAAACGCAGAGAAGAATGTCACGTAGCAACAAAAATACTCCCAAGATTTGGTCAGGCCAGACTAGGTGAATCGGAGAACTGCTTTAAAAAATCATAGATGATAATGTCCGTTAAGTATAAATAGCAAAATCCCATAAGCATGATCATCAAAAGCAGCATTATCACAATCATCATTAAGATCATATGATATATGAACATCATCATTGCCGAATGTAGAGACACACTTCCGAAAGTTGCACAGGGTTCATCACAGACCAACCCAAGAAATAAATTTCAAAGTTCAAACTAAAACTTCAAACCGAAGTGTCACCTTGAAGACACGGAATTCCTTATGTCCATCTTTGTCCTGAATAGAAATAAGAATTTTAGGCCTGTCAACTTTTGGCTTGACAGCTTCTTTTACTTCAGCTTCAAGGTCATCTGATTTCACCCTGCTACCGATCTCTCTTTTTGCAGACTCAATAACAGTCCTCATCACATCCTCTGCTGACCGAGTAAATGATGCTAATTCCTGCTTCTTCAGCCTTTTGATCAAATTCATTACGCGAGATTAGATATAGTGCACACTAAATGAAATAATGTACACCCTGAACAAACGACGCAGGATTACAAGGCATCAACAGAAAGAAGTAGATTAGGTATGCAGTTTTTTATGTACCTTGATCTGTTTAATTGAGGTCATGATTACAACTATTTTGTCAAATTAACTGAACCAGTAAATCAGAATATAAAATTCCTCAAAATTTTAGAATACCTTATTACTGAACTATCTCGGACAGAACTGAAAAGGTAAGAATATCCAACCTACTGATTATTCAGTAAAATATTATAATATTATATGGCTACGGACATAGACTGAAATCAGGATAGAAAGTGGAGTAAGTCCTCAATATGACAATTTTTCAATACATGACAAGACAGTAAATTTCCTTCACATAACAGATTGTAAATGAGCATGGTCCAGGTTCCCATGTGCCCAAAGCATGGTTAACTTATAAGGAATACACAATCAAAACACATAGGAAGAGTATTTTCACTACTCTGAGGTCATTTAGCTACAGGTCCAAGCTTGTGTTATTCCTATATTAGCATTGGGAATGAAAAACCAACAGAAGCTAGCCACAGAGGCTTAAATGCTGAACAGTCAGAAACTTTTGAGATATTTGCAACAAATCTAAGCCTAAAGATCTTGTCATCAACAAGCATAAGTTACAAAGCTGCATGGAAGGATGCACTAAAGAATAAAAATGGATTGATATGGAGACAAAAGCATCCAAAGAAATTGTATTCTCTCCTAAATCCTAATGGCCTCCGAAGTGTTTGATACATCTCCCACTCGTTGAGCTGCCAACCAGATATCAAGGATGCATAGCTGTCAAGGGATCTGCCTAGGCAGCAAGGCAGAAAAAGACAGGTCCCTGTAGGATAAACCCATTTGGCTATTCTGCCATGTCTTCTTTTATGGTTCTGTGAAGCAAATGCCATTGACAACCGGTAACATAGTAACTGAGTGTGAGATTCTGCCATGCCTTGTTGCCTCTCACTGGCAGCAGCTGTCCCTTTTTCTGACTTTTCTTTCAAACATGTGATGAAAGAGAAAGAGAGAGTTTTACTTTGGGAGAGAAAAGGGTAAGAGGGTAGAAGGTGTAATCAGAAAGACTAGGGATGAAAGAGAGTGAGAAACTATGCAGGCCTAGGAAGAGACAAATGATGGCTGTCAGTTTTATAAACTTCAAGACCTTTGCTCGCTGCCAGTTTGGAAATAGCAAGAGCATGTGTTCAACAGATAAATAACTAGCAATTGCAGCTTTGAAGAGCCATGTTTGCAGATCCCAGGCCAAAGCTTTTTGAGATAGGCTAATTTGGACCCCTAGCCAAACACAGCTGATCCCCTTAAGGGATCAAGGATCATCAGTTCCAGGATCCCACTGATTTATTGAAATCGATCAGATCAAAACAATCTTTTTAAACCTTGACTTCCTCCTAAATAATTTTATCAAAAATCATCTTACAAACAATTGACTAGTTCTTTCTATGCTTATAGTTTTCCTGTTTGCAAGACCTACTTAATTTCCTATATCCAGTAACATTTCCTTTCTCGCTTTAGTAATTTTTGTCAGCAAAAAGGGCTGCTTTTGCTACAATCAACATTCAGCATGTAGACTATAGTTTAATAAAAGTGTCCTGGCATATAAGTATGTGCTCCTAAACCGCCCAAGATAAACGCTATTTAAGATTTTATCCACAGATCTAGTATTTTCCTTTTACATGCTCGTCAAGTAAGAAAATAATGCATTGTCTCAATCGAAAGCTTCCAATAACGTCTGCGTCTCAGAGTACCTCAATGTTTCAAATCTACCTAATGTTTTCTGGTTATCTGTAGCAATGAAGAAATAAGTCAAACAACCAGGAAGTTCGACGTGGAACTCTAAACTGTACTTGGAGATAAACAAGCATAGCAAATCAATGTGGTACCATACGATCCACAGAATCACCGAATCCATAGGGGAATTAAATTAAAAGGGTAGTTGAAAATGGAGATCGACCGGAGAATCGAAACAAAAAACTATACTTCAACAATTCTGAAACCAGATCAAAACCCACCTCAACTCCTGTATAGTCTTATCCTTCGCTAATTCCGCGGAGGAATCTGCGAAGACGTCCGGCGGGGGAGGAGGCAGCCAATCTTCTTCTTCATCCCCATGTCCCTTATCACCGTCCAAACTCACCACTTCGTCCTCCACCTTCCGGTCCTTCCCCTTCAATCCATCCGATCAAACATCAGCACACGCGCAAAAACAAGCACAAAAACAACCTAAAACCCTAGAACGACCCGCATAACTCACCGAAGCATCCGAACACTTCTTCCGCTTTGGGGCCGGAGAATCCGCGCCATCGTCTGATCACCAAAACCCAAAACAAAGAAAAACACACAAAAAGGAAAACTACATTAATCGGAAGCAAGAATTGGAGGCGGAAGCACCACGAGCAGGGCGGCGCACCGTCATCCAGCACTATGAAACACGCCGGCTGGACGCGGCTGTAGTCGAAGAGCGGCTCCAGCTCCTCCTGTGCCTCCTCCTGCGATAATCCAACGGCAAGGTTTCAGCCATGGAGAAGAACAACCAAAAACCCTATACCTAGAGAGACCTCGATCGGCAAGACAGGAAAGGGGAATAGAGGGAGCAAGGCAGGAAGATTGCAATCACCATTTCCAGATATTAGGGTTCCGACGACGCGGAGAGGGGAGCTGCGGGCCTCTTCAGCTCCCGTCGCTCTGAATCGGGGAGAAGACCGCAGCTTGGCGCGCGCTCTGCGAAATCCGTTCGCATGTTGGAACTTCGCAGTTCGAACTTCGAACTGGGATTGAAGAAATTTGAGAATAATCTCACATTAATACCCCACCTCTACATATTTTGTTTTCCTACTCATACTTGTCATATTTACATATTTATGATAAGTAATAAATAATAAATGGGATCATTTTGATCACATTTTTCTTTTGAATATTAGAAAACTTGTGTGCATGTTTTGCTAAAATGTAGGTGAAAGTGAAACATCCTTCAATTAAAACATAAAAATAATAAACTAACATAGTATATAAATGGTTATGATAGTACTTCATCTTAAATTTTTTGAGTTTAAACACGAATATAATATTTGATTAAATTTTTTTACAGAAAATAATTTAATATAACTAACCCAAAATAATAGAATATAACTCTGATAATGATGATGATAGCACTTCACCTTTTGAAGGTTACGGGATGCCAACTCATTTTGATTATGCAAAGGAGACTCAAAGATAATATTTTTTCTCTCTTAACCTACTTAAGTGTAATGTCAATTGACGGTAGTAGGGTGGAGCATGAGATTAAAAGTCTTTTCAGAAAAATTACATGTATATCTTTAAAATCTATCATATTTAAATATATGTTTTTAAAATCTTCAAATTATATTACATATCTTTAAAATAAAAAAATATCAGTTATGTTCGTATGGTTAACAATTTGTAAAAATAAAAAGAATATTCTATTAATATATAAATATAACAACTAAATAAGATGCAAAAATATTAAATATCTTTTTTCAAGAGGGGATAGAGAATGATAACCGAGTGGGTTGACCAAATAGAGTTAGGGCCCAATAATTGGGGGGAGAGAGAGAGAGAGAGGGAGAAAGAGAGTTGTAAAAATTTTTTTTTTTTTTGAGTTTTCTAATTGACAAGCTAGTCTGTTTGTTTTGTTAATTTAATTGTGGTTGAGTTTAAATAAATGAAATCAATGATAAAGACATACATCATAAAATATATAGAATGTAGGGGTACGTATAAGATATAATATGTAAATATTAGAGATATATATTCAAATAATGATATATTTTAGGGTCTATATATAATTTTTCTTTTTTAAAAGATAAAAAATTACAAGAAAGATAAAAACTCACGCTCGCTTGCACTTTTATAGAAGTTCAAACATTTATACATTGGCTCAACAGAGGGGTTGTTGTATTTGTGCCATTAACTCCTCTGTGTCAGCCTCGTATACAAAGAAGTTGGTTCTATAATAGTGTTTAAAGTAGGGAAAATTAATTAGAAGTCCTTGTGAGATGGTGTACTTAATTTATCATCTCTATCAGAAGATCAGAAGTCATATAGTCTCTTTTTTTGTATTATTTAATTTCTAGTCTCTACTTTTAATTTTTTAGTATTTATGAGTATTGAGAGACGAGCCATCCTTTTAGTATCAATTTTTTCTTATTTTACTCTTCTTTCTTCTGGTCTTTCCTTATGTAGACTTACATTCATTACAATTATTATACATATCGCCTACAGTAAGTTTTGATATCATTTATAGTAAATCTATATATCACTTACAGTAAGTCTTCATATCATGTACAGTAAATCTTCGTATCATTTATAGTAAGTCTTTAATATCACTTACAGTAAGTATTCATTTCACTTACTGTTAGGGGTGTAAACGAGCCGAGTCGAGCCGAGTAGTATGCTGCTCAAACTCTGTTCGTTAATTTTTAATCGAGTTCGAGCCGAGCTCGAGTATTGAAAATGCATGTTCAAACTCGTCTCGTTTAAATATTCTCGAGCTCGAGCTCTTAACGAGTATCTTAACGAGTTTAATTGAATTTGCGAATTCATATATATAAGTAAATCCAATCCAATGTACACGTAAAAAACTGATCGTTCATAAGACCTAAATTTATCTTATTTCAAGCTCATATCTCAATATTTTGATAAGTTGCTTAATTCAACTATTTTAATATAATATTTGAAATATATTAATAATTTATCACAAGTAATATGAAATTAATAGATAGACACCGCAAAAGATGGGGTTGGTGCGCGAAAAGGTAGGAGCGGTGTTGCAACTCCCCTTCGCACACCGCCCAGAGCCCCCTTTCTGTA
Organism: Colocasia esculenta; assembly: GCA_014218235.1. Lineage (NCBI taxonomy): Eukaryota > Viridiplantae > Streptophyta > Magnoliopsida > Alismatales > Araceae > Colocasia > Colocasia esculenta. The sequence goes on along the minus strand of CM024764.1, from coordinate 92,371,093 downwards.
CCATTGGTGACTATATTGCGGTCGCCGAGAGCACCATCTACCACTGACGGATGGTCCCCAGTGGTCGTTGGAGATGCCAGTGGCCGACAACGTGCCCCTCGGCCCCACCGAAGGGCTCACCTACTGCGTAGGTCGGTCTCGGGAGGAAGAAGATACTTGATATGTTGGGGGACCTTGCAACACTAAATTTTATGTTCATGCCCCTATTTACATGATTTGTGTATATATCCTCATTTACATAATTTGTGTATATATACTATGGATTTAGTCTATGACATTTAAGCCCTCATAAATATTTTATATTGTAATAATAACTGTATAAAAATAAATAAATATTTTTATATCAATATATACTTATTATATTTAAAGAAATATTTAAACAAAATGTTAGCGAGTACTTAGACAAGCTCTTAACGAGTATTTAATCGAACTCTTAACGAACTCTTAAACGAGCTGTTCACGAGTATAATCAAGCCGAGCTCATATGTGTTCAAACTCGGCTCGTTTATGAATCGAGCTTTTTTGTTGTTCAAACTTGGTTCGTTAATTAAATAAACGAGTCGGATCGAGCTTTTATCGAGTCGAGTTTCGAACTACTCGTCGAACGTATCGGCTCGTTTACACCCCTACTTACTGTAAGTCTTTATTTCACTTACAGTAAGTCTTTGATATCACTTACAGTAAATCTCTATATCACTTAATGTAAGTCTTTGATATCACTTATACTAAGTCTTTGATATCACTTATAATAAATCTATATATCGCTTACAGTAAGTCTTCATATCACTTACAATAAATATTTGACATCACTTACAATAAGTCTTGGTATCAGTTACAGCTTACATCTATAAGATTTTAGAAAACAAAAAAATTCTATTTATTTGTGAGTGCTAAAATTCAAACTCAAATCTTCACAAAGTCAACATGGGATACCCTTACCACTAAGCTACAACCACACTTGTGTTACACTAAGGCAGCATTTGGGACAAAAGCCCCAAAAAGAGATTTTGTTACAAGCCGCTTTGTAAAGGTTTCTGACACAAAAGGGGCTTGCCATGATGAGTTTTAAAAGCCACCTGATCGTTTGGGACCTGCGCAGTGTGAGAAGAGTTTTTTATTGTATTTTACTATATTACCCTGCCATCTTCTCCTACAAATGATGCTAGATGAGGATATATTAGTTATTTTGCAGATAAAATCGGGTCATCTGTTGAGGAAGCGGCCTGAAGACAGCTTTTGAGTAAATGGAGAGAGAAATTTTTTTCTGTCCATCTCTCTCTTCAGCACCCAAATCGCTTTTCATGCAAGTTGAGATGGGTTACTTCCATTTGATATCACTTTTGATTTTGTCAGACTTTTTTTTCTCAAAATCGGTGCAATAGATATTTCCAAACAGTGCCTAAGTATTTATATCACTTACAGCAAACATACACACTATTTATAGTAAATCTTGACATCACTTATAATATGTGTTAAACTCAATTACAATAAACGTTATTCTCTATTACAATATATGTTTATTCTTTATTATAACTATGTTAAGTCTTGTTACAGTAAATATTATTCCATGTTATAATATATTAAGTTTTTTTACAGTAAACATTATCATCTATCATGGTAAATGTAATTCTCTATTACAATATATGTTTATTTTCTATTACAACATATGTTATGTCTCGTTGCAGTAAATATCATTCCCTATTACAATATACGTTAAGTTCTGTTACAGAATAACATAGGTTAATGTATGTTATTCTATAGGTTAATGTATATTGTAACAGAGCTTAATATACATTAACCTATATTAATAACATACATTAATATACATTAACCCACATTAATAACATACATTAAGCTTTGTTACAATATATATTTACCTATGTTATTCTGTAATAATAATATAAGTTAATATATGTTAATGTATATTAAGCTATGTTACAATATATATTAACCTACATAATAACATATATTAACCTATGTTATTATGTAACAGAGCTTAATATATATTGTAACAGGTAATGATATTTACTGTAACGAGACTTAACATAAGTTAATGTATGTTATTAATGTATACAATATATATTAAGTTCTGTTATAATATACATTAACTTATGTTATTCTGTAACAATAATATATGTTAATGTAAGTTATTAATGTATGTTAATATATATTAAGCTCTGTTACAATATACATTAACCTACAGAATAACATACATTAATCTATGTTATCATATAACAGAGCTGAATGTATATTAACCTATGTTATTATATAACCTATGTTATTATCCATCAAATGAAATTAAAGGAAAACTAATTATTATTTTTATGATAATTTAGACTATAGCATAATGATGCAAGGCTCAAGTAAGACATCTATTGATCTACACCTACACGTGAGTTTTGCCGGTCATGAAACATCTTTTGCCTCCTCGCATTATGAAAATCGGAGTTATGTATCAAAGGTTGAAAATATCAACAAACTTGCTCATTACTGAGGTCCTAAGTTAAGATCTTTCATACTATATTTTAGGTTCTAGTTTCAAATCTATGTCCTTATATTTATCTATAAAAAGTGTATATTATCCTCTATATCAAGGTAGACGCTATGCACCATAGAAGCAAATTTTGATGGGAGAAAAGTTTAACGCCTAATTGCACTTTTGAATTCTCATTCGTCCACTTCGTGCTGCCGTCTACATCGCGCCACATCAATTTTCGAGCGTAATTTTATATTTTGAAATCCATCGATGTTTCGCAGTTCAAAAGGTCATGTGAGAGGGACAAATAAAAGGTGTATTAAATTTTTCTCTTTCAAATATGATCTGTAATTTCTCTTTAAAGAGTAGGCTTAAATTGGTCCACATCAGCACGAAAGATTAGGCTTAACAGGTAGAGAATAACATACTGTCCGCCTCTCTGATTAGTCTTTGTGTCCATTCTTAATACAAAGAGAGGGATCCCAAAACATATATTATATCTGTGATAGAGATGAAAATTTTTCCTATCATGTAAGGTATCTTTTTTATATGGCATTGTCTAATTGGCCAGAGAGACAGCGCAATCCACTACTTATCGGGATGAGCACTATATCTTATCTTACCCCCTTCACGATTGAGTTGTGTCTGTATTATGCTTAGGTGTAATCAAGGCGACAAGACATCTTTCCGTCGTTAAAGGTTCGTTTGTTTCAACGTACAAATTTATATTGAAAAAAATAAAAAATATATATAGAATAATCTTTTTGATGTCACTGAAAAATTAATTCATGGAATTTTTTTACCTTAAATTATAGATTTTGACATTTTTAATAAGACTATATAAATTATTTTTTCAGATTTCTCTTTCATATAAAATTTTCATAAGTGTGATTATAATCTTCATTATAATTCTCAGTCTCCAATACTTAAAACTCGACGGTCGACGGTTGGTAATCCGACGCCCGATGTTCGATTGTCTGATGCTCGGTGCCTAGGGCCTAGCACTCGATAGTCGGCACCCGACGCTCGGTGCACCTGAAATATGGTGTGTTCTACGTATCTAGATAGATGTTATCACATACACATGTGAATGATTAAAACAATATTTCTTAAGAAAAACTTTGACATAAACCAATTTGGTGGGCCATAACTTTGTTTATTTTTGGGTAAATTAATTAGAACTCTCTGACTGTAATAGGGAAGTCCTTACTGTAACATGGCTTAACATATACTGTAACAGATGATAACACTTATTGTAATAAGTTACAGCTCTGTTAGGGACTAACAAATAAGTCAAAAATCTGATAGAGACTCCTAATTAATTTGTCCTTTATTTTTTTGGTGTTGTAGTGTCTCTCTGTTTTTTTTTATATTAATTTTTATTCTTTGCAATTTCAGTATTTAATTTGATAGTTAGATATACTATTTAAAATATATTAAATATAAAATTATTTAAAATGTGTAAATTTATATATTTTTTAAAAATAAATTTTTTAAGTTCAAAGGAAAATTAATTAGAAGTCCCTGACTATAATAGAGAGATCCTTACTGTAACATGATTTAACGTATACTGTAATAAGAGATAACACTTATTGTAATGAATTACAGTTCTATCAGAGACTAGAAAATAAATCAAATATATTTTAAAAACTGTTAATTAATTTATCGAAGTTTAAATTAAAATAATCAAATTAAGAGTGCTAAAAAGTTTAACTACAAAATTGTAGAGGGTAGAACCCCACCTGCTTTTAGTTGCTCATGTGTGCTCCGTATCGCATATCGTCCAAAAAAAAGGAAAATAACAATCAAACTCGTCCTAAACCCTCCGACAAGGTTAAAATGGGGATAAGAAATGAAATTAATTTATTCTAAGAACCCTACGGGATAAGTTTATCTCATTGTATCCTCATTTTTTTTGGGTTATCCTCATTTTCTGTAACCCCTCTTAATCTTGTGTAAAATATATATACCAAACAGAGTTTAAAGATATCCCCATTCTATTCTCAGTGTATTCTAATATCGGAGAATTGAAAAAATAGAGATTGAGGTAAATTAATCTAAGGATATGTTGTCCCCATCTTTAGTCCACCTATTATTTGGTATTTTTAAGAATGAATTTTTGACGATAATCTTATCTTTCGCTTGGTAAAAATTGTGTTAGTGTGAGGATAGAATCTTTATTTTTCCAATCACCTAATCTCCCAGGAGCCACTTTTTAAATTAAGATAAAGAGCATACAATCTTTTTATATTGTTGTAGCAGTTTTTAGATTTGATAATGTATATTACATTTAGTAATCTTATTGAATTTTTTGAACCGTAAACTGTCATTGTTAATCTTTTGCTCCATAAAAATATCAATCAAAATATGATCAACATCATTGTCCTAGTTGGCCACACTAATTTTATCATTTTTTGAGATGACTATTGAAGGTGATACCTAAATTTATAACTAAAATTAATCAAGAAGAAAAGAAAGACATAATGGTGGTGTTAATAACATCAACAAAGTATGTAGTTAAAGTGAAATCAGAAAAAATAGATAGAAAATAATAAATATATTACTGCACTAAAGTAGTTGTGAAAAACATAAAATAAAAAATAAAAAATAAAGTAGCCGCTCTTTTCAAATTCTAAAAAATATATAATAAAAATAAATAGAGGAGAAAAATGAGAATAAGAGATGGAGATATATCATCCAAACAAAAACATAGGGTGACTTATTCCTAACTTACATCTTATTTTTTAAAATATTTCTAAAATATTTAAACCACATTTATCTCAATTTTTTTTTACATACCAAACATATGGGATGAAACTAAATTCACTGTTATCTCTTATTTAACCCTATATATTAGGGCTGCCAATAGACCTCCGATTTCCGCTTAGCCGACCCATTTCCGCATTTTTTATAGGATGCGGAACTCCGAAAAGAACTTCCCGATAGCTTAGCGAAAGCGGAAATGGATATCCGAATTCTTATAGGATGCGGAAGCGGAAACACTCAATTCCGCATCCGCTTTTCCGTTTCCGTTTCCGATAATTTTTAATATATATTATATAATATTCTTATAATAAAAATCTCCTCAAATTCGAAGCCTTGGCTCTTAAATTTTTAACTCATTGTCTCTCACCTCTCATCTATATGTAAATGTCATCTATTCTTGTCACAATTATTAGTTAGTGGTCACTCTCTCGTATCATCATATATGGTAGCTTTTTTCTCTAATAATATTTATATGGAAAAATTAATTGGGGGTCCTTGTCAGAGGGTGTTACTTTTTTCCTCGTCCCTGTCAGAATACTGGAAGACGTAGAGTCCTTACTTTTTCACCTGGTTTAATTTAGAGTCCCTACTTTTGAGACGTCACCATTTACGACCCTCGATTCACGAGTTCTGTCTCTTTTGTATCTGTCTCTTTTTTCCATTCCCGTCGTACCCTTTTGTCTTTTCAAATGTGTATATTTGTTCAAGGTGCAAACAAATAGGTCACAACAAAAGAACTTGTAGCAACCCGCCCCACAATCCTAAATGAATTAAAATCTTCTATAATTATTCTTTACCTACAATGTGTAAGTGATGTCAATGGTTGCTGTAAGTGCGAAACACATGTTATGTAAGTGCGATACACATTAAGAAAGTCCAACTTCCACGGATGGCGGAGGCAGATAGAAAGACGGACATGTCACTGCATTGCATTCGAAAGGACGGAAAGATAAGACAGGAATGGAAAAAATAGATGGATGCAAAAGAGATGGAACTTGTGAATCGAGCGTCGTAAATGGTGACGTCTCAAAAGTACGGACTCCAAATTAAACCAGGCAAAAAATTAAGGACTCTACGTCTTCCAGTATTCTGATAGGGACGAGGAAAAAAGTAACACCCTCCGACAAGTACCCCCAATTAGTTTTTTCTATTTATATCTACATATATTGATTATCTACTACTCAACCATTATATAAAACTATATGATTTTATCATACTAATTTGATCTTGTTATACTTCATTTAGTAAGGGTCATTATAATGTACATGATGGAGAAGATATGGTAAAAAAGATTATTAAAATTACATTTAAAATTATTTATAAATTTAATAATTAATGTACTTTTAATTTATAAATAAATTCTAATTGTATAGATGTTGTTACATCCGAAGTTTCCGTTTTGTTTCCGTTTCCGATTTTCCGATAGAAAGCGAAATGGATGCGGAAGCGGAAACACCATTTTCTGTTTCCAATTCCGACTCCGAAATTTCTTATAGGAAGAGGAAGCGGAAACACCCATTTCCGATTCCGACTCTGACCCGTTGGCAGCCCTACTATATATCAAACAAGACTTAAAGGGTGAAAGTGTCACACCCTACCGAGTGTGACCACTTTATGTACATTAAAAAAGTGGGAATCAACACCCGGTCTAGTTTTTGACCCTTTACTTATTTTTAGGTCCATTGACAACTTCATTTCAACATCCGGTCCATTCCCCACCCAAATTTAATTTTAGGTCCACACAACTTCCCACCGTCAGTTAGCTGACGGTAGAGGGGAGAAATTGCTTAAAAAATCCACACTGTTGCATTGCGTGAGAGGCCTGGGTAGAGGGGAGAAATTTCGGTAAAATGTCATTTGTTGTTGTGTGAGAGTTCTGGCTGAGGCATTTATAAAGATTATTGTGTGAGCGTGAGAGTTGTGGTTGTTAAAAATCTCCACTGTTCTGGCTCAACAGATGGATTATTGCGTGAGAGTTCTGGCTGTCTGTTAAAAATCATAATTAATTAAGATAGGTATTTCATCTCAACATCCGGCTGTTAAAAATCTCCACTGTTCTGGCTCAACAGATGGATTATTACGTGAGTTCTGGCTGTTAAAAATCTTAATTAATTAAGATAGGTATTTGTCTAGGTTAATTATTACCTTTAGCATTTACCTGCACATGAAAGAAGATGGATCCACTTGCTATATTATATGTAACAACACTGATGCTGACACTGTATGATCTCGGCTGGCAGACAGGACCCAGTGCAGTTGCTAATTGGAAGCAATGAAAGCAATGAAACACATCCACATTCACATGTTCTCGGCTAGCAGATAGGACCCAGTGCAGTTGCTAATTGGAAGCAATGAAAGCAATGAAACACATCCACATTCACATGTCCAAAAAAAACTGAAATAAGATAACATCCAAGTTCAAAAAGTTGCTAATTGTTTCACATGTCCAAAAGAAAGTAAAATTGAAATTCAATCTAACTACACATTCATATCCTCCTGTGAGTGTGAGTGTGAGTCACCGTCACTCCCATCATCTCCATCCTTATCTAGAATGCTTAAAAATGCAAATGTCTTTGGTAAAGATTGCACAATCCCTTTTGCTTTGTTTATAAGTGATTTTGAATCCCTCAGCTCATCCTCCAACCATGCAATTCTGTCCTCTAGCTTTTTTATCTTCTCATCTTTTTCGCAAGTTGTTGTTTCCACGAAACTTTGTACTTTATCACACCACATAAAAAATCACAATTCATCTCCTATAAATAACATGAAGAAAAATTGTTATTAGTAGATATAAAAGAACGAAAACAAATAGTTGGAGATAATTTACCTTGCATTTGTAGAATTGTCTTCCCGAATTTTTTTTCGTTTGGCTAGTTCGCACAAAACAAAATCCATGCCCCCTAATACATCTCATTGGTGGAGGTTGGATAGGAGAGCGTCTCGGACTCACTATAGCAAGTGAATAAATGAAATCAATCACAAGATTACGAAATCATGAGAAACAAATAATCATTTGAACATAGAATCGTTACAGAAAAATACATACTTATTCAAATATAGGATTTGAGCATGATTTTCGGTTATGTCCCTTATGCTTACACCTAGAACATGTGTATGTCATTTTTACTTCCAATCCTTGTTGTGAAGGAATCATATTTTTCTTTGGTCGTCTGGCTCTTCTCTCAGTGGTTGGGGGCTTCACTTCAACATTCTCAAAATCAACAAGTGGTTTATCTTGATTTGATATTGGCTTGATGGTCTCAACATAACAACTTTGATAACATGAGTACTAAAATATAAAGAACAATATGCCTCAACATTGCATCCAATTTTATGTGTTACGGCACGAACATGTTTGCAAGGCAATCGTCTTACTTGTCATTCCCTACATGTGCATTCACCCACTTGTAAATCCACAACATGAGATGGTCTAGTCAAGACTTCAAATAAATGTCCATTTGAACAATTCACAACAATGCCACGAGCAGAATCCCAATAATTTGGATTTTCTTTTCGTGCCCACAATTCACCTTGGACACATAATTCACGCATGTCTACCATTGTTTTTTCAAATTCTCTTGCTGTCATCACATATGCCGCCTTCTTTAAAAGTTCAATAAGAGCATCCATTGTAGATGAAGAACATTTTCCTCTTAGATACTTTGCAAAATTGTCGGCCAAATGCCTCAAGCAAAATGCATTATGTGAGTTTGAAAACACATGTGGAATTGCTTGAAGCAAACCTTTACACCTGTCGGAAATAAAAGTTATTTGCCGATCTATAGAAATATCTTTCTTTAAACAAGTCAAGAACCAAGTCCAGTTTTCTTCATTTTCTGCATCACATGCGGCATACGCAAGAGGAAATAGCTCATTCTGTTCATTCAAAGCAGTGGCAACAAGTAATTTATCTTGATACTTATCTTTCAAAAATGTCTTATCCAAGAATAACAGTGGTCTACAACCTGTTTGGAAGCCAACGATGCATGCATGATAGCATATAAAGAATCTTTTGAAACGACCTTCATTTGTCACATCTAATTCCACCACACTACCCGGGTTGGTTCTCTCAACTGCATCTTTATACCATAACAGCTCATTAAATGAACACCTTTCATCACCAAATTGTTCTTTATAAGTAACTTCTTTTCCTAACCAAGCTTGGTGATTGAAACGCGCGACATAGTTGACTGTGCATTTTCGTTGTCCAAAGTTCCTCGCACAAGTCAATATGCACACTTCTTCTAAACTGTCTCACAAAATTAAAATAACAAAGATGAACTAGCATGGTGGTGAGAACATGTCATTTCCACAGGGAGGCTGAATAGAACTTGATTTAAACTACTTTAACTTGAAATCATTCTAACGACAATGCATTAAAAGTGAATGTGTAAACAACACCGATCAAATCACTCACAATCTTGACAGATCAAATTTAATGAAAGAACAAGCTGAATTGAAATGAAAAGAGACTTGTTATTAATGTACCCTCATAGTTGAGGGATCAAACAGGTAGACAGAAATCTAAGCAAGAAACATACAGACCCATTTAATTCTGAAATGATTCGGAACTCAAGAAGAGAAAATGATGACAGAACAAGATCCTCAACAGAATATTATCCAACCAATGTACCCCTATAGCCCAGGGGATCAGACAGAAAATAAGAACAGAAATTAATTGTTACTAAAATTGAATCCACATGCTATTACTAAAGAACAGGAAATGGAACACAATTTTAACTCTGGATCAATCTCTCAACAACCCAACACAGAAGAAAGGAAGAGGAGATTTGATCTCCTCACAATAGCTTGCAATACACAGAAGAAATGTAAAAATAGAGCCAGCAGCCCCTAGAATCCTTCACAGCAACCGAATGATCTGAACCATCATAGGCGCTCCTCACAGCAGCAAAAACCATCTCAAATGCTTCCAGGCAGCCGAATTCCTCCAAATGCTCTTGAACACAACCAACAGTCCTTACAGAAGAGAAGAAGAAGCCGCATTTGAATCTTTGAACACAGAAGAAATAGATAAATCAACCTAGACAAAATAGACAAAGCACACCATCTGAATTCTCAAACAACACAGGTGAAATGATAGAATCTAAACAGAAGAAATGAAAACTAAATTGGATCGAGCTCAGCAACACATAAGAAATGGAAATAACAATTTCACTAAATCGGATTCCTCTAATCAAAGAAGAAAATGCAGAACAAATATAAATCTCAAAAGCTCCATCGCCAACCCCCAAGAACTCTGGAAGAACAGGAAAGAAGAACACTAAGAAAAATCCCAAAGAATTCGAACTGGCGAACCCCTTGCTCTGCCAAAAGGAAGATTACAGAAGAAAAACTGAAGAAAACTCTCACAACTCTCTACTGACTAACCCATCTTCTAAGAACTGGAAGAACAGGAAAAATTAAAACTCCCTAAACATCTCACTGCTCTGCTAAAACATAAAATACAGGAAATAAGCTAAAATTCCTAAAAGAAATCCTAACCAGCCGAACCCCCCCCCCCCCCCCCAGAGAAGAGGACCTTGGGGTCCTTTTATAGGCACCCGGGACTCTGCTTCCTGCCTCCTGGATCACCAACTTTGCAGCAGCACCAGGATCGCCATCTCTCCTCACGCCGCGGATCGCCACCTCAGCACACCCGGCCGCTGCGCACGGACCAACTATCCACAGCCTCTGCGTCGCACGGGAACTCCACAGCGAACCAGCCGCATCAGCTTCCCGCCATCGCCAGCACACCTCCAAATCGCCATGCCTACACAAGCCCCTGGTCCGCCGCGCACAAAACCAGCAGCGCCTCCAGTCGCCTGGGCTCTGGCCGCCCCAACCATAGGCGCAGCACACCCGCCCTGCCTTGGTCGCTCCACTGCACCATCGCGCCAAGCTAGCAGCACCCAGCAGCAGACCCATCGTGCCCAAGCTCTTTCATCACACCACGCATAGCAACCCTGGCCGCCCAGCCCCATCACAGCCACAGCTCCAGGCCCAGGTCTGCACCGCCTGGGGCGCGCTGCGCCCAGCCACCTCACCAGTGCCCCTGCTCACCTGGCCGCCCTTCCATGGCTCCAGGCGCCCAACCAGCCGCCACCTCACCATCTGGTCCAGTAGCACCATCGCATGAGCCCTCCTTGCCACAGGCCGCACCAGCGCACAGCACACACACCCCGCCTCTCTTCCATCGCACCAGCCAGCGCCCAGCTCCCATCGGCCACCTCAGCAGGCCTTGCACACACCAGCAGCCATCGCGCCCCCTTCCTGCTTTGCACAGGCGCAAGCCCTGGCCGCTCCCAAGTTCAGCAGCTCGCCGTCTCCAGCTGCTTCCAACAGCTTCTGACCTGAGGAAGAATTAAAAGGGTAAGGTTAAGTGGGGTACGTGGCTGGACTTGGTGAGATGAGAGAAAATGGATTTAAAAAGGGGGGGTATGTGGCTTGATGATTTTATGAGGGGTATTTATTTAAAAGTTTTTTTATTTATTTATTGGGATTGAGGTGATTTATCCATTTATTAAACTAAAGTTTATCTATTAAAAGAATATTTACAAAAGTATTTTAACAAAATTTATTTATTTACAAATGTCTTTTATTTTTCAAAGCAAACTTGTGAAAAGAAAACTAAATATGATTAGTCAAAAAGAAACAGTAAATTGTTGAATGAGAATTTAACAAGTGCATTCTACCCGAATATCACCTAATATGTTCAAAAACTTATTTATAGATGAAATGAGAATTAAAATCAAACGACAAATTATTTATAGACAAAAACTGTCTAAACTTAACTAGATGTATGAAATTTAACGCAAAAAATTGTGTCATTATCATTCCCCCCTACTTAAACATTGCTAGTCCCTTAGCAATAAAAAAATACTCCAAATGTAGGACTAGAAGATGTAATGTCTCATGATAAACAACCATCATGTAAAAGATTAATGTAAAGATAAGTCTTTCCTAATTGTAAGGGCTTATGGCAAGAAATTAGTGCACAAATGGTAGCTCACTTAAGAGTTCACATCAGCCCTTCTGGAGCTCCTCTACCTCAGCAGTACTTGAGATTAGATTGATTTGAGGGAGAAGATGAAACGCGCGACATAGTTGACTGTGCATTTTCGTTGTCCAAAGTTCCTCGCACAAGTCAATATGCACACTTCTTCTAAACTGTCTCACAAAATTAAAATAACAAAGATGAACTAGCATGGTGGTGAGAACAGGTCATTTCCACAGGGAGGCTGAATAGAACTTGATTTAAACTACTTTAACTTGAAATCATTCTAACGACAATGCATTAAAAGTGAATGTGTAAACAACACCGATCAAATCACTCACAATCTTGACAGATCAAATTTAATGAAAGAACAGGCTGAATTGAAATGAAAAGAGACTTGTTATTAATGTACCCTCACAGTTGAGGGATCAAACAGGTAGACAGAAATCTAAGCAAGAAACATACAGACCCATTTAATTCTGAAATGATTCGGAACTCAAGAAGAGAAAATGATGACAGAACAAGATCCTCAACAGAATATTATCCAACCAATGTACCCCTATAGCCCAGGGGATCAGACAGAAAATAAGAACAGAAATTAATTATTACTAAAATTGAATCCACATGCTATTACTAAAGAACAGGAAATGGAACACAATTTTAACTCTGGATCAATCTCTCAACAACCCAACACAGAAGAAAGGAAGACGAGATTTGATCTCCTCACAGTAGCTTGCAATACACAGAAGAAATGTAAAAATAGAGCCAGCAGCCCCAAGAATCCTTCACAGCAACCGAATGATCTGAACCATCAAAGGCGCTCCTCACAGCAGTAAAAACCATCTCAAATGCTTCCAGGCAGCCGAATTCCTCCAAATGCTCTTGAACACAACCAACAGTCCTTACAGAAGAGAAGAAGAAGCCGCATTTGAATCTTTGAACACAGAAGAAATAGATAAATCAACTCAGGCAAAATAGACAAAGCACACCATCTGAATTCTCTAACAACACAGGTGAAATGATAGAATCTAAACAGAAGAAATGAAAACTAAATTGGATCGAGCTCAGCAACACATAAGAAATGGAAATAACAATTTCACTAAATCGGATTCCTCTAATCAAAGAAGAAAATGCAGAACAAATATAAATCTCAAAAGCTCCATCGCCAACCCCCAAGAACTCTGGAAGAACAGGAAAGAAGAACACTAAGAAAAATCCCAAAGAATTCGAATTGGCGAACCCCTTGCTCTGCCAAAAGGAAGATTACATAAGAAAAACTGAAGAAAACTCTCACAACTCTCTACTAACTAACCCGTCTCCTAAGAACTGGAAGAACAGGAAAAATTAAAACTCCATAAACATCTCACTGCTCTGCTAAAACATAAAATACAGGAAATAACCTAAAATTCCTAAAAGAAATCCTAACCAGCCGAACCCCCCCCCCCCCCCCCCGAGAAGAGGACCTTGGGGTCCTTTTATAGGCACCCGGGACTCTGCTTCCTACCTCCTGGATCACCAACTTTGTAGCAGCACCAGGATCGCCATCTCTCCTCACGCCGCGGATCGCCACCTCAGCACACCCGGTCGCTGCGCACGGACCAGCTATCCACAGCCTCTGCGTCGCACGGGAACTCCACAGCGAACTAGCCGCATCAGCTTCCTGCCATCGCCAGCACACCTCCAAATCGCCATGCCTACACAAGCCCCTGGTCCGCCGCGCACAAAACCAGCAGCGCCTCCAGTCGCCTGGGCTCTGGCCGCCCCAACCATAGGCGCAGCACACCCGCCCTGCCTTGGCCGCTCCACTGCACCATCGTGCCAAGCAGCACCCAGCAACAGGCCCACCGTGCCCAAGCTCTTTCATCACACCACGCATAGCAACCCTGGTCGCCCAGCCCCATCACTGCCACAACTCCACGCCCAGGTCTGCACCGCCTGGGGCGCGCTGCGCCCAGCCACCTCGCCAGTGCCCCTGCTCACCTAGCCACCCTTCCATGACTCCAGGCGCCCAACACCCCGCCACCTCACCACCTGGTCCAACAGCACCATCGCCTGAGCCCTCCTTGCCACAGGCCGCGCCAGCGCACAGCACACACACCCCGCCTCTCTTCCATCGCACCAGCCAGCGCCCAGCTCCCATCGGCCACCTCAGCAGGCCTTGTACACACCAGCAGCCATCGCGCCCCCTTCCTACTTTGCACAGGCGCAAGCCCTGGCTGCTCCCAGGTTCAGCAGCCCGCCGTCTCCAGCTGCTTCCAGCAGCTTCTGACCTGAGGAAGAATTAAAAGGGTAAGGTTAAGAAAGGGTTAAGTGGGGTACGTGGCTCGACTTGGTGAGATGAGAGAAAATGGATTTAAAAAGGGGGGTATGTGGCTTGATGATTTTATGAGGGGTATTTATTTAAAAGTTTTATTTATTTATTTATTGGGATTGAGGTGATTTATCTATTTATTAAACTAAAGTTTATCTGTTAAAAGAATATTTACAAAAGTATTTTAACAAAATTTATTTATTTACAAATGTCTTTTATTTTTCAAGGCAAACTTGTGAAAAGAAAACTAAATATGATTAGTCAAAAAGAAATGGTAAATTGTTGAATGAAAATTTAACAAGTGCATTCTACCCGAATATCACCTAATATGTTCAAAAACTTATTTATAGATGAAATGAGAATTAAAATCAAACGACAAATTATTTATAGGCAAAAATTGTCTAAACTTAACTATATGTATGAAATTTAACGCAAAAAATTGTGTCGTTATCAGTGATACGGTAAATCAACTCCATATTCTCTAAATATGTCTTTCTTAATGTCTTTGGGCCTGTATAATGGTGCATCCACAATTTTTTCCTGAACTATAGTACTGACCCACTTCTTACTAGCTCTGGGGTGTTTCTGTGTGCTCAAACCCCCACCACAAGAATGCACATTATTCAAAGATTTGATCTTAAATTGAGGTCCTAACCCAATTCTATTAGCATGTAAACTCCACGCACAAGTAGCAATTTTACAATGTACTGTAACACGGGTAGAATCATTCTTAATGAAAGTAAAGTCAAATCCTCTTGAAATTACATACTTTGTTAAATCATTCCGAAGATGTTCAACAGAGACAAAAATCTGACCAGTAGAATGGATAACATCATGCCATAAATCTGATCTTAGTCTCATTTCTTGACTTGAAATTCCAGAAATAATAGATCTTATGTTGTTGTTTACAGAAGATTGCTCTGCAGATGCTCTGAAAATAAATTATAAAATACATAAGAATTATTTGTAAGAAAATGAAAAGTGTATTCACATTTGAAATGACAGATCCTCACCTTATACTTAAAACCTCCTCCGAGCCAAACACATGAACTTTAATGTTAATCATTTTTGATCCAATGATTTCATGCATATCAATGATTCTATCAATGTCCCCTCCATTTAGCAATTTCATCACAGAATTGCCCATGTCTGGGATGCGGCATTTTAACTCCATCTGATCTTTCATAAGCGTCCATCTAGTACAAACATCATCAAGTATGCCAGAAAATTTCATGTCTCTATGGATTGGAATTACATAGGCCTCATTCTTGTATATGAAAATTTCAGGAACACGATTCATGTCTATACAAGGAACATAAATATCAAAAATTGCAAGATAAATATCTGAAATAATATATGAAAATAAAGTAATACAATTTCATCAAACAAAGTGAAATATAAAGCAGTACAATTTCATGAAATATATGACTCACTTCTTACTACCCCTGCCATGAAATGTTGGGCAGATTTTTGTGAGCATTAACAGTACCTGGTTAGGTGATATTTCTCATACAATGTTGGGCCTCCAAAGCTGCCACCAAATATCTTGATCGGGTTCAAACAAAATCTTGGACCAACCTAAACATAAGAAAATCCATGTAAATCAGTAAAGCTTCTCCTCTTAAAACATGGACATGAATTTTGACAGGTTGTAGCAAACCTCTACAAGAGTTGACAATCTAATTTCCTCTATCCCACCTTGGTTGACAATCTGCAAAATCTGAAATAGAATTAGTGAGAAATTAGATGTAACAAACAGCACCATCTACTCATCACAGAATTAGTGAGAAATGTTTGACTGGGTCTCAAGTTAGATAACAGCTTCAACATAGGTTAAGTCCATCAAAGGACATATTGCCCTCCACAAAAATCTGACAGGCAAAATCTGAGGAACATATTGCCTCACCTGGGTGATCTCTGAGAGGCAAAATCTGAGCGAACCCCCTTCACAGAGGTGATGCCTAAACCGCGCTGCCAGGAACACCAGGAACCCCCTTCGCAGCGAACCCCCTTCCCCTTCGCGGCGGAACCCCCTTCCCCTCCGCGGCGAACCGCCTTCACGGTGAACCCCCCTTCGCGATCTCCCCTCCGCAGCAACCCCCTTCGCGATCTCCCCTCGGCGAACCCCCTTCGTGACGAACACAGCTTCGCAATCTCCGCCCCCTCGGCGAACCCCCTTCGCGGCGAACACAGCCTCCCCTCTGCGCGCGGCGAACCTTCGCGATCTTCCCTCCTTCGTGAAGCAGCCGTGGCGAACCCAGCTTCATGATCAGCGCGCCCTCGGCGAACCCCCTTCGCGGCCAACACAGCTTCCCCTCCGCACGCAGCGAACCTTCGCGAAGCAGCCGCCCAGTTTCAGCATCTTTTCGTCCAACGCAAACGGCAGGGAACGGAAGGTAACGGGAGGACCTGCAAATTATAATGGAAAGTCCATAGTTGGACTTACAAATAATTTTCTTAGTCAATGGACCTAAAAATAATTAAATGGTCAACATTTGGATCTAAAGTCAAAACTCCCATTAAAAAATGTGTACTAAATAGTTTTCAAATGGAATATGGGGATACAGATGGTTATCCTGTTGTTTGGGATCCACGATGGACTCAAAAATAGTCCCCTTGCTGGTGACGTGGCGGGATAAAGATATAGGCCGTCGCCATCAGCGCCGGGTCGTGGACGTCACAGACTCACAGCCCCCGGGAAGCTTCCGTCGACTCGGCGTTCCACCCAGTGAGGTGTGCTTCACATGGACGAGCGGGGTGTGGTATGTTGTCTATGTGATGTGTAATGTCAAACTTTGGGGGAAATGTTAATTACCGTTTCTGGTTACATATTGTTGTCGGAACTTCCTTTTTTGGTAGGTCTGTTGTCGGAACTTTGGTAAGGGGATGTGGAACGGTATAGACTTTAACTTTTTCATATATTTTTTTTTCGTGCCTATGTTTCATCGTTTGAATAGGAACTATGATATGAAACTTGGTCCACCATGTCAAATGGATCTCCGGGAGAATAATTCCAAGTGGAGCCGCAATATCTAACGTGACACACTTTGATTCGATCACTTGGGTGTCCATTTGAGGCTCCCCCACCTAGGAGATAAACCCCTCCAAATGCTTGTATACTCTGACTACCAGGCCTTTGTCTTCGTTAGCAATCATAACAGGACGCTGGAAAAAGAAGCTGCATTGAAGCTTTACAAAAATGTTGAGAACTATAAAAAGTGTAAAGGAATTCGTTTGGAAAGACTTGGTTTGGGAACGTACAAGGTGGGAGTAAAGACAAGACAAACACAGATAAATACGTACACAGATATAATAGGCCTGTTTGGTGTGGGGATAGGGATGAGTTATCCCTAATTAAATCTCATTCTTAGTTAGATATGTCATTTCTCACCGGGGATAAGGGGGGTTAAGAATTTGGGGACAGGAATGACTTATCCCCATTTTTGAGGTTAGGATTGGGGATAAGTCATTCCAACTTTTTGTTGGAATGACTTATCCCCATTTGTTAAACCCCGTTTCTATATTCTCACGCCCATCCGTGCGAGACTCCTCTTTCCCTCGTCTTGCCCTTTTTTTCTCGTCTTGCCCTCTTCTCATCGCCCTGGTAATGCCCTCGAATCTTCGATGCTCCGATGATGCCCTAGTCGCCGAGGTGTTCCATCTTCTCCTCCTCCTCTCCTGCAGTCTTCCCATTCCTGCGCTCAGTGCTCCGATGATGTCCTAAACGATGATACCCTAGCCGCCGAGGTCTTCGATCCTTCGCTTGCGGTGTTGTGGTGCCTCCTTCCCCATTCGATCTGTCGCATACGGCTTGCTGCTGCTTCCTTCATCTTCGATCTACGGGCTGCTGTTGCTTCCTTCATCTTCGATCTACGGATTGCTGCTGCTTCCTTCGAAGTAATGTGCTACTTTACCTTCATTCCACGTTTCAAACTATGTTATGTGCTATCTTGACTTTCACATCAATGAAATTTTATATTCTTGTTGTTTATATGACTTTTTCATCTACTTTTCAAATTAGTGATAGTTATCAAATTAGTGATAATTAATAAATAATGACACACCATATAAACAGAGCATCCAATGTGGGTACAGAGACAGAGAGGAGAGAGGGGACCTCCTTCATCACCAGGGTGTGTGTGATAGAGAGAGGAGAGACGGTGAAATAGTGCCGGTGTCTCCAGAGAGAGAGAGAGGGGTATATATGAAAGAAGACTTTTTATAAAAAAAGAGTTCTTTGCAAATGATGAGGATTAATTTGGATATTTTTTAGGATAAATTAATTAGAAGTATTTATCTAATATTTTATTTATTTACTAATCCCTAAAAAATTATAACTCATTACAGTAAGTGTTATCTTCTGTTACAGTATATGTTAAGTTCTGTTACAATAATAATCTCACATATTACAGTTAAATATTATTAATTAATTTATCCTATTTTTAAATAAAAATATCTAGTCATAGATGTTCGTAAATAAAATATCTCACTTTTTAGAAGTAACAAAATATAAAAACTTGTCCTTTACACTCTATCACTTGATACACGGCTTATCCTTCTTGATAAAGGTCTTACATCTAAAGTCAACGTGTAGAAAATAGAAGAGAAAGTCTTGGTACACATCAAACATCCATAGACGTGCGCACACATTTATAAGTGATTGGATGTCTCATCACATTAAGATGATGAGCACCCAATCACAATTTGATGTGCACGCGCACATATCTCATGATTGTGCGTTGAGACTTCCTCAAATCAAGGTTCGTCGTAGCGCCCGAATCACCGTGCCGCATTCTCCGTGAGAAGGTATGTATCGTACCGTAGAAAAATGACTTGTTTGATTTGTTTTTTTAATTTTGTGACTTAGTTAATATTTAAAATGAGCAAATTTCAACAGAAGACTTTCCATCCAAACTCAAAATAGACTTTCCATCTCTTCTCATACATGTATCCTTTCTCTCTCCCATTTCTCTCTCATATTCTCCATAACTATCAGAGATATCACACTTTCTACAGCCTAAAAAAGGTGATATGCTCATGAGGTCTTCATCAAAGTTGTTCTATTTTTTTTCAGCTTCGTCTTCAAAGTGGAATCACCATAATTGGTGGTATATGTCCAAAGTTATAGTAGATTATTCTTCACATTCTCTCTCATATCATGATTTACATATACATGATTATCTTACCTTCCACATCTCAAATGAGGGTATATCTCTTCGAGACTTTCTCATGAAGGGTGTTCTCCACGACTTTCTTTATTAGTTCCAACTAGAATCACATTAAATGAATATCTGTGCTTAAAGATACAGTGGATTATTCTTGACCTTCTATCTCATTTCGCGATCCAAAAATTAGCAATGAGTGCGGCTTCTCGACAACCTGAATGAGGGTGATCTAATCTTTGGACTCTTCATGAAAGTTGTTCATGATATGACCAATATATTCCATTAATACCAACACCAAGAATTCGAAAATAGAAACAAAACTGTAACGTCTTAAAATATATAATAAAATATTAATATGACACTAAAAAAGTAAAAGAGATAGTAAATTATACGTAAAACATGATCACTTATATAAAATATAATTATCTTTAATTTTAAAATATTTTTATATTATTAATATAATTCTAGTACTATCTTTGATTATGTGTACTTCAACGGGACGACATTCGGTTCCAAAAATAAAGTCAAATTTGAAGTCATCATAATTACTAGAAAAAAATACTGATTTCAAAAATATAAATATCAAGAATTATTGATGCATAGATGTTGAGATTAAGTCGACCTAATGATTTTTGAGATAATTTTTACTTGATAAAAAATTAAACTATAATTACTATAATTTGTATCATCTCTTAATTAGTTTATGTTTAAAATTTCATCCCAATTAAACATCATTTAAACCCCTTAATGCACACAGGGTTTGTCGTTGTACGACGATCCCTCTGTGTACTTCAATGGGACGACATTTGGTTCTGAAAATAAAGTCAAATTTAAAGCCATCATAATTACTAGAAAAATGTATTGATTCTAAAAATATGAATATTATGAGTTATTGATGCATAGATGTTGAGATTAAGTCGACCTAATAATTTTTTGGACAACTTTTACTTCACAAAAAATAATTTAAAAAATTAAACTAAAATTACTATAATTTGTATCATCTATTAATTAACTTATGTTTAAAATTTTATCTTAATTAGACATCATTTAGATCTCTTAGATGTTGAGATTAAGTCGATCTAATAATTTTTGGGACAATTTTTACTTGGTGAAAAATTAATTTAAAAAATTAAACTAAAATTACTACAATTTGTATCATCTCTTAGTTAACTTATGTTTAAAATTTCATCTCAATTAGACACCATGTAGATCCCTTAAATATACCAGATGTGAAAATGAAAGTAAAAACAAAAAAACAAAACCGGCGCAGTCCGGTTGGACCGCGCAAAACCGGCCCGGACCGATTCGTACCAGACCGACCCGACCCATGAACTGCGGCAGTTCGCCTGGGTCGGCCAACCCAGGCGACCCGACCGTGCCTGGGCGCCGCCCACGCCCAGGCACGATGCAATTCGTGCGTACCGCGGCGTAGGTACGCCACGGTACGTCGAACCCTGCCTCAAACTAAAAAGCAATATACACATGAGTCCCCCGCTGCTAGGCAGGTTGGACACTGGGTTGGGTCAAGAGGAGGGGTCTCGGATTTGATCCTCAGGTGTGTTAAGTTTCCCAGTTGTGGATACCTACGACTGAGCTGCAACTAAGGAAAAAAAAAAAGAAAAGGCCAATCTGGGCAGATGAACTCAGTGGTTAATTGGAACCTGTCAACTTAGAATTTAGTTAAGAAGATGGCCGCTATGACGTTTCTACGGTCATCAGGCAAAGATTGACCGTGCACCACCGGCGGCGGCTGACCGGTTCACCAAGGAGAACACTGGCTCGGCCGTCCCACCGAACCGAATTGCTAGATTTGCCCCCCAACTAACATCATCTTATTTCTCTTTAATTTAATGGCCCGCATATAATCTTGATGTTTAATTCGTAATAACATATTATGTACTTATTTATCTTATTTTCACATTATAATCTTTTTTTAATAGGAAGATAAGATGCTATGTTATATAAATAAGAGGGGTACAAGAGTGATTGGATGTGATGTACAATACTTGAGAGATAAAGAATAGCCCATGCCCTGCATTCTTACAAGAACCAGATAGCGACAGTGGCACATACCTCCAAACACGCAAGAGTCAACAAAAGAAAAGAAAGTGACCAACATAAGAAACAAAGAACCATCTAAGACCAGACCTTCAGAATGAGGATAGCCATCAGAAACCAGCATACAAGAAAAAGCATGAGATGAGCGATTTCCAGACCGTAACGAAACATCTCTCCAACAATCAATGGATGCAAATCGACTGTGCAACAAAGTAGGTGCCTCGACAGATGCACGTTTGATGAGACAATGCGGATGGATCACAACTCACGAGCCAAACCAATAACACATGTATCCCACCAAGGGGGAGATAGAGAAGGAGCATAAGGGAAGAACATCACCAGAGCAATCTTGAGAGCTCCTCCACATACTTCCACATTGAACCGATCTTGGAACAAAATAGAAGCTGTCAAAATAAAGCAATACAAACAGAGGAGAAGGGGGAACCGGTGGGAAAAGGGGAACACCACAATGAAGGAAAGCAAAGAGATATGGAAGGGGGAAGAACGGGGCAAGAGAGGGTGATGAGGTGGAAGAAAGTTGAGGTGAGGTGAATGGGGGCGGGGTTGGTGCTACCGAAGGGTGGGGTTGCAGCAAATGGATGGGAGGCGGAAGGGGGTGGAGTTAGTGTGGGGAGGGAAAATGATGGAAAGGGAAGGGGTAGGCCAAAGGCCGAGTGAGAACAAGGCAAGATGGCGAAGGAAGCAAAAGAGAACTTGCGGCAGAAAGTGAGCTACTAGAAGGGAGACATTAGGGAGGGGGGAGGAAGAGAAGCAGCGGAGAGAAACAAAGAGAAAGACTAGCCTAGGAAGATGACAGTCAAAGGAAATTGGTAAGACAAAATAGAAAAGAAGGAAAAGAAATCGGAGAGACCCTAAGTAGTTGTGGATGTAGTGGGCCAACTATGTTTATTTCATTGAAAGGTCTCATTTTGTAAGAGAACTACATAGATTTTCCTTGCCATCGCCGGCACACCAACAATTTCATTTACTACTTTCAATGGTGAAGTTGTGAGTAGGGGGGAGCACTGCCATTAGGCGATCTCCCCCCACCAGCCCCCACTTTTTTTTTTGCTTCTCCTCCTCCATTGCCTCCTTGGCTCCCATTGCTCATTCTTTTCTAGTTTGTGGTGGCTTTGCTCTTTCTTTCTAGGTTTAGATTTATTTTCTTCCACCTTTAATCCAATTTCTCCACCATCCACTTGATTTTTACTTTCCTAGTCAACTCATGTCCCGTTTCCCCCTCCCTCCTCAGTCATCTTCGCCCCCAACCTTTCACCTCCCCCTTCCATCTCATTTCTTTTCTGAGTTTCCAATTTCTTCCCTCATCTAGTTGCTCTTTTCCTCTTATTTTTCCATCTTTTGGGGCTTTGCCAACAATAGCGCCATACACCCCTTGGGGTTCTCAAGTGATATTCGCCTCTCTTACCCGAACATGTCGTAGTATTTATTTTGGTGTGTTTGTTTCTTTTAATGTTGCTCCTTTGTTTCAAGATCATGTCACTATAGAAGCTTGAAGACCCATCAAGCTCTTAGGTGGCATTTCTCCTTACCACTCTATCCCTTCTTCCCTCAAGTTTGGGATTTTGAAGGTATTAGATTAGCTCGTGCTTGTAGCTTCATCTGCACATCTTGTTCATGAGTGCGTCATCTGAGCTTCCCGTTTGCAGCACATATGAGATGCAACTACTTTCTTTCAAAGTGGGCGATCATCGTCGCTTGATGATCTCTTCTCTCTAGCCTCCACTTTGTTTGTTCAATCTTGATCTCTTGTCTTTATTATAGAGCTGTTATGCTTGTAGTCTGTTGTCCCTCTTTTTTCTCACCCATTTGGAAAATTTTCTTTTCATATGCCTGTACATTGGAGATGGGTTGCTAGAATGGGCGGGCTGCTACCACCATACCTACCTACGTGCAAGAGATGGACAGTTGTGGCTTTATGTATCTTTTCTTTGTTTCTCTTGTACTTCTCTGGTTAGTATAATATATATTAAGGTGTAAACAGGTCAGAGTCGAAACTCCTACTGCGATAAAAATTTTCAAAAATTATCAAATTTGGAATCATACAATTTTCGTATCTAAATCTATTTCTTCAAATTATCGGATAATCAAATTCAAAAATCGAATAGTGTTGAATATGAACAAATTTGGCAAATCAGATTCGAAAATTGGATAATCATGTATTAAGATAGTGTTGCCCAGTTGACGAGCCCAGAGGGGGGGTGAATGGGTCTTTTAAAAATTTATTTGATTAGCACATGTACTTAAAACATTCATACAAAGATGTTCTTCGATGAAGGTTAGAGAAGGTTAGTATAAAAGACAAACACACAATGAGCAATCACACAACACAAGGAATTATCCTGGTTCAGACCTCCTCTCCTTAGGAGTCCTACGTCCAGTCCCTGAGCAACAACTCAGGATTCCACTAACTAGGGTACAGTCCCCCTACGGACAATACAACACCCAGCTCAGCTGGTCTTCCTTCACAAGAAGGGAACTACAACACCCTGGATCCCTCACCAGGTCTTCCTTCACAACAGAAGGGAACACAACACTCTGGCTCCCCACCAGATCTTCCTTCACAACAGAAGGGAACTACAACACAAAAGGAATAAACAGGAATTCAAGCCCCTATATCAAGCTTTAGCAAGACAAGATCTAAAGCTACTAGTACTGAGAGCAAATAATGTAAACAAGGCACTCTCTCAGAACTATATTGGCTCTCTTAGGATCTCTATTACAGCACAGAGAGCAAAGAGCTAAAGACACACTAGAATTGAATTCTTGGCTCTTGGATTCTTTCAGAAGATCTGCAAAGCTTGTGTTCTACGATGGTAAGTTTCTCTCTTCTGTGTATCTTTCTTCTGGAGCTGCTATCTTGTATTTATATCTCTAATTTGAAATGTAGTCGTTGAAGTAACCGTTGTCTCTTAGTTTGGTAGACGTTAGACTACTTGACACTTGGAAGCTTCTAGTCAACAATCTTTTATCCATTTGAGCACGTAAAGAGATAGGGTCTTCTAGCGTCTTATATGGTCCAACGTTGTATGACAAAATGTCTTTAGCGCCCTGCATACATTAAATGCTAGAATAGTAGAGAGCTAGACTGTCTCTTGATGTCAGAAGACGTTGATGTGAATATTCACCAAAATAGCAATGCCAAATAGCTTGTTCTAAAAGATGTTAACAGAATATGCAAGATAATGAAAAGATATCATCTGCATGCATGTAGAGATGCGTTCTGCCTTCATTAAATGCACAGTAATCAAATAGATATGAGAAGACTTGACTATTCAACGCTTTCAGAAATAATGTAAGCATCAAGTCGATGTAAACCATAAAGTTGTTGCCTATATGACTTATGAAATCGTTATGATCAAGTGTTTACTGAAGAAATCGTTATGATTACTTAACAAGTCACTATAGAAGGCAAATCGTTGTATTCATTAAAGGAATCGTTATGAATACTGAACAAATCGTTATAGAAAGTAAGTCGTTGTATTCATTAAAGGAATCGTTATGAATACTGAACAAATCGTTATAAGTGCTAAAAGAAATCGTTGGGCGAAGCAAATCGTCAAGAGCTCTAAAGAAATCGTTGCGCGAAGCAAATCGTTATAAGCTTTAAAGAAATCGTTGCGCGAAGCAAATCATTATGAGCTCTAAAGAAATCGTTGCGCGAAGTAAATCGTTATGAGCTCTAAAGAAATCGTTGCGCGAAGCAAATCGTTATGCACTTTAAAGAAATCGTTGCGACGCGCAAGTCGTTACGACGTCTTAATAAATCATTGTGATGACTTAAGGAATCGTTACGACGGGCAAGTCGTTGCGACGTCTTAAGAAATCGTTGCGATGACTTAAGGAATCATTATGACGGGCAAATCATTGCGACGTCTTAAGAAATCGTTGTGATGACTTAAGGAATCGTTACGACGGGCAAGTCGTTGCGACGTCTTAAGAAATCGTTGTGATGACTTAAGGAATCGTTATGACGAGCAAATCGTTGTGACGTCTTAAGAAATCATTGTGATGACTTAAGGAATCGTTACGACGAGCAAATCGATACGGTATTGACTTGTTAGCTCTATTGAAACCGTCATTCATAAAGGAAATCGTTGTGGCTTTCAACAAAAGTCGATGTGGACTTAGAGAAATATAACCTTGAAATGATTAAAGCTTCAGAGAGGTGATACTTACCAATATTTGCTTGTTTGATCTTGGTATATTTCCTGTACTTAAGACTTATGAAATATATGTTAGAAATTTTGATAGGGTTTTGTTAATCACCAAAATAAATATGTAATTAAAATTACATGGGGACAGACTGATCATCAATCTCCCCCTTTTTGGTGATGACAAAATTTATCAATAAGCGTGAATATTTGCAGAATGTTTTTCAAACATGCTAAGTATTTTTCTCCCCCTTTTTGTCATTAAGCAAAAAGATAATCTGAGACAAAGAATGAAGAGAAAAGATTGAAGGGCACTCAACCAAATATATTGATCAATTTTGAGGAGTTACAGATAAATAATAAGCAGGGGATAACAAGGAGCCAAAGCGCCTGATGATAGGGAGTGCCTGGCGTTCCTGCTCTTCAAAAAAAGCTTGAAAGGCCCCAAATTCAATTTGATAGGAGGGTCCCATGGTGGGAACCATCCTTTTGATATGAAGCTGCCTTTGATCTGAAATGAAATCCCCATACTTAGCACTGCCAAGGGCTAACTTATAGGTTAAGAAGGACCCAAAACTGGCAAACCGAAGAAAGGCTTCAATCTTGAGGGGATAGTCAATCTGAAGTGACATAAGCTCTTTCTTTAAAGCAAAGAAAACCTTGTATCTTTCGACCCAGGTCAGATAGGAGTCCCGGATGAGGTGAAGAGAGTTGGCATCCAAAAATTCACCAGGAGATAAGGGAGGTTGATTGGAGCTGGCCTGAGAGGCATTTAGATCGCCTAGCTGCTGAGCAGACAAGGGATAGAGCTTCGTCCAATATGCAGGAGACAACCGCTCACATTCAGAGAGAATGGGGGCCAGAACATCTGCCTTGATATGCCCCTGAAGATATTGCTTGAAGACAAATCTTAGGAAAGATAGGTCACGGCCATCTTGCACAAATAACATGGCCATTACCCTTGCAGCTCGCTCAAAGATAAGTGTTCCCACAGAAGAGTCCATAATCAAAGCATGGAGAGGGGGAAGGAACACTACATCAGGAATAACTAAGGTAGCAAAATCGACTGTAAGGGAGTCCGAATGAGCTATGCATGAACTGAGAGCCCTGAAGGCTTCTCGGAATTGACCCAGTTGAGATTCAGGGAGGCGATTTACATAGCAGCAGTTACTGTACATCTGATACTGCCTGATAAACTTAATTTCTTTCTGAATGAAGGGTCCAAACAGATTTTTGTGATGGATCTGGAACCACTCAGAAAGGGGAAGAGGAGCTTCCCTAGGTGGATATCTGGCAGCTTGAACTCGACGGAATTGACTGTAGAGATCTCTGTTGCTCCGAGCCCACTGCTCTTCAATTTTGGCTTCAGTCATGGAGAAAATTTTTGACTGTTGAGCCTTAGAGAGATGGGTGTAAGGAAAGATGGTGGCAAGATGATCAGAAAGATTTTGGAAGGGAAGGCCAAATATGTGAGCAAAAACTACCTTTTGAAGATATTCTTCATAGATAAGTTTCTACTTATTGGAGATAGAAAGGGAAAACCAAAGGGGAGGATAACAGAGATCAGAGGAGATAGAATGAGTGGAGGTGATTCTCCTCTTTTTAGAGACAGGACTAGAAGAGCATGTCATGTGAGTGTGGGTGCCAACAGCCAAGACTGAATGAAGTATGGCTACCTCAAATTCATCCTTGATATCCTGGATTTCAACCTGAGTGAGTTAGGCACCCTCAGGAATGATGGTAATAAAGGAAGGAGGTGTAGGTGGATTGAAGATAGAGGCGGGAGTTATGGTAGGGAGAGCAGAGGGTCCTGAGGAGGAAGGACCAAAAGAAGAGGGCCCAGCTAAAGAGGATGCTGGGGGAATCTGAGGAGAAGATGGTGGAGAAGGAACAATGGTGGAAGAGACAGGAGATGAAGCAAGTTGAGAGGGAAATGGTTGAGGAGAGGATACAGATCTTGGACGGGGTCGTTTAAAGGTGGTTGGAGCTGGAGGTACAGTGGAAGAAGATGGTGGAGAGGGAGCAGTTGGAGTGGGAAGAGTAGAAGAGGCAGGGGGCTCAGGAGCTACAGCCTGGTCTGCTCTTTCAGCTACCGATTCCACTGGATTAAGTGTCTCCTTCTCCGGCCCAGACCCCTGACAAAAAGCAGAATCTTCAATAGGCAAATTCTCATAAGACTGAACTACAATACTTGGCCCTGATGGCCCTGCTGAAGCATCAACTGAAGGCCCTAATGGCCCTGCTTGAGCATCAATTGAACGCTCTGATGGCAGCTCCACAAGATCAACACCAATTGGCCCGGATGGCCCTGCATTATCTTCACTTGGCCCTGAAGGCTCACGCTCTCGAGGAGTAGGATCTTTGTGCCCTACTTCCTTCAAAAACTCAGACACCATCACCTTCATAGAGCTCAGTTCCTTATTGAACCACTTCATGGCATTATTTATTTAAGAAATGTCATTTGACATGGATTCCTGGTGCACGATGACAGAAATCACAGTTGACTTCACTGAGTCCAAGACCGCACCTTGATCATCCAATCTCTTCAAGATGGGCTTCAAGTGCACCTTCTTTAGAATTTTCTTCTGCCTTCTGTCAACATTTTTCTTATTTTTGCTGCTCCTTTCCATTTGCTCCTCGACCTCTATTTGAGCTTCAATATGTCCTTCATTCACAGGAGCATCTTCAGTATGTGCCCCTTGAGATGTTGCTTCCTTCTCAATACTTTGCTCACCTTGAATAGGAGCCTCTTCCAAAATTCTTCCTTGCTTCCCCTGAATGGGAGCATCTACCAAAACCGAATCGACTTGAGCTGAATTTTGCTCCTGCTGGCCTGGAGCTTCTTTCATGACCCTTTCATGTGGATCACTTTCAACTGGCTCCCCCTGAGAAATGGAGTCCAGTACCTCCCTAAGTAGAGAGCCTACTTGGGAAGAAGGAGGAGGATCCTCTGAAGACGCCCCAAAGGGCTCAATGGATTCAGGAGGAATGTCCTCGATTCTTCTGCTTGCTTCTTCCTCTGCTGCTAATGGTACTGTAGCCCCCAACAGTGCCGGAAATAGTTGTAGAGGCCATGGAATCTAACAGGGAAAGGTTCTGGAGGGTTGAGATGGAAGGAGGAGTAAAAGTCCTCAAGAAATTCTTCGCGGGAAGGAGAGTGAAGCTTCAAAAAATAGAGAGTCGATGTCGGAGTCGTTAGGGCATCGGCTCAGGCAACCAGACGAAAGAGGGAAAAGGTAGAAGATAGGAGATGAATCGTTCTCTCATTGATTTTGGAGTTAAATAAAAGTTTTACCGAAAAGCGGAGCACCAAAAGATGGCGGAAAACGATAAACAGGTTTGACCAACTCAACAGACTTTAGAAAGAGAGCAGTCAGGAGAGATAAATTAACTTTCTTTTGCTTAAGGCCATTAGAGAGAAAGTTTACTTAAATTCTAAAAATTTATTTATCAGTTTTGAACAGAATTCTTTTCACAAATTACACATGTCCAATTCCCTTCTAAGAGATATGAACTTCTCTTCGGGTAAGGCTTTTGTGAAAATATCTGCTAACTGACCATTTGTATCAATAAATGATATATCTAAATTACCATTAGCTACATGATCTCGAATGAAGTGATATCTAACCTCAATGTGCTTGGTCCTTGAATGTTGTACTAGATTTTTGGTGAGATTTATAGCACTTTTGTTGTCACATAATAGTGGGATAGACTTGATGTGTACTCCATAGTCCTCAAGCTGTTGCTTTATCCATAGGAGTTGTGTACAGCAACTTCCAGCAGCCAGGTACTCAGCTTCAGCTGTTGAGAGTGCTACTGAATTCTGCTTCTTGGAGGACCAGGATATCAGACACCCTGCAAGGAATTGACAACAACCACTGGTGCTTTTTCTATCTAATTGCATCCAGCATAGTCAGCATCAGAATATCCTATCAAATTAATTTCACATGACTTTGGATACCACAGACCTAAATCATGAGTTCTAGCTAAGTATCTGAAAATTCCTTTGACATTGATTAAATGAGATTCTCTAGGATCTGCTTGATATCTAGCACACATACATACACAAAATAAAATATCAGGTCTACTAGCAGTTAGATAAAGTAATGAACCTATCATACCTCTGTAGTTCTTTTAATCTACTTTCTTACCATTCTTGTCACTATCCATCCTTGTTGATGTGCTCATAGGTGTTGACAGTGGCTTGGCATTCTCGAATTCGAATTTCTTCAGAAGCTCCTTAGTGTATTTTGCTTGACAGATGTGGGTCACATCTTTTCCTTGCTTGATTTGTAGTCCAAGGAAATAATTGAGCTCCCCCATCATGCTCATCTCAAACTCTCTCTGCATCAACTTTTCAAAATACTTGCAAAGGGATTCATCAATAGATCCAAAAATAATGTCATCTACATAAATCTGTACAAGTAATATATTTTAACTTTCGATTTTACAAATAGAGTGCTATCTACCTGTCCTCTAGTGAAACCATGGTTTAATAAAAAAGAGCTAAGCCTTTCATACCAGGCTCTTGGTGCTTGCTTTAAACCATATAATGTCTTATGAAGTTTAAAAACATGATTTAGAAATTCTGTATCATCAAAACCTGGAGGTTGTTCAACATATACTTCCTCCTTAATAAAACCATTTAAAAAATCAGATTTTAACATCCATTTGAAATAATTTTAAATTCAAAGCAGATGCATATGCTAATAAAATTCTAATAGCTTCAAGTCTAGCTACAGGTGCATAAGTTTCATCGAAATCTATGTCTTCCTCTTGAGAGTAGCCTTGAGCTACCAGCCTGGCCTTATTTCTTAAGATCACACCAGTCTCATCCAATTTATTTTTGAACACCCACTTGGTGCCAATAACTGGATGGTCTGATGGTCTGGGAACAAGTGATCATACTTGGTTTCTCTTGAACTGGTTAAGTTCATCTTGCATGGCTATAATCCAGGATTCATCAGTGAGAGCTTCATTGACTGTCTTAGGCTCTATTTGAGAGACAAATGCTAGATAATCACAAGGTATTACATTACCTCTTATTCTTACCCCTACAGATAGATCACCAATAATGTTCTCAGGTGGGTGATCTTTCTTGTATCTCCACTCCTTTGGAAGATTCTCATGTGTAATATATTGTTGTTGCAGGTCTTCCAGAGCTGGATCATCCCTGTCTTCAATTGAGGTATCCTTTAGATTCTTGGGCAGTTCGTCTGCATCATCATTTTCACTTTCTTCTTCCTTTCTCAAGGAAGGGTTAGTCTCATCAAAAATAATATGCACAGACTGTTCAATTAAAAAGGTACGTTTGTTAAATACTCTATAACCTTTGGGTTTAGAAGCATACTTCATGAAGATGCATTCATCTGATTTGGCATCCAACTTACCAATGTCCTTTTTTCCATTATTGTGAATGAAGCAAGGACATCAAAATGTCCTAAAGTGGCTGATCTTTGGCTTCTTTCCTTTAAACAGTTCGTATGTAGTCTTCTTTAGAATTGGCCTGATCATTACTCTGTTGATAATATAGCTTGTTGTGTTCACTGCTTCAGCCCAAAAATATATTGGCAAATTATATTCTGAAAACATTGTTCTTGCCATGTCCAATAAAGTTCTATTCTTCCTCTCAGCAACTCCATTTTGCTGTGGTGTCCTTAGTGCTGAGAAATTGTGTTCAATCCTTTCATTTTCATAAAACTTTGCAAATTTCTCATTCTGAAATTCACCTCCATGATCTGATCGAATACTAACAATACTGAATTTCTTGTCTTTCTGAACCTTCTTGCTAAAACTGATAAAGCTTTCAAATATATCAGCTTTATGTTCTAGGAATGACACCCATGTAAATTTGGAGTAGTCATCAACAATAACAAAACCAAAATTCTTTCCTCTAAGACTAGTGGTCCTCATTGGCCCAAACAAATCCATATGGAGGAGTTCCAAAGGCTTTGAGGTAGTTACCACAGTCTTCGACTTGAAGGAGCTCTTAGAGTGCTTTCCTTTGGCACAAGGTCTACAAACACCTTCCATCTTAGTGCTGACTTTTGGTAGACCTTCCACAAGATTTTTCTTTAACAACTTTCTCATAACATCTATGCTGCAATGTCCCAATCTTCTGTGCCACAATTCAGTTGATTGATCTTTATTTACTGCTAAACAGACATTTTGACCCTTGAGTTCTTCAAGATAGAGCACATATAGGTTCTTTTCTCTATTTGCCTCGAAAATTACTGCTCCATCCTTTAATATGCTGCATTTTGACTCTTGAAACTGGATCTGATGACCTCTATCACAAAGCTGGCTAATGCTAATAAGATTATGTTTTAGCCCTTTGACAAACAATACATCTTCAATAATTGTCTTTCCTTTGTTGTTCACAGAACCACTGCCTATCACTATTCCTTTTCCGTTATCTCCATATGTAACAGTTCCTTCTTCATTTTGAAGATGAGAGAATAGCTTTCGATTACCTGACATGTGCATTGAGCACCCACTATCCAGATACCATTTGGATGCTCGAGAGTTACCCTTATCATCTGTATTTGCCATGAACGCCAGGTTGGCTTCTTCTTTATCACTGCTCGAGCTTGACTTACTATCTGAGTCACTGCTGTTTTCTCAAGCGACTGTCATTGCCTTTTTCTTATATTTCCTGAATTTCTTGGAGCTATCTCTTTTTCTGAATTCAGGCTTCTTGAGCTTTGGACATTCAGCTTTGATATGTCCAGAATTCTTGCACTCATAGCATATTGGTTCTTCTTTCTTCAGATCCTTTCCTTCTGACTTCTTAAACTCTTTGTTTTTCTTAAAGAATCTTTTGCCAGATTGAAATTTCTTTTTCTTGGCTAAAATCCGTTGCAGTCTTCTTGATAGCATTGCTTCTTCATTTTCACTGTCCCCAATACTTTCATTTTCATATGAGCTTGCTTCTGATGAGTCTTCTTCAGCTTTTAAAGCATTGGAGTGCTTCTTTCTACTTGAGGACTCTCATAACCTTTCCATATTGATCTCATGGCCATAAGGGACCCAATGAACTTTTCCAAAGACATCCTTTTCAGATCATTAACTTCCTCAATAGTTGTGACCTTTGGGGTCCATGAGGATGGTAAGGATCTAAGAATTTTCCTCACCATGTCTCCAATCTCATAAGTTTTCCCCAATCCAGCTAATTCATTTGTAATATCTGTGAATCGACTGAACATTTGAGTTATGGACTCACCTGATTGTATCTGAAATCTTTCATATTGAGTAACAAGAATATCAATTCTTGTCTCCTTCACCTTGTCTGTGCCTTCATAGGTAATTCTAAGCTTTTCCCACATCTCCATTACGGTTTTGCAGGCTGAAACTCTGTTGAATTCCTTTTTGCTTAGTGCACAGCACAGAATACTCTTAGCCTTACAGTTCAAGGAGATCTTTTTCCTGTCATCATCTGTCCACTGAGCTTTCTTATTTGTGACCAGGAGATCGCCTTCTTCTACTATTGACCATATCTGATAGTCGTGACCTTGGAGAAAGTACTCCATTCTGGTCTTCCAATAAGCATAATCTTCACCATCAAAGAGAGGGGGTCGGTTGACAAACTGACCTTCAATGTTACCTTGGGCTGCCATGGATCTTTACTCTTCAGATTGTTGGATCTTTCTTCTTTGTCGAAGAGACTCGCTCTGATACCACTTGTTGCCCAGTTGACGAGCCAAGAGGGGGGGTGAATGGGTATTTTAAAATTTTATTTGATTAGTACATGTACTTAAAACATTCATACAAAGATGTTCTTCGATGAAGGTTAGAGAAGGTTAGTATAAAAGACAAACACACAATAAGCAATCACACAACACAAGGAATTATCCTGGTTCGGACCTCCTCTCCTTAGGAGTCCTACGTCCAGTCCCTGAGCAACAACTCAGGATTCCACTATGTAACGCCTCGACGCGGAATATCGGAGCGGGATTACAGTTATTAAATAGTACAGAGCGATAAATAAATAACAAACCATTGCACAATTGGATAACACCAAATAACCTCCAATTTCATTAATAATTCTCCAGTCATCATTACATCATCGTATCAGAGCCAAAACCAGGGCCCAGAGTACTTTATTCAAAATCTAAATATTACATTATGACTAACTGACTCACTAACTCTTAACTGTACTAACTACTACTAGATAGCACTGGTGGCTGAAATGGTCACTCTTGAGCATCTCCCTCAGTCCCGTCCTCGTATGTGTGGTCGTCTCCATCCGACTCACCTGAACAAGTACATATCGGGAATTAGAGAAAACATGAGATCTCAGTTCATGAGAACAGCAGGATTTCACGAATTAAATTCGCCCAAATGGATGAACGAAATACCACGAAACCATAGGGCTTTTGAAGAGGTACATGAAGGCTACCTAGGGTAATTATTTCACGATTTTTTCTTGAGAGATTGCCTACCTTTTGTCGAGTCCAAGAAAACCCTAGGTTGAAGACGAAAAACGGGAAAACCTTCTTGCTCCAAGCCTTCTCCTCCTTGCTCCTTGGTCTCCAACCTTTCTCCTCCTTCTCTAGGGTTCTAGCCACGAAAATGGGGAGATAGGGAGGAGATTTGAAGTGTTTAAGCTTCCTATAGAGTCCATACAACCCCAAACTCTTCTCTCCTCCTTTAATTACGAAAATTCCACATTTATCTCTCTATTTTCTCTCATTTATCCATCTAATGGGTAGGGGAGAGTTTAATTTCATGGTTAATGAGTTAGGATGGGTTTAGGACTCTTTATTTAGATATATAAGGGTTATTTAACATTTATCTTAACCCTTTACTATTCATTTAATTATTTAGATACGAATTTCATTAATTTAATTCTCATTCCAACATGGGCTATCCCTATTTGGGCCCATTCCATTGGGTTTGGGTTATTAGAGTAACCCATTACTAATTTAATTTAATGGGGATTGCTTTAATTCCCATTTATACAATGCATTCTCCTTTTATTCCACTTAAATCGATTTATTTCATTTATTTAAATAAAAATTTATTTTATTTAGATTTTAAAAATCCAGGGTGCTACATCCTCCCCCTCTTAAAAAGAATTTGGTCCCCAAATTCATATAATCGTAAGAGGAAGTATGACTTACTGAATAATTCCGGATAATTCCGGCGCATTGTAGCTTCAGGCTCCCACGTGGCCTCTTCAACTTCATGATTTCTCCATAATATCTTCACCACGGGTATGGCTCGATTCCGAAGCTGTTGCATCTTCTTGTCCAGAATCTTCACTGGCCTTTCTTCATAGGTCATATCTTTGTTCAGAGTGATATCATCATAGCTAATTACGTGAGATGGATCATACACGTATTTCCTTAGCATTGACACATGGAATACATTGTGTACTGTAGAGAACTGGGGAGGTAGTGCTAGTCGGTACGCCACCTCGCCAACTCTATCTAATACCTCAAATGGACCTATGAATCTTGGTCTTAGCTTGCCTTTCATCCCAAACCGTTGAAATCCTCGGGTCGGGGATACTTTGAGCATCACATGGTCTCCAGTCTGAAATTCTAAGTCCCTTCTTCTTTTATCAGCATAGCTCTTCTGCCTGGACTGAGCTACCTTAACTCTGTCTCTGATAATTTGTATGTCTCTGCTAGTATTTTGTACCATGTCTGATCCCAGCCATTGCTGCTCACCTACTTCATTCCAGCACACTGGCGATCTACAGCTTCTGCCATACAGAGCTTCGAATGGTGTCATCTTAATGCTGGCCTGATAACTGTTGTTGTAGGCGAATTCTATTAGTGATAGTTGTTCATTCCAATAACCTTCAAAATCTATAGTGCAGGCACGTAGCATGTCCTCCACTATCTGGTTGGTCCTTTCTGTCTGTCCATCTGTCTGTGGGTGGAAAGCAGTACTAAAATTGAGTTTAGTGCCTAAGGCAGTTTGGAGTCCCTTCCAGAATCTAGAAGTGAACCTAGGGTCACAATCTGAGACAATGGATACTGGAACTCCATGTAGTCTGACTATCTCTTTTACATATAACGCTGCAAGCACATCAACACTCCAAGTGCTTTTAACTGCTAGAAAATGTGCGGACTTGGTCAATCGGTCCACTATGACCCAAATTGCATCGAGTCCACCACGAGTTCGGGGTAAACCCATGATGAAATCCATTCCGATGCTTTCCCACTTCCATTCAGGTATGTCCAGGGGTCTAAGTACCCCCGCAGGACGCCGGTGTTCTGCTTTTACCTGTTGACAAGTGAGGCAGTGCGCGGCATGCTCAGCTACCTCACGCTTCATGTTTGGCCACCAAAATGACCTCTTCATGTCTTGGTACATCTTGGTTGCACCAGGATGTATTGTGTACTTGGTCTTGTGGGCTTCATCCATCAGTTTCCTTTTCAGCTCTTCATTGTCCGGCACACATGTCCTGGCTTGGAATAATATTCTTCCATCTTCAGCGATGGAGAATTCTGGTTTGTCAGCTATGGTCTCCCTTACTCTGATCAGAAATGGATCATTAGCATGTTGCTCTCTGATCTCGACAAAGATGTCGGGTTGAGCTTTAAGATTAGCCACTAACATCTTATCACTTCTCTTTTCAATATTCAAATCTAGACTGGCGAATTGCTCTAACAATTGCATCTCGCCCATGACTAGACAAGATATCGAAGCTACTGACTTTCTGCTAAGTGCATCAGCTACTGCATTACCTTTGCCTGGGTGATATTGAATGTTGAAATCAAAATCCTTCAAGTACTCCACCCATCTCCGTTGTCGCATATTGAACTCCTTTTGAGAAAATAAGTACTTCAAACTCTTATGGTCGGAGTAGACAATAAATTGCTCTCCATACAGGTAATGCCTCCAAATCTTAAGTGCAAATACCACAGCAGCTAGCTCTAAGTCATGGACAGGATAGTTAACCTCATGTTGCTTCAATTGCCTTGATGAATAGGCTATCACTTTCTCATTCTGCATTAATACGCAGCCTAGACCGATTCCAGATGCATCAGTGTAGACTGAGAATCCCGCGCCTTCTACTGGTAATGTGAGGACAGGTGCAGATGTCAACAATTGTTTGAGTGTCTGAAAGCTCTTCTCGCACTCCTTGCTCCAGACATATGGGTTTTCCTTCCGCGTAAGACGCGTAAGAGGTACAGCTATCTTGGAGAAGTCTTTTATGAACCGTCTGTAATATCCAGCCAGTCCAAGAAAGCTTCTGATCTCGGTGACATTGGTCGGCCTTTCCCAATTCAGCACAGCTTCTACCTTGGAAGGGTCGACAGTGATACCATCCTTGGAAATGACATGGCCTAGGAACGACACCTCCTCGAGCCAGAATTCACACTTGCTCAATTTGGCGTAGAGTTGATTGTCTCGCAAGATTTGCAGAGCGATCCTCAGATGCTCCTCGTGCTCTTATTTGGTCTTGGAGTATATGAGAATATCATCAATGAATACCACGACGAACTTGTCGAGGTAGGGCCGGTAGATGCTGTTCATTAATGGCATAAAAGCTGCAGGAGCATTGGTTAGTCCAAAAGGCATGACTACAAATTCATAATGACCGTACCTGCTCCTGAAAGCTGTCTTGTAAATATCTGCATCTTGAATCCTCATCTGATGATATCCTGATCTAAGGTCAATCTTAGAAAAATATTTAGCTCCTGATATCTGATCAAATAGTTCATCGACACGCGGCAGAGGGTACTTGTTCTTGATAGTGAGATTGTTCAACTGCCTGTAATCGATGCATAACCTCATAGATCCGTCCTTCTTCTTGACGAACAACACGGGTGCTCCCCAAGGAGAAGTACTTGGCCTAATAAAACCCTTTTCTAGAAGTTCCATCAATTGCTCTTTCAACTCTTTCAATTCAGCAGGGGACATCCTGTAGGGTTGGCGTGAAACCGGTGCAGCTCCAGGTACAAGATCAATTGAGAAATTTACATCTCTCTCGGGTGGAATGCCTGGCAGCTCATTAGGAAACACGTCTGGATATTCTTGCACTATGTGGATGTCTGATATCTTAGTTGCTTTCTTCTCAACTACAATTGCGGTGAGAAATGCCACACAACCCTTTATTATCATGTTCTGTGCCTTTATAGCAGAGACAAGAGACAAGTGCCTCTTGTGTCTACGTCCTGTGAAGATCAACTTAGGGAATTTACTAAAAGAAATTTTCCCTCTTCTACAATCCACGATAACCCCATACGTGGATAGCCAATCGGCTCCCAGAATGACATCGTAGCCCTCCATGGGCATACAGATCAAGTCAGCTCTAAGGTTAAGTTCACCAACCTTAACATCAGCTAATGGAAAATATTTATTTAATTGAGCCTTTTCTCCTAGTGGTGTTGCGACAGATAATTCAAATGTCATAGATGCAGGTTTCTCATTTAGGGTATCAGCAAATGCTTGTGATATGAACGAATGCGTTGCGCCAGTATCGAACAAAACAAATGTTGTATGAGAAAAGACTGGTAGTGTACCTTCCACCACGCCACCTTCCTCGGTGGTCTCTACCTCTTGCATGGCTTGAAGTCTGCCTGGCTTCTTTGGTCCCGCAGGACGCTTCTCATTTTCTTTCAGTAACGGGCATTCAGGGATCCGATGCTCTCGGCTCCCACAGTGAAGGCATGCACCTGCCTTCCTCCAACATTCTTCTGTCGTGTGACCAAGCTTGTCACAGTGTTTGCATCTGGGCTTGTTGTTCGGAGCAGTTGTAGTGGGGACTTTGGGCTTCCGCTCCTGGCTTGGCCCGTCAGTGATACTTAATGGCATTTTCTTGCCATTAGTAGGCTTGCTCAATACTCCGGAAGTTTGCTCTTTCCTGAACATTCTACCCTTGATGCGCTCAGTGAGTTCAGTCGCATCTTCCAGGCATTGTGCTCTCCTGACCATCTCTGGGTAGGTCTGAATATCAAATGGTGCCAGTTGTGTAATATATGCGGGTCTAAGCCCGTTGAGGAATCTCTTTGCCTTCATCCTCTGGGTACTAACTAGATGATTGGCGTAGCGAGCCAATCGAGAGAACTGTGCCTCATATTCAGCAACCGTCAGGTTTCTCTGTTTCATAGCGGCAAACTCGGTGGCTTTCCTTTCTTGAACTCTTTCTGAAAAATATTTGGAGTTGAATTGCTCATTAAACTCATTCCACGTAAACTGAGCATCTTCCCGTGTGGCCTCAATGGACTCCCACCACGCGCGGGCGTCCCTTTCAAGCTGGAATGTGGCA
Organism: Colocasia esculenta; assembly: GCA_014218235.1. NCBI lineage: Eukaryota > Viridiplantae > Streptophyta > Magnoliopsida > Alismatales > Araceae > Colocasia > Colocasia esculenta. The sequence goes on along the minus strand of CM024764.1, from coordinate 92,331,923 downwards.
AGTAAAAGCTTATCTCCATCCGCGCATTGCATGACACGGAAGATGCGCTCAATCTCCTTGAGCCAGTTCTCGGCCTCATCAGGGTCTGTGGTACCACTGAATCGAGGCGGATTCAGGTTGCGGAAATTTCTATGTAAATCACCAGCTGCTCGGTTGTTGTTATTGTTGTTGTTGACTCCGGCAGCCTGAAGTAAAGCTTGGGTAAGCTGTTGGATAGTGTGTTGCATATCACGGAGTTGAGCACGCTCTGCTGCCATTGTTGATGTTAAGTTCCTTCAAAAGAGAATTTAAAATGTAAGTCGTTGGGTTTGCACTAAGTTCGTGCGTGTGTGAGTTTATTTTATCTCATTACCCACGGTTCTACCGATCTCTCATAGGTATGGAATTAGACTCTAAGTCAAGTCAGGTCAAACCTAGATCATCCTATACTTAAGAATAACCTAGGCTCTGATACCACAAAACTGTAACGCCTCGACGCGGAATATCAGAGCGGGATTACAGTTATTAAATAGTACAAAGTGAGAAATAAATAACAAACCATTGCACAATTGGATAACACCAAATAACCTCCAATTTCATTAATAATTCTCCAATCATCATTACATCATCGTATCAGAGCCAAAACCAGGGCCCAGAGTACTTTATTCAAAATCGAAATATTACATTATGACTAACTAACTCACTAACTCTTAACTGTACTAACTACTACTAGATAGCACTGGTTGCTGAAATGGTCACTCTTGAGCATCTCCCTCAGTCCCGTCCTCGTATGTGTGGTCGTCTCCATCCGACTCACCTGAACACATTAAATAAATACGCAGGATGAGCGAATAACGCTCAGTAGGACTTAATATCTCATGAACACAAGCATGCTTTAAATAGTTAATATCTTAATGGCAGGTTAACTAGAGAGTAAAGTCATGTAGAACATGTCACGATAGCGAGAGAACAATTGCAACTGGCACAGGGAAAATAGTACAACGAGAACGATAATAGAATGGCCATGTAACGATATAACATGTAAATTGCACAACGGTGCACTAGTAACGATCACGCTTGCACTTGTAGAGATAGCACTTTGATTGTCATAGATTAATCTAGATAGTAAAATGGCGCTGGATGCATGCCGTAACACATCCTATGATCATTTTAACTCCCATGGGCACTGGCACTTTTCGGGCGCTCCTCCCAGGACCTGATCGGCCCTATTGCGCTGGCATTAGTCATTTCTTTTATCTTAGACAATCACACGAATGGCCAATAGAGTACCAAGAAGAGATAAGATAGCACTAGACGAGATAGATGAGAGTGTAGAGAAAACGTGAACAGATGAGAGTAAAGAGACTGTAGACGAGAGGGGTACAATCGTAAGACGACAATAAACACGATAGTAACGGTTGCACAGCACCAGGTCGGGTGCCGGCAGTCTGGTAGAAGTCACAACCGCCCCTTAGCCGTGCTGTGTACACGGGTCAGGTGGTCCGATGTGAACTCAAGACGAGAAGGAATATACTAAGGTATGGATCGTACTGATCCCTAAAGTGTAACGGGTTTTGAGGTACAACCAGCTCGTTGACTAAGGACGTGCGCCAAAGCCAAGAAGACTTACGGAGGTCTTGACAAGGAGTCCCTGGTCCAACCGAGAGTATTCTCGGTGGAGAGGTGGTCCAAGTCAAGGGAAAGTGTGTAAAAACGGATCCGTCGTGCCTCGAGTGCTCGAAGGCTGAGGGAAAACGATAACGGTAGATAAAATGCACGAGTAAAAACGGAAACAATTATATTTAACAAAATAGGGTAATTTAGTCATTTATTTCGATAATTTACCGAATATATTATTGCATAATTTATCGGGGTCAAATGGCATTTCATAATGTTGTGTGTGTAAGTGTAAAGAAATCTTGAGGATATGACAAGTCGTGCAAATGTCATTTTTTATTAATCTAACAAGTCAAATTAATTATAACATGGTTTAATCGTAGCTAATTAAGGGTTAAATAGCCAAAACAGCAGGGCATGTACACAATTTAATAGTTCTGGCCGAAATCTTTGAAACGCAACAGACCTACCCGTCGCGTTTCAAGTCGCGACGGGGCGGTCGGGCGCGACACGGGACCTGGCCAGTCTGGCCCGGTCCGGGGTGAATCACGGCGGCCCGCGCCGCCGCGTTCTTGACGCGACGCCATCAGCCGGCGCGACCCCACTGTTACCGCGGCGGGTCGCGCCGTCGCGATAACAGGTGAGATTGCCCTTTTTCCCTTTTTCCCAGGGCGAGCTCTCTGTGATACATGGATGTTCTAAATTACACATAAAATAGCACGGTGATCCAAAAAGCACGAAACTAGTTTTAAACGAAAGTAGACATGTACATCTATCAACATGCATGATTAATTTGAAAATAGACAAGGTTTAGACATGCATTGATCAGGTTACTTTTCGGTGACCTAAACAGGCGCAGCCAGAGTTCAACGAATTAATTAGAGGTGTATACATGATAAAAAATTCTGAAACCAGCGGAGTTTGAAAGCTAACATGTATTAGTATTTATGATAATTTTATCATAGAATGATGTCAAGTGTGCACGAGGTTAAAAAGGAAACAAGGAGAGTTGAGTGCATAGATCTGACAGATAGTCAAAGATTTAATTCTCCTGCATGAGAGATCGAAATCAAGCAAGACTAGGGGCGTTTGGAAGCTAGTGTGATGTAGTATAACTGAGAATTTTATCATGGCATGTGAACAAGTACATATCGGGAATTAGAGAAAACATGAGATCTCAGTTCATGAGAATAGCAGGATTTCACGAATTAAATTCGCCCAAATGGATGAACGAAATACCACGAAACCATAGGACTTTTGAAGAGGTACATGAAGGCTACCTAGGGTAATTATTTCACGATTTTTTCTTGAGAGATTGCCTACCTTTTGTCGAGTCCAAGAAAACTCTAGGTTGAAGACGAAAAACGGGAAAACATTCTTGCTCCAAGCCTTCTCCTCCTTGCTCCTTGGTCTCCAACCTTTCTCCTCCTTCTCTAGGGTTCTAGCCACGAAAATGGGAGATAGGGAGGAGATTTGAAGTGTTTAAGCTTCCTATAGAGTCCATACAACCCCAAACTCTTCTCTCCTCCTTTAATTACGAAAATTCCACATTATCTCTCTATTTTCTCTCATTTATCCATCTAATGGTAGGGGAGAGTTTAATTTCGTGGTTAATGAGTTAGGATGGGTTTAGGACTCTTTATTTAGATATATAAGGGTTATTTAACATTTATCTTAACCCTTTACTATTTATTTAATTATTTAGATACGAATTTCATTAATTTAATTCTCATTCCAACATGGGCTATCCCTATTTGGGCCCATTCCATTGGTTTGGGTTATTAGAGTAACCCATTACTAATTTAATTTAATGGGGATTGCTTTAATTCCCATTTATACAATGCATCTCCTTTTATTCCACTTAAATCGATTTATTTCATTTATTTAAATAAAAATTTATTTTATTTGGATTTTAAAAATCCAGGGTGCTACACACTAACTAAGGTACAGTCCCCCTACGGACAATACAACATCCAGCTCAGTTGGTCTTCCTTCACAAGAAGGGAACTACAATACCCTGGATCCCTCACCAGGTCTTCCTTCACAACAGAAGGGAACACAACACTCTGGCTCCCCACCAGATCTTCCTTCACAATAGAAGGGAACTACAACACAAAAGGAATAAACAGGAATTCAAGCCCCTAGATCAAGCTTTAGCAAGACAAGATCTGAAGCTACTAGTACTGAGAGCAAATAATGTAAACAAGGCACTCTCTCAGAACTATACTGGCTCTCTTAGGATCTCTATTACAGCACAGAGAGCAAAGAGCTAAAGACACACTAGAATTGAATTCTTTCAGAAGATCTGAAAAGCTTGTGTTCTACGATGGTAAGTTTCTCTCTTCTGTGTATCTTTCTTTTGGAGCTGCTATCTTGTATTTATATCTCTAATTTGAAATGTAGTCGTTGAAGTAACCGTTGTCTCTTAGTTTGGTAGACGTTAGACTGCTTGACACTTGAAAGCTTCTAGTCAACAATCTTTTATCTATTTGAGCACGCAAAGAGATAGGGTCTTCTGGCGTCTAATATGGTCCAACGTTGTATGACAAAATGTCTTTAGGGCCCTGCATACATTAAATGCTAGAACAGTAGACAGCTAGACTGTCTCTTGATGTCAGAAGACGTTGATGTGAATATTCACCAAAATAGCAATGCCAAATAGCTTGTTCTAAAAGATGTTAATAGAATATGCACAATAATGAAAAGATATCATTTGCATGCACGCAGAGATGCGTTCTGTCTTCATTAAATGCACAACAGTCAAATAGATATGAGAAGACTTGACTATTCAACGCTTTCAAAAATAATGTAAGCATCAAGTCGATATAAACCATAAAGTCGTTGCCTATATGACTTATGAAATCGTTATGATCAAGTGTTTACTGAAGAAATCGTTATGATCACTTAACAAGTCACTATAGAAGGCAAATCGTTGTATTCATTAAAGGAATCGTTATGAATACTGAACAAATCGTTATAGAAAGTAAGTCGTTGTATTCATTAAAGGAATCGTTATGAATACTAAACAAATCGTTATAGAAAGCAAGTCGTTGTATTCATTAAAGGAATCGTTATGAATATTGAACAAATCGTTATAAGTGCTAAGAGAAATCGTTGCGCGAAGCAAATCGTTATGAGCTCTAAAGAAATCGTTGTGCGAAGCAAATCGTTATGAGCTCTAAAGAAATCGTTGCGCGAAGCAAATCGTTATGAGCTCTAAAGAAATCGTTGCGCGAAGCAAATCGTTATGAGCTCTAAAGAAATCGTTGCGCGAAGCAAATCGTTATGCGCTTTAAAGAAATCGTTGCGACGGGAAAGTCGTTACGACGTCTTAAGAAATCGTTGTGATGACTTAAGGAATCGTTACGACGGGCAAGTCGTTGCGACGTCTTAAGAAATCGTTGCGATGACTTAAGGAATCGTTACGACGGGCAAAATCGTTGCGACGTCTTAAGAAATCGTTGCGATGACTTAAGGAATCGTTACGATGGGCAAGTCGTTGCGACGTCTTAAGAAATCGTTGTGATGACTTAAGGAATCGTTACGACGAGCAAATCGTTGCGACGTCTTAAGAAATCGTTGTGATGACTTAAGAAATCGTTACGACGAGCAAATTGATACGGTATTGACTTGTTAGCTCTATTGAAACCATCATTCATAAAGGAAATAGTTGTGACTTTCAACAAAAGTCGATGTGGTCTTAGAGAAATATAACCTTGAAATGATTAAAGCTTCAGAGAGGTGATACTTACCAATATTGGCTTATTTGATCTTGGTATATTTCCTGTACTTAAGACTTATGAAATATATGTTAGAAATTTTGATAGGGTTTTGTTAATCACCAAATAAATATGTAATTAAAATTACATGGGGACAGACTGATCATCAGATAGTATATATACATATTATACAATATATCTTCTATATTTTATATTGTATAATATATATTACATGTAATGTAATATATATTACATGTAATGTAATATATATTACATGTACATTACATGTAATATATATTACATGTAATATATATTATATATACTAGGATTCAGAAATTAGATATCGTGTATGGAAACTGAAGAGACGTGATTTAAGTGTGTCTCTCAAGAGGTATAATCCCCATGTTTGAGGTTCAGTCCTTTAAAAAGGCTCTCTTGGGAGAAGAGGTGAGACTCTTGCTGATAAGCACACACTTGTTCTCATTATCTTTCAATGTGAGACTAAAGTATACATCTACACCCCCCCCCCCCCCAGTGAGGATAAGGTGTGCGGGTCTCATGAAGATGAGACACTCGAATAGGGTGCATGGCTTCTCGTACGTTCTCACAGACGGCGCCAAATGTAGAGGTATTTTTGTTGTTCGGTAATGAACCGAACATGTTCCTCACTAATAACAGGGGGAGAATTGTCGCCGGTGCAGACGATGACCTACAAGATCAAATGACGTCAAGGGGACCCGGTCGAAGGAACTAGAGACCCTCTGATACTTAAGTCAGAGATGGTCATAAAATATGGTGTATTGGGGGGGGGGGGGGTTCTTTTGGTGTGTGATCTCGTGTGTGAGTGATTGTGAGGTTCAGTCCTACTTATCTTTGCATGAAGGTTATCGTTTCTTATATAAGTATAGGACCTGACGAGTATGGACACACCCCCCAAGAATGGTGTTCGGAGGTTGTGACTATTGAGTTCCCAAGATGACGTTTATCTGCTCGAGATGTCCCCTAGGGTTTCACGCCATGGTTACTCCAAGTTGTGGGAAGGGGTGCCACACTGTCCCGTTGAATGTTGTTGGGGCGCTAAAGGTCACTTATCATGTTCGTCATTCGAAGAACTTGCTCGGTGAAGCTTCTCGGTGTCCGACGTCCTCCTCCTGTTCGATGCGGCCAAGCTCAAGGTTGCCCGGAAACTTCTAGGAGGGTGTCTTGCTTGGTGTCCGGGGACACATGATTGAATAGTCATTGCTCTGAGTCTTTGATGAGTTATAATGAGTCTATGGGCCTAGGAGGTCAGAAATGACTTCTACAGAAACTGTAAGGCCCCCAAATTTTGTGCATTTAATATTGTTTAATTGGTGCATACTATAATATTTACTCACTTATGTGCATGAGTATAAAATATGTTATTCTTGTATGTATATTATATTTATTATTACGTACATAGTGTATTTAAATAATGTAGTGTATATGGTGTGTAATTATTGTTATATATCTTGTAAGTACACACAAGGTATTTTGTACATATAATATATATTTAAATGTGCATGCAATATCAAAGTGTTGAAGTACATAGTATACTTATTTAAATCTATGCAAGTCGGATGTAATTATGTTGAGTACATGTATATAGGTATGTGTTTAACTTTGTGCATATAATATCTACTTATTTCCGTAACTATTAAATTCTTATGATGTGTTAGTATATTTATTTTTAATGAATATTTATTTTCTGGCCGAGATGCACAGTTGGCGACAGTATCCTGTGCCGCTGTCTGCATGGGCTTGGAGGTTAGCGTCCAGATCAATGGACGTGATCTACCTCCCTGTTGGCGGCACCAAAGGTGGACGCCTATTTCTCCAGCTGTGTGCGTTTTCATATCTGAAAACGGTTGCGGTTTTGTCAGGTTCTTGTTTAGGAAACCTTCCAACAGGAGGATGACCTACCCCTAATGCGTACCCAACCCCTTTAGCCTATAAAATACCCATCTTTCGTTTAGATTAGGTCTTTTAGCTCTTTGTAAAAACCCTAGTTATCCTGTGAGAAAACCTAATTTTTGGAGGGTTAGATCTGGCGACTGGAGGGGTTTCCTGGAGATCTGCACCGACTGGAAACTACACCTTGGATACAAGTATCATCCCCGACGCTGGAGTGCGACCAACATCGACAGGAGGATCAGATCCCAGCGGATTTAGACCACCTTCTTGGCACTGGCCGAGGAGGGCTTCTCTGACCAAAACATCTCTCTACTGGTTTATATCCAGGCAAATGGCTTAATGGTTCAATCCATAGACCTATCCTTTAGGTTTTCATCATTTTTTCGGATTTTATTCCATGCCTGGAACCCCCCATTCACCATTGTTTCTGCGTTCAGTCTGTGTTTGCACAGACAGGAACTTAACGGCAGCATCTGGTGCCGTTAAGATCCAAGGTTGGCGGCCACCTATAGTGTCGTTAACTCATATTGGCGGTAGCTTCTATGCCGCCAAGTTCATCGGTTTTGACAGAATGCATGTCTTGATGTTGTGACCTAAATTCCAGATTTCTGAGCATGAGTATGTACTATAAAAATTTTGTGTGGTTAAGTATGACCAGTAGAACATGCCATGGGATTTTGTGAAATTTTCATACATTGTACTATTTATTAAAATCCTTGAAATGAAATATTAAGTATTATTTTAGACTTATTAATTATTTATTACATAGATCCATGTTAAATTAGAGTTTTAGAAATTTTATGTGGATCATATACATATGTCAGGTCACATCATGAAATTAGGGCAAATTTCTATTTATTGTGTGAATTATTAGAATTTCTGAAAATAGAACAGTGAGCATGAATTTCATGTCTTTAATTCCAAGTAAAATGTATTGTGCATGTTAAAATGTCAGAAATCTTATGTGAAATTATGATTGCTGAACACAGGTCTTGGAACTGATAAATACATATGTAACACCGTGATCCATGTTCAATTAGGTTTCTTGATAAATCTGTAGAATGCTTGTTTTAATTGTTATAATTTGTATATATTTTATAAAAATCTAAAAATTTGTATATGTGATGATTACTAGTGAGTAGTCGGTGGTAAAAATTTTATACTATTTGGACAATAGTAAGTACTATTTGTAAATTAACACAGGAAAATGACCATGTGAGCAGGTTTAATGTGATTTGGTGTAATTCAGTAAATTTCAGCATGATTAGATCCTTATTATGATTACTTGTCAATTGGAACAGTAAGGTTAAAATCAGTAAATGAGAACTCATGTGTGTATGCAAAATACATGTGTATGGGACGTGAGGAAATAAATAGCATGTGTGTGCGAAACATGTAAAGATGACAAGATAGATAAATTGTGATACCATGGACAAGGGTCTTGATAAATTGTGATACCCTGGACAAGAGTCTTGATAAATTGTGATACCCTGGGCAAAGGTCTTGTGAAATCCTGGAGGTGGACAAGTTCCACTGGTAATGGTGGGAAGGGCTTTCCCCGATTTCTGCAGGAACCAAGACTTGATTACTATGCTTAGTGCTTAAGTATGGTAATTAAGTACATGAATGTGAATGTGAATGTGCATGTGCTATATGATCATCTAGTGGTGGTTTGGTTTGTGTCTTGGCATTGTGTAAGATAAATGAACATAAGTATAATGTGAACGTGGCACTTGTTATGTGCAAAATGACGTGATATGTGATCGTGAATATGTAAGTGCAAACCTATATAAACCATGCGAAATAGTGTGTAAGTGAACATGTGAGAATGTGAAAGTAAGTGTAGATGAATATGTCATGACAAGGAAATTGCATGTGTTAATAGAATTCTTGTTAAATGTCAAAAGTGATATTATGTTTCATACCAGGTGTAGGTGCATGTTTCCCTATCCATGAAATTATGATTACTTGATGAGTATGTGTTTAGTAACATGTTGTGTAGGTTAAGGTGATCCATATGCAAGTGTCATGTGAATGTGATAAATTTTTATATAAAAACAGCAAGCTAGATGTATAGTAAAGGGTTAAAATTGCATGTGAAGTGTGTTAGAAATCATACTAGGAGTACTACCTATCTTGTACATGTTTCCATGACTAAATTGTAGAACTACGCAATGATTTGAATAAAGTATAAAAGCATGTGATTGTATGTTTGTACTTATGTAAATGATACCATGTTATTAGTAATCATGTTTAGATCATTATGTTACATGTGTTAGAATAATTGTTTAATACGATTCCATATTAATTCATTTATGTTATGGCATGAACATGTATAACTTTAATTGCTAAATTTTAATAGTGTTAAATTGTTAGAAAGAATGTGTGATAGGTATATAGTTTGAATTTTAAGTTATTTGCTGAGTCTCTTATGTAGACTCATCATTGCTAAATATTTCAGGAGATTTAGTAGCTGAGGACTTGGCAAGATCCGACGATGAGCGCAAAGGATAGATTGAAGATTGTAATTTTATTTTCCTAGTATGTAAATTGAATTTGAATTATGGAGATGTAATTGAAGCTGGCTACATTTTAAGGTTTATGATGTTATGTCATTTCTTTCTTGTACTATATAGACTGTGGCATGAGGATTTAAGTTGATGGAATAAGAATTTGTTAAAATTCCGTTGCAATCGTATTATCTATTTATGTATATCTCAGTCCATTTGTTATTTGTTGGGGTTTTCGCTCCTGTAGCAGTTTGCTCTCATCCGATGTGGGTTGGTATAACCGTACCGAGTGGAAGTGGGTCGTTACAGAAACTCTTGTTTCCATATTCGATTCTGATAGTTTATTGGATACATCTAAATCTGAATATGATAGCTTATCGATAGTTAAATGATTTTTTGAATCCTATAAAATTTTCTGAAATCAGATCATATAATTAAGTTTTTAGATTTTTTTACAGTCCTAATATACATATTATCTTATTGGTCAAAAAAAATACATAGATTGACCTTGAACCGACCAATTTATTCTTAGATCACGTTAAAACAATCAATTTTTGCCCATATTTTGAAGGGCTCATGATTTGGATTTCCCTATGTCCACTATATATCCGATTAATTTGATGTCTAAAACACCAGGTCAATAGTAGTACTCATAGTGATGAGATGACCTGTGTGAAATGGTCGGCAAACATGTGAGTGGTGACCAGAAGGAGAATTATTTTTACATTTTTCATAGATATTTGCCAGAAAAATCGTTTATTAGAACAGATAACAGTTTACTACGAATACATTTGTTACTGAAAAAGATAGGAGTATGCATATATATATATATATATATATATAATCACATTTAATGGAAGATAAAAATATGCTTCTAAATATATTTAAAAACACAATAACTATTTGTGGACGAGAAGAATGTTATGTTGCGAACTCCCAACAACCCCTTGGATATATCTAGGGATGTAAACGAATTAATGCTCTCAATAAATAACTGCTCGACTTTATAAAAATTCATCTAGACTTATTTATTAGGTTAATGAGCCGAGTTGGAACAACAAAATAACTTGGTTCATAAACGAATCGAGTTTGAATAAAAGTAAGCTCAACTCAATTAAGTTCACGAGTAACTTGTTAAGATATTCAATAACGTACTCGTTAATGTACTTAAATTGAAACTCGTTAATAAACTTAAATTTTTTATAATAAATATGAGAATACACGCATATTTATTTATTTTTAGGGTTTTTACTTTTTTAATCTCTACAAATATACATATTTTTCTTTTAGTCTCTCTATTACAACTATTATTTTTTAACCCCCTAAAATCATCATCATTGTCATTTTTAGTCCCTTTCGTTTATTCTATAACTATAGTACAATCTTGCATTGGTTAAGCTAATTAGATAATGAAAAAAGATTACACTATCCTTAGTCAATTTTCTCATGCTCCTTTTCTTGCTCTCTCTCTCTTCTCACTGTTCCTCTCCCTACAAATGATGCACTGATCACCGAAAGGGGAGAGAACGAGACACAAAGAGAGAGGGTTGGGGGGGAGAGAATTACTATCAGAGGGGTCTCCCCTTCTAGGTCTGACATAACAAAGAGTGACATAGAAAGAGAGAGGGTTGAGGGTGGGGGTTAGAGAGAACTATTGTCGCCTGTCGGAGGGGTCTCCCTCTCCGGCTCCAGTAGTGAGAGAGAACAGCAAAGAGAGAGGGGGTCATGGGGTGGAGGGGAGGGGGGAGATAACTGATTGCCAAGGTGTCTCCCTCTTCAACTCTAATATGAGAGAGAGAGAGAGAGTCAGAGAGAGACGACTGTCAGAGGGTCTCCCCCTCCATCTCTAGCAGTGAGAGAGAGCGCACACACACACACATAGAGAGAGAGAGAGAGAGTCGCGAGGGGGAGAGAGGGTCACAGGGTGGGGGGAGAGCGAGAGGGTCACGGGATGGAAGGAGGGGAGAGAACCGATTGCCGAAGGGGTCTCCCCCTTCTACTACTCCAATAGAGAGAGAGAGAGAGAGAGAAGAGAGGAGAGAGAGAGAGAGAGAGAGAGAGAGAGAGATTCTACTGTTACCCCAAAATAAAATATTCTTCAAAATATTTTTTTAACGTCAGTTTAATAGATGAACTTTTACACAAGAGTTAAAACTTAAAAGATTTCAAGGTGCTAAAAATAATAGTTGTAATTGACGGACTAAAAGGAAAATAGGCATATTTATAGGGATTAAAAAGTTAAAAAAAACTCTTATTAGTATAGAGTTATTATTAAAATATAAAAATATTTATGAGAGTTTAAATATAAATATTAAATCTCAAGATGTAAATACTCAAATCATATAAGTATATATAAGTGAAATTTGATTCTAACTAAATCATATAAATAGGGGTACGAACATAAAATTTAAATTTCAAAGTCTTTGGGCACCGCTAATCATCTTCTTCCTCCCGACTATGCAAGTGCCCACGATGTCCCTGACCCTAGTCTTGGTCAATTACTAAAGTCTTTGACGACCGCCTAGACCCCTGCCAGTGGTAGACAGAGCTCTTGGCGGTCAACAGAGTAGAAGCAAGATGTTCGGTGGTGTGGACTCCTTGGAGTTGCAACACCCCCCACCCCCTGTAGTGCAAATGCCTATGTGGCGGTTTCGTCGTTATCTAAGTGGTATTATATATCCACCCACCCCCTACACCGGCCACCTCACTTGTGTAATGTATCTACTATCTCATGTCATATATAAATAGTTACTTGTAAGAGTGTGGTGCTACAAAATAGACCTCACAAACCCTAAACAAGGCGTTCCTTCTTTGGCCTTTTAGCTCTAAAGATCGAGTTCGAGCTTAAACTTGATTAAGTAATTTTTTTTCCGCTCATGCTCGATCTCGAGTTCAAATTTGAATAAAATGTTTTGAACTCATATTCGAATTCAAATTTGAATTTGAGATTGTTTAAATGTTCGAATCATAACTCAATTTTAAACTCGTGCTCGTTTACGTAAACAAAAAATTTGAGTACTTTGAGAATGAACCGAGTTGAGTACAAACAAAAATATAAATGCTAAATAAATATCGAGCAGAGTTCAAACATATTATTACTCGACTCGGATCGACTCACATCTGATCGTAGACACCCATGGGTATACTTGCCCAACGAAGGGGATAGATCGATCTGGAGCCGTCCGTTGCGGTGGGCCCACCTCAGATGCCACCGGAAAATTATGCTGGTCCACCTTTGGATTCCTTCTGGCCCCTTCCCACGTGCGCGAAATTGGGGTTGGGCGGCAGGACAAACGGTTGGTGGCCTCCGGGGTCTGACCGAGAGAGAAACCGAGACCCGAGTTAAGCTGTGACCCACGGGAGTAGTGGTATTCCTAGCGTGCTGTGATGTTTACTTCGCATGTGCAGGTGCCTGTTCCAAGTGGCTTGTGGAACATACAAATTATTGTCGTTATATCTTGTAAGATCTGTGCTAAACATAAGCTTAAATACCATTTAATTATTTCCCAATATTACTTTTTACACCAAATTTAAGTTCTTTAACACGCCAAAAGACATGTATTACAAATTTACAACACCATTCCTTATTTTAGTGCAGTGGTTTATTGTCAAATGATGATGTGAATTTTTTATTTGGGTGGAATTTCAAATCATAAATCGACATTAATAACTAATCTCCATTTTTTTTCTTCCAAAGATGTTAATCCATAAATTTTCTCCTCTTTAGACAACGGCCTAAACGTAACTAGTTAAACGTACTTAAATCTTTTTGAGAAATGTGAGCTCTCTTTTCTTCAAAAGATCATGTCTAGTGGGTTTTTTTTTCACCGTTTAGAAGAGTGATGAAAAATGTTGTGACGGGGAGATTTTCTTCTTGATCTGAAAGATAGATCTATCCTCTTGTATTCTAATTGTTTAGAATCCTCGTCCAAACTGTCGACAAGTGTGTTAAGATTGTGACCGTTCTAATCACCAATCTACTTAAACATATCTCCAACATTATTTTATAGATATATATGCATATATTTTTTAAAGTTGCATGGAATAATATCATAATAATAAAATATTACAAATGGTACAAACACCTCCTTCTCGTGTCGGACAGAAGTGGGAAAGATCAGATCATGTAGTGACAAAAAACTGTTCGCCCTCCGTCATCTTCCTCGCACCCTCTCTGAGTCTCTGGTCTGGTGCCGTGCTTGGCGACCGTTGTTTCAGACTACATAAATGCCCACATCTCCATCCCATGCCATTCCCGTTTCTACTCTCTCTCTCTCTCTCTCTCTCTCTCTCTCGCCGACCAGTGGTGCTGCGGTGGCTAGGGTGATGCCGGTGGTGGCAGGCCTAGTGTGGGTGGACGGCTCCGCCGAGAGGGGGGAGGGGGGCCCGAAGACGTCGGACGCTCGGAACCATGAGATCCTGGCGCGGGTCCAGTCGGACGACGAGGATTGCAGAGTCCGGGCGGCGATCGAGATCCGGCTGCTGACCAAGGCGTCTTCGAAGCACAGAGAAGAGCTGGCGGAGGCCATCGAGCCGCTCGTGGAGATGCTCCGGTTGGGCGCCCGCCATTGCCGAGTTGCCGCCTTGCTGGCCCTACTCAACCTCGCCGTCAAGAACGAGAGGTATGGTGCTAGTTCTCCACACACACACACCCCCACCCCGCCTTGTTCCCTGATTCCTTGTTGCTGGATCAATTGTAGTTTCCGTTGGTGGGTACCAATAAAAAATCCTACTTTGTTTGCTCCATCTTCTTAATAGTTTCCGGTTTTTGTTTCTGTCTTGGATTGGACCTTGTGGTGGGTGGATAGTTGTTCTTTCACTGGGTTCCCCTTTTTGTTATCCTTGGGATTTTGGTGGGTGATCATACTTGGGATTTTGTTCCTTGTGCCTTCTTTCTATGAAATTTTCTTTTATAATCTTGCATAGCCTTCGGTTTCAATCGGCATCGGTTGCGGCCTTCGTTATGTCTGCCAAAAAAGTACTCTGTACACCGTGAGATAATAAAAAGTAGATCTGTTGAGGTTACGAAACTCGGCCCTATTTGTTCTTCAAGTTCCTTCATTTTTTGAAAGGGTTAGAACGTTTTAAGGACATGGGAAAAAGGCAAAAAATTGTGGATCAAGTGAATACATAAATCGTTTTTTTCCTGATGTTGATAAGTTAATTAAATTTGAAAATTCACAAGTTAAGCATTGCTATTCCCTAGTCTTTTTCCATATAAATAATAATCTTTTGATGGTGTATGTATGATGTTTCTCATCATCTAGAGGTCTTTTGAATTTGTTTATGCAGGAACAAGGCCAAGATTGTTGATGCTGGAGCGCTCGAACCCCTAACTGGCTTCCTCCAATCTACAGACACAGCTTTGCTGGAGCATGCCACCGCCGCCATTCTCACACTCTCTGCTGCTTCCATCAACAAACCACGCATCGGCACCGCAGGGGCCCTCCCTCCCCTTGTGAACGTCCTCAGCAATGGGAATCGGCAAGCGAGGGTGGACGCAGTGTTGGCTCTCTACAACCTTTCCACAGTCCCGGGCAACCTTGCCATCCTCCTGTCGGTTAAACCCGTCCCCCCTCTGGTGGACTTGCTCAAGAGCTGCAGGAAATCCTCCAAAACGGCCGAAAAATGCTGTGCCCTCTTAGAATCCCTGTTAAACTTCGATGAAGGGAGGACTGCCTTGACAGCTGAGGAAGGGGGCGTCCTTGCACTGGTTGAGGCCCTGGAGGAGGGGTCCCTGCAAGGCAGGGAGCACGCAGTGGGAGCTCTGCTGACCATGTGTGAGAGTGATAGGCGTAGATACAGAGAAGTAATCCTCGGAGAGGGTGTCGTCCCCGGCCTTCTTGAGCTCACTGCTGAGGGAACGCCCAAGTCCCGATCACAGGCACACGCCCTCCTGAAGTTGCTAAGAGACTCCCCTGACCAGAGAACTGAGCTGAAGGCAGAGACGCTAGAGACCATCGTTTGCAGCATCGTCTCCCAGGTGGACAGTGAGGAATGTGGGGAGAAGGCTGTGAAGATGCTGGCAGAGATGGTACAAGTTAGCATGGAGCAAAGCTTGAGGCATCTTCAAAAGAGGGCCTCGACGTGCACCACCCCCTCCAAGTTGGCGGCGCCGCTCCGTGGCTGCCCTCCTCATGAGGTTCCTTCGAAGTAGCTTCGCAGCAAAGAGATTATACGTTCTTCTGGAGTTCCTTGAAAGCTGTTGCGCAGCCATGGTTGCTGTTTACCTTGCACTCTAGTCTCCTCCTCCACCATGTCTGTGGGGATAAAAGACGTCCTCCCCATGTAGACTAGGAAGCCGGTCCAGGCCATTAGGGTAACAGGTGACTGGCGAATGCTGTCGATGTATATAGTCTTTAGAGTCTGGTCATTGTGTGGTTTCAATCTTGTCCGTCCTCTTCTGTCTGTTGTGGAGCAAGATTTTATCTTTCGTAGAGCAAAGTTCATCTGTCAATGGGATGTTTTAAGATTACAAATGGAATTGTAATTTTCACTTGATTTTGATAAAAATTATCGATTTTAAAATTAAAAAATAATATCAATAAATTATCGAAATTGATATTTCAATAAATTATCAGAATTGAAATCAAAAAATAATCAAAATTAAAATCAGTGTCGATTATTCTAATAAATTATTCATAAGCTTAAAAGACAATATTATGATAAATATTTTACCTTATCAAAATTTTGATAATACAATTAAAACGAAATCAAAATTAACTATTCTAATTTTATCAAAATTGAAATTATATTTTAATTATCGAAAATTTTCAATTCTGAATCCGTACCCATTTATAATCCTAAAATTTTTATATCATTTCACTCGTCCGCGTAAAGCTGCAGCAAAAGACCTAATCAAAAACTTCGATCAAATTTGGTTTAGCTCCCCGCTCTATACCTCACGGGTTAGTGCTCAATCAGTGTGAGTTATGCCCCAACCTCCGACCAGAATATTAGGTGGCAGATGCAAATCGCCAGTTAGAGATCAGCTACTCATACCTGTCGTTAGATTCTTTCTTCTTCTTGTTTGGTTGTACAGGGGATCCCTCCCCTTCCTCAACCCACCCACACACACCCCCCCCCCCCACTTCCCGGTATCCACTCTACCGCAGCGGAGTAATCTGTCGCTAAATTCTCTCTTTCTGCCGGATTATGGTGACCAGCCTCGGATGAGTTTAGCTCCTCTAGCAATACGTAGTGCACAGGTTTTAAGCCACAATGCTTCGTCCCCTTGCCAACAACACTTGGCGAGAAACCTCCTCTTTTTCTTTGGTGGGTATCTTCCCTCCGAACAAGAGTTCTAACGAATTGATTCAGCCAAGTATCTCTACACTGAGAACTGTTTCAACATTAACAAATATTTATTAAAAAACAATACTATTGACCAAAATTAGCTATTTCGTTCTCTTCTCCAACCAAAAAAAAAATATTTTCTTATGATCCATGCATCCCATTAATTCAAAAGTAATTTCACAATAAATGTTTTTCCTATCGTACTCGGTGACTCTTCGATGACAACATTTAACTTCTTTTGATAGGTCAGTGTGGAGAAGATGAGTTACCCAAATGAGAAACTTGGAACTTCCTAACATTTAAGACATTACACAGTTGTCTGGTCATTTGCAGACGGTGTGCACATCGAGAAGACTTAACCCCGCGTCCAAGTTCTTGTGATTAATTTGCAGTTCCGAAGAACCTTCCAAGTAAATTCCAACCACACAAAATCCAGATCTCCACTTAACATTAACACGAGTTTTTCATACCCAATTTCAACCCAAAAGCCACATGATTCTCCCGTCGCCGTCTCACAAGCCAAATCCCAACTTCCAAGCGTAGCAAAACCCAAACAGAAGAGTAGCAACACACCAACGAGCATGACATGCACACAAAAAGTGGAGCAAATTTAGCCATATTCATGGAACTTCTGATCAAACAAACAAAATGGGTATAATGGAGCGAAAATTAGCAGCATCCATGGAACTTCTGATGAAGTACAAAACAGAATTGGGTAAGAAGCCCGCGAGGTTGATGTTGGAGCAGACGCTCTCTAGACTGCGACAACTTGACAAGTGATGAACAAGATCCAAAGACCATTTTAACCTACCTTGATCAGCTTCCGAGGATAAAAGATCATCCCACCACTTAAATCTAATAAAAGTTTATCATTCAATTATTCAAGGGATACTGAAACGAAACATCGCACGAAAATAACAGGAAGTGACCTTCCACATAAACAAGGACATAGACCTACATTTCTGCCCCTCCGAAAGAAAAGGAAAAAGAATGACAGTTTCTGAATAATTTTAGCACAGTACTAGATGGCAACCCCTAGAATACGAGAAGAAAGCATACGGAGTTAGTGATAAATCAACATCTGATGGGTTAAAAGAACCTACTGAATGCCAGCCAGAAAAGAAAAGAAGCGGAAAAAGTTTTAAAAGCCTAGATAGCAGAAACAAGAACTGCAGTGGGTGCGGCAGATTTGGGTTCTTGGCATTCGACTAGAATAGACATTCTGAAGTTTATCCACTGGGCCCCGGCAAGCTAATAATATTGTACACCCTCCTGGGGAAGTAAACACTCGGATAGGATAACACGACGTGGGCACCGTCCACCGCTATTCAACTTCCAGAAAAAAACCATCAAAAGAGCCTTCCGGATCATCATGACGGCACTGCAAAAAAACACAGGATGAAACACCATCAGGCTTCCAGTACATGCCAATAAACAGGCGGAAAAAAGTGAATGACAATGACTTTTGTACAGAACAAAAGTGCACTCGACTGACACACATTAAGATCCAGGATATACTAATAAGGACGGTTTCTCTTTTTTTAATTTCTCTGACTTGAGCTCTTGATAACTGATTTTCTCGAATCATCATCAGATGAGTTTCAACTAGTGCCTTACAATTGAAAAGGGCAAATGCATCCGAGGAATATTACAAAAATTTGGCGAATGTAATTGTTCCGTACATATTCAGGTTGGGATTATTTTTACCTTCTAACGGGTAATATTTTTCCAATACCATTTTTCCTTGAAGAAAAAATGATACTGCAATAAACAACATAATGGTAAACGTCTAATCCACTTTAGGAGACAAACAACAGGGTTTGATAGGGGTACAAGAAGGGCGCCATATTGGATTCAATATTATTTGAACTAGGCATCACGATCTGAACTCAGGCTCGGGCGTAGAATGACTATTTGGGGCAAATCGCCAAATAAACATACTCTGGGAATGACAACATTGCGGTTATTTGCCATTTGTTTAGCATGACTCGGTATGGATTAAGGCTAAAAAAGATGCGTACACTTTTGTTTAAAGTGGACATGCATACCCCTAAAATCTGTTACATATCTTGTTTATGCTTCTACGTCTTATGTATTTCTTGTTTATCATAACATTGTGTTACCTTGATGGTGTTAAATCAGAGGGTTATAACTGAACAGTGTTCCTTTGTATAGAGTGTCCGTGATAATATAAACGTCTAATCCACTTTAGGAGACAAACAACAGGGTTTGATAGGGGTACAAGAAGGGCGCCATATTGGATTCAATATTATTTGAACTAGGCATCACGATCTGAACTCAGGCTCGGGCGTAGAATGACTATTTGGGGCAAATCGCCAAATAAACATACTCTGGGAATGACAACCTTGCATATTCTACTGGATATCCATAAACTTTTTATATTATCACGGACACTCTATACAAAGGAACACTGTTCAGTTATAACCCTCTGATTTAACACCATCAAGGTAACACAATGTTATGATAAACAAGAAATACATAAGACGTAGAAGCATAAACAAGATATGTAACAGATTTTAGGGGTATGCATGTCCACTTTAAACAAAATGGCAAATCCATACCGAGTCATGCTAAACAAATGGCAAATAACCACAAGGGTAGATATGATTAAATATGGGGTAATATGAGGTTATACATGACAATATGAAGCAAGGAAAAGGAATCAGATCAACCCAGGTATCCCCGTGGGCCGATCCCAATCCGGATCTGATCGGATGGGCCAATCCACTGGAAGTCTGGCTGATCCTCGATCGGACAGCTGACAAAATGTTTTTGGTCGAAAAAACCACGAAAATCTCATCAATAGTCACACATTTATGATATATGTAATCATACATATATACATATCAAATCAATGTACAAGCATAATTAATATGTATATCCTTATAGATGTATACATTATACACGTATCACAATCATTATATTGTGAACAGTGTTGGAAAATGGAGCTTGAGGCCCTGAATTCTCCAATGTGTCTGTACACACCCTTGGATCAACCTGCATGGTCAGGTCGCACAGATTGACCTCATTGCAAAGAAAATTTTAATGTACAAACAATCATTTATCAATGTAAATACAATAATGAGTACATATATATAGTAAATGTATGTATATATTACAACGAATGTATACATACATAATACAATAGATACGAATATGTAACCATGCATATATATGTATGTCAAAGACGATATATAATACATATCATGTCATATATATGTCTATATAGGTGTACATCAATTTACATAAATACATCAATTAATGTGCACAGTCATATTAGACATTAATTTGTGCATTTATATAAATATGTATTAGTTTATATATGTGAAATGATGGTTTAATGCATGTATTAATTAATGAATACAAGAAAAAAAAATGGGACATAATCGGCCACATCGGCGGCCGATCCAGGTCAATCCGAACCGATTCGGCCAGAATTTCTATGATCTAAGGAGCAACCCCCCTAGAGGCCGATCGATACGGAATCGGCCAATCCCAATTTTGATCGGCCGATTCCGCAATCTCCATGATTTGAAGACTATAGGGTATGAAGTAGAATATGCACGATGTGATAGGTATTATCTAACTATTCCAAAAAAAGGATCCATGTAAAGAGAGATGTAGCTTACTGTAAGTAGAGGTGTCTATTTGCTCAGGCAGCTCCTTGATATCAACTTCAAACCTCTCTTGAACCTAAAATATTGAAGTAGGAAGTGAGATAGACAGTCCCAGAAAGGAGCAAATCCATGGCCAGTAACTAATAGTGACAGACCTGATTAAGAACATCAGAATCAGAACCAGAAGACACAAACGTAATAGCAAGCCCTTTGGTCCCAAAGCGGCCAGCCCTGCCAACCTGAAGCAACCACACAAACCAATAAAACATGATGGTAAACCTCAGTCAAGTATGTTGATTGCAATAGATCGAAAGAAAGCTGAGAAGGCATAAGTAACAACAAGGTGCGGTGTTATTGGCATCAAGCCACAATCAAGTAAAAATCAATCATGGACCAACCCAGTGAAGATAAAATATTAGGCAAGTCATGCCCAACTGGTGTATCTGCCACTCAACAGCTGTTTGTCGTAAATTACAGACAGATGAATAACTATGAAGACAATTACGCTATTTGTGGTAAATCACAGACAGATGAAGAACTACGAAGACAATTACCCTGTGCAAGTATGTATCAGCAGAATCTGGCATATCATAGTTGATGACTATATTCACACGTTCTATGTCGATTCCTCTACCAACAAGGTCTGTTGCAACAAGAATTCTTTTATGTCCTTCCTTGAAGCCCTTGTACCTAGTCAACCTGTGTGTTTCCCCAACATAAGATCATTTGTGAGTATAAACACAAACACATGATATCAGGCCAAACACGAACACATGATATCAGGCCAAACAAGTACGACATCATGGCCATCAGTTTGAAAAGCAAAGCAAAACTAAATGAACACAGATTTAGTCATTCACCTCTCTTCCTGAGACATCCCAGAGTGGATGCAGATGGATGGAAAATTGCACTCCACAAGTAGCTTGTTCAGTTCTGCAGCTCTACTGACGCTCTTCACGAAGATCACTACTTGGTTGAAGTCCAGGGCATCCAAAAGATCATTCAATTTGCGATTTTTCTCGATTTCGCTCAGTTTGATGTAATGCTAATCAGACAAGAATAATAGGAATGAACCTCCATCCAACACAAGGATCATAGAACTAAAAAATGCACAATATCACAAGAGATAATACCTGCACTAATCCATGCAAAGTCAACTTAGCCTCATCGTCCACATATATTTCCATGGGCTGAAAGGGAACAAATGTCAGATTGAAGAAAATTAGGGACTTTCTCCTCAAGTTAACCGAACCCGGTAGCAAATGAATGACGCACGAAAAATCGCTCATCCAAGATTCCATGCCGCCGATTGAAATGGTTGCCGCCTCACAGGAACATGCTTATCCCTACTGGAGGACCATGCATGACAAACCCAATGAAGCCACAGTTGACAAAACTGACCCAGTTTAGGTTTCAGGCCTTCTTTCCCAGATCCCTATAAAGTCCCTAACCCTCCAAGCAGGCAGCTGGAAGGACTAATCCCAAACAGAAGGTGTACTAGCCCAGGAAAATAGGTCTGTGTTGTGTGAACACTATGCTATGCCTAGTCCTTAAAGGAGGGGAAACTGTAGCTCATCTCCCTGAGAAAAGGCAGCTTAGAGATCTAAGCCTATTTGAGGAACAAGGCCAGAACTTTCACCATCGTCACCACTTCCACAGATGGAACATCCCCTCACAAAAGCTTGCTGTATTAAAAGATGACTTCCTAAGTTTGAGGAGAGCTGGCCACAGGACATTACATCTTGCATAAACTTCTTGCAAACAGGACGAATCTCCTTGCTGAGTGTAGCTGAAAACATCATAACTTGTTTATCATGAGGAGTCATCTTGAAAATTTCCTGGACATCTCTCCGCATGTCTATGAAGAATAAACCGCCAAGGAACAAAGAATTGAAAAGTATTAGTGGTTAGATGCAAAAACAGATGTCTTACGGGGATAAAATCTCGAATTGATCATCAAAAATCTAAAAGACAAACAGACAGAATAGGAGAAAACAGCAAAGCATACCAAGCGACTCAAGCATTTTGTCGCACTCATCAAGGATGAAATGCCTCACATTCTTCAGTACAAGGTCCTTGTCTCTGGCTAATGCAAGAATTCTTCCAGGTGTCCCAACAACAATATGAGGACACTCATTCTTAAGTAAATCCTTGTGCTTCTTGATGTGCACTCCTCCATAAAAGACAGCCACTTTTAAGTCAGACAGGTACTTGCTGAATCTTTCAAATTCATGACAGATCTGTGAATAGAATGTTAACAGTTACAAGCGAAGGACAAACATGCACAGGATAACAAACAATGACCAAGAAATAAAACTTCACAGTTCATAAATATAATAAGGAAAGAGAAAAAGTGGTCAAGAAAATGAAAATAGGGGTACCTGATAAGCCAATTCTCTAGTATGGCATAAAATAAGAGCTGCTACTTGACCAGAGACAGGCTCAATCTGCTGCAGAGTTGAGAGAACAAACACAGCAGTTTTCCCCATCCCAGACTTTGCTTGGCAGATGACGTCCATTCCCAAGATGGCTTGTGGGATGCACTCATGTTGGACTAATGAAGAATCAAATAAAATTGGAGCGAGGTAACCCTCAGTAAGTAAAAAGGCCCTCTGGATCCTTTAATCCAAAGTCATTAAATCAAATTCCCCTCCAAAATAGGGAATGTGCAAGCGGAGTATTACCTGAACAATCAAGGAAGATGGTTAAGATGATGCCAATAAGACAGTAGAGTAAATCCAACACTGCATAACTAATAGATACAAGCATCAAAGCAGATATTCATAGAAAAGGTTGATCGATGAGAGAAGCTAAACACGCACTTATGACCCTTGGACATATGAAGTTGTCAACATTATCAGAAAACAGTTAATCACATACAGCCAGAAAATGCAGTCTCTGTTCACCATACCTTAGAAGATGTAAGAGACCAACCAAAGGAAATATTCAGAATAAAAAACATAATCAGTTATTGGTCGTGAGGTGAGAATGCATTGAATGATTGGAAATGGTAGTGATTAACCATTATCAATGACCAAAAATAGCTAAATTGGACTTTAATGCTAAAAAAGGTCAGAAGAACATATGGAGGAATGATAAACATAATGCTATGAAAAACAAGGTCGGCATTACAAATAACGGCAATGTTCACAGCAGTAAGGAGCATTAATATAAAAAGTAAGGAAGTGATTCATAATGGTATTCATGCCTCTATAGAGGAGAAAATTATAACTATGACGTGCAGACGATTGGTAAACTAGTAGTTACTCCACAGCAACCCTGGAAAACATTTGTTCAAAATCCGAAACAGCTGCCCAACAAAAGAGCAGGGTAAGGTTTTATATGACTGATCCACAATACAAAAAATACCTCACTGATAGCTACCCTTATAATAATATAGTATATAAGGAGAACTAGCTCAGTTCTTGCCTTCAGAAGGATGCTCAAATCCCGAATCCACAATTGACCGCAGAAGTTCCGGTTTCAAAAGAAAATCTCTGAATCCAGAGCTGTGAATTCCAACATAACCCCTGTCGCATAAAAGAAAATAGTTGTTAATTCATGGAAACATTATCAAAAGTAAAACTATACATAATAATAGTTCACATGTACTCAATACAACAGTGGGCATACTGTTGACATGTGCCAACATAACATTTGGAGTGACACAATTTATTAACCATGTAACGTGAAAAATACTTGTCCGCAGAAGGATACTTTGCAAATAAAATTTCCGATGTGTTAATCAAGAAAACCTCAAGTACAAACAACAATACAACATGATTTTGCAAGACCTTGCATTTTAGGAACGCATCCTAGAGTTGCATATTTGAATCTTGGAGTACTACCAACTTCGACATATATCAAACAGATGAGAAAAAAAGTTTAAACTAAAGTAACAAGGAGATCAATTTGTGCAAATAAATACTGAAGGAGTTTCAGAAATATATGAATCTCCTTCAGCAAGACTGACTCATTATGACAAACGTGCAAGTCACAGTTTAATCACAACACAATTTGATGTGTTGAATTTCTTTTAGAAGGCGTAAGGGTCAGGCGTTAGTAATGAAAATCTTTTCAGTTGAGAACAATTCTGGTATCAGCACAACGGACTTTATGCACTGATTCTTCAACATTGAAGATGGGATGATCGAATAGCAAACTGCAAACAGTTCAAGGATTACTCCAAGCTTACTTTTTGCCCACATCACCGGCGCCCTTGGCAACAGCAGAATCGGGGGCCTTTTCTTCATCTTCTTCGTAGTCGAGAAGCTCTTCCTCGTAAACGTCATTCTCCTTGGCTTCTCCCATTTGATGAGACACGAAAGTCACCAGGCCGTTCTCTGCACATCCAAGAACAAAGAGCACAAGGGAAAGCAAAATAACAAGTTCTGAGTTAAATTCAAACATTAATAAGACGCAAATTTGATTTAAGCAAGCAATTCAAGAGAATACGAAAACCGCAAAATCTAAATAGTCGAATTCTAAATTCCTAATCATGTGATTTCTACAGAACAAAACCCGAGGAAGATGAAATTGGCTGGAAAATTTCCTCACGAGGGTTTAAGTAAGCAGATTTCCTTGTCACCCTAACAAAAGAAAATGAACCTGGAAGAGATTTTCCATACAAGAAATAAGAACCCAAAAAATTTTAGTCGACAGGCTAAAAACGGGTACACAGTTTCACCCCTTGATCTCTTACTAGTTTTAGAACACAAGGTCCCTGGAAACTAGTTGCTGCCAGAATACAAAAGTAGCTGTACCACAGTTGCAGTTAAAAAAGAAAAAACCTTGCTTTCTCGATGTTGCACAACATCACTTTCTCCAGCAGTTAAACTGAATTTTCTGCACCGCAGGACCCACATACATGAACACGGTTTCCCGTTTGGCTGCCTACTATTCCTCAAAGTATTTCAGAGTAGCTTTTACCTCGATACTACATGGCTAAGTCCGGGGAATAAAAGATCGGGACAGCCAGATCTAAAGGGAAAGAACGGAACTTTGGATACAAAACAAATATACAAGGAAACGAGGAGAAGATGACGATGACGTGACGATGACGAATCATACAGAAAGGATCACTAGAGAAGCCTACCAGCTGAAACCCTAGAGAAGAAGAAGAAACCCTAAAGGAACCAAAAACGGGTGTTGGAGGGAATTACCGTCGAGGACCCTAGAGTAACAGACGGAGCACCGCTGAACAAAGAGGCGAAGCGGAGGCGGAGCCGGAGGAGCGCGCCGGAGCAACCGCGAAGAAACCCTAGCCGCCTGCAGAGGAGAAAGGAGAGGGGTGGGGGAAAAAGAGAGAGAAATGGGACAGTAGGTGAAGTGGAAGAGAGAACATTGCGGGCGGCTCTCGCCTATTTGTGATGAGATGAACGGATCAGATTGGAGATCTAGAAATTGACGGTTAGAGATGATTCTACCACTTCGGCCGGAGCGTCGAAGTATTTACAGAAAACCCCTCAAGGAAAGAGACTAATCGCATTTTTCTTCCCAAACATTCACTAAAACGAACATGCAGCACGCCGAGCTACCTCTCGTTTACTTGTGACTTTGGCAGGGACACATTTACAAGTCGCATAAGTTTCAAAAATACACACGTAATGACGCTCCTTTCAAAAACCATATCACACTCTCTGGAATCTTGAACTTTTGTTTTTTAATAGATCATTCCAACAATTGATATGGGTCTTTTAACAACTTGCAATGATAGTTGTGTTTAGTCTCATATAAAAAAAATTGTGGGCGTTGCCAAATAATTGTTTCAACCTACCGTTTAAATTTTAAGTTAGAAACAAATTTTATTTAGAAAAGTGTTAGGTGTTCGATTGATCAGATAAATAATTTATCCGACCAACTCTTTTATTGATTGACACACATGAGGGGGCTTTGCCCGCCAACCAATGACAACTAAATCGGGAAAATTATTTGCCCAATTTAGCCGGACAAATAACATTTTCGTTCTATTTAATAGATAGTCTTCTGCAACTAAACCTCTACCATGTTGTGTCTCACGTTGGGTTGATTGGAGGGCCATGGGAGTGTTGTATTTAGCTCCCTATCAAAAGTCTATAAGAGTTTTGCTCCTATATTTGTTGAAGATTTTTTCAATTTAACGGTTATATTTTGGGTTAGAGTTTCGGTCTTTACGAACTCTAACAATGATAAAAATAGAGAAATTAGAGAGGAGGGCGTGAAAGTGATGATCAAAAATTTAGAAAGAAAAGTATTATTTATTATATATTTTGTTTGGACGATAAAAAATGAGGTGTATTTTTATCTTTTTATTATTATTGACTTACATAATAGTTATATAAATATGATATAATATAATCTGACTTATTATTATCATGGGTAAATTAATTAGAAGTCTCTATCAGATATTTAATTTATTTTTTAATCTATGACAAAATTATAATTCATTATAATAAATATTATCCCTTGTTACAGTATAAATTAAACTCTGTTAAAGTAAAGACTTCCCATGTTACAGTCAGAAACTATTAATTAATTTACTTTACCATCATCTATCATGATCGTCCTATTATCATTGTGGAGAAAACAAATAATAATAACTTTGTAACAAATAATAATAAATTACTTTTTGTAATCCATCTTAGAAAAGTATTCAATATTATTCTAAAGAGAATGAGATAAAGAGAGAAGAGTAATATTTATTATACTTTGACAAGTGCAATAATTATACTTGTCAAATAATGTGGTAGTTCATATGATACATCATATTATAAGAGGTAAACGATGATTGGCGAGCGACAACAGATGGCCAAAAATGGGGATGTGAGTGGATCCCTATCTTTATATAAGTCAACGTTTGATCATGCTTGTCAAAACTATGAAATCGGTAAAAGCCCCTTTTGCACATTGCGCCGCACGACAAGAGATTCCCACCTCGTCGCCTGTGCTTGCACGGAGAACATGGTGCGATGTTTAAAATTTTGAAAAAAGAAAAACATACGCCTCGCTCGTTAGATAAAAAAGAGCACACGCCTCGTCACTTGTGCCGATTTCGACAAAAAAAGGCACCGATTCTGCTTCCGTAAAAATAGTGAGAGAAAATTTCTTCTATCTACCTTTGTCCTTCTCCAAAAGTCACTTAACACCGAAGCCGGTGTGCTTGCAGGAACACTTGATTCCACTTTTGTAGATTTTAGAGTGTCAAAATCGGCTCAAATTTGCTCCCAAATTAGGCCTAAGAACATGAACCTTCAGCTGAACAATGGCCTACAAAAGTTGTACCTTTATCTTTCCTTCATGTAGAAAATGAACAGATAAAAGAATTAATGGGTCACCCATTTCTATTTTTGGTAGGAAAATTATGAAAGAAGTTTGTGAGGAAGATAAATGAGAAGAAAAAAAATCTGAAAATGTAAAATCATAAAAAACAGATGAAAAGAAAAACAAGAAGTATGAAATGTTGAATTTTTATTTTATTTTTTACAGTAGATTGTTGAAAGTTTAACTATCGGAACTTTTCTCCATCGAACAAGGACCTGATAGGCAAACATGCAAATGATTGAACGTGCACAAGTTGTGTCGGAATGTTATGCTGCAAGCGGGTCTAAAGTCTAAAATCTTCTTCAAAAATGTTATCCTTTTCCCGTGAAACAAGATACTGATCCATATATGGTATAGTTTCGTTTGTATGATTCACTTTGTTGAAGAGATAAAGAGGAGATAAATTTATGATAAGAATGAATAAGCTATTCTTATCTGTAGATAAAAGATAATAATTCTATGTCATCTATGAACAAGGATAATTAAATAACTTGAAGATAGATGAGATTTGAAAAAAATGTCAAAATGAAATTACTTAAATCACTTTATAATCTATACTTAGTTAATTTATGATAAGAATGTATAAGCTATTCTTATCTGTAGATAAAAGATAATAATTCTATGTTATCTATGAACAAGGATAATTAAATAACTTCAAGATAGATGAGATTTGAATTCTAATACTATTATAATAAAAAAATTATGGTGCCACATCAAATCAAGCTCAACAAGTGATATAGTTACGAGGAGAGTTGCTAAGTGCACAGACCCTTCCGATTGGTTGGCGTATAGGTGGGGCTCATCTGCACTCCAGTCAATTAACTAGAGCAACCGAGTAAATGATTTGTCTAATTTTTCAGTCACAAAACATTTCTCAATTATGAGAGTTAGATTATATCATTCCTTCACCCTTATTTTCTTATCAAAATTATCATTAATATCTTACAATATTAATTATGTTAATTAATCGACATCTAATGGTCTGAATGGATATCAAGTTTTAGATTTATTATGTTAATTACAGAGGCATGAATGTTCACTACTATTTTATATGCCACGTCCCGCCAATTTAGCAGTGAAATAAATTGGGGAGACCTAAGCAAAGTGTATGGTAAAGTAAATTGCACATACAATTGCAATAATCATAGCAACTAAAGAATAATAATTACAATAAACTCTTCATTTTATTGATGAATCGCCTAAACTATTACAACCACTAATTCTGAGCCAAAACATAGGGCTCAATAATATCATTACATTGAAAATGATAGTTAAGCAAATATCTAACTAAACTCTATGATACTAAGGTCATTCCGTCGCTAGGACTTCAGGTCGCTCATCACTCCAGTCCATTCTCGTTGGTGTGTGTAAGGTCATCATCCGGCTTACCTGAAACACATATAACAAATAGCGCATGGTGAACGATAACACTCAGTAGGACTTAATATCTCGTATAAACATGTATATTTTAAGTGATTAATGTCTTGTAAAGTAAGATAACTAGAGAGAACGATCAAGTATAGACAAAAGAGTAATGTCACATGATAGCAAAAGAGCGATAATACGTTCAAAAGAATATATGCAAAACTAGCATGATAAAAGATTGGCCATATAACGAGATAGTGTGTATGGTTGCACAAAAGTGCACTAGTCACGATAGCATGTAACGATTGGTCGATCATTTTATCAACCGAGAGAATATAATAACGTGATTGATTGATTGATTGTGATAAATTAAATCTTGATAGTATAAATGGCGATGAGTGTATGCCATACACCCTGATCATTGTAACTCCCATGGGAAAATGGCACTCTTCGGGCGCTTCCCCCAAGATTAGATCGGGCCCTATTGCCTGACATTGGTTATGTTTGTTATATTAGACAACTAATTTAATGGTCAAATAGAATACCAAGAATAGATGAGAGTAATTGACGAATAGACGAGAGTGCAGAGAGAATGTGAACAGATGAGAGTATAAAGATAGTAGATGAGATAGGGTCAAAATCGTAAAACAACAATAAACACGCGATAGTAACAGTTGAACAACACTAGGTCATGTGCCGGCAGTCCGGTAGAACCGTAGAAGTCACAACCGCCCACTAGCCGTGCCATGAACATAGGCCAGAGGTCCGGCGTGATCTCAAGGTAAGCACTACAAGAAAAAAGCAGTTTTAGCGACCGATTTTGCGACCGATATTATCGGTCGCTAATCCGTCACCAATAGCAACTGAATAGCGACGACTGTAATCGGTTGTATACTTGCGGCCAATTAGCGACCGGAATAATTGTGGTCGCTACATGTGCGACCGCATAGCGACGGATAAGTTATCCGCCACTATTCGGTCGCTGTGGCCCTAACTTCCCCCTTTTTACTTTCGCACCAGATACTCCCGACCGATTGCTCTCCGTCAACGGACTTGGCGCGCGCCTGCTCCCCAGTCACCGGACTTGGCCCTCCCACCCCCCATCGGTCACTCCAGGGCTTCTGCGCGGCGGGCGGGCGGACGACGGGTGCTCCTACTGCGACTGTGCCACCGCCGGTGATCTCGGCAGAGGACCAGAGGTAGCACCTCCCCCTTTTCCCCAACTGGGTCTGGCGTCGATCTTGGCCGACCACCCTCATCTCCCAGTCCCCCCCACGTAGCTCTCTCTCTCTCTCACCCCGCACCCCCACCTCCCCAACACCCGACTGGCCATCAGCCATGCACCCGCCCCGCCCCGTAGCTCTCTCTCCTCTCTCCTCTCTCTCTCTCTCTCTCCTCTCTCTCTCCTCCTCCTCTCTCTCTCTCTCTCTCTCTCTCTCTCTCTCTCTCTCTCTCTCCTCTCTCTCTCTCTCTCTCTCTCTCTCTCTCTCCTCCCCCCCCCCCCCCCCCCCCCGCCCCCACCCCCTCCCTGGCCGGCGCTCTCTTTCGCTTCCCCTCTTTTCTTCGGACGCCCCTCCCCTCCTTTTCCCCAACTGGGTCCGCGGCGATCTCGGCCGGCCACCCTAATCAGTCACCGCCCCACGCAGCTCTCTCTCTCTCTCTCTCTCACCCCGCGCCCCCCACCTCCCCAACAGCCCCATCGGCCACCCCCACCCCCTGCGCAGCTCTCTGTATCCAGATCCGAAGCAGACATAGCCCCCTTCCGCCTCTACTTTCTCACTCTGTTGACTGTTGTCTTTCTCTGTGCTTGCAGTGTGAGGCAGTTGGGAGTCTAACGAGACTCGTCTGGGTGAAGGTGATCTGCAGGGACCCGCAATGGTATGTATGAAGTGTTATTGTCTATTTATAGATCATTTTTCTGTGGATCATTTTTCTATAGTGTATTGAATTGCATCACTTGGAAGATTGTTCGGAGGGATATCCAATTAGATAAGAATTTTGCGTCATCTAACTATCAATTCTATTCCTAGTTGCATGCACATCACTCTGAGTTATTCATTTTGCCACGGTTACTGTTTGGTGGTCCTTATCTTTAAAATTCCAAATGGGTTTATATTTGAAACTCTCATTCTTATCTTGGACTAAATCATGTTTGGAAATTGCCTCCTGAATGCTTTGAGAGGTCAGGTAGATATATAGACCTAACATTTTGCACACACTCATGTGTTTGCCTCCTATTACTGATGTCTTCTTTCTTTCTATCTGATTAATATAAGTACTTAAATGGTCATACATGTTTTACTGCCATGGGTTAAGTTCTCACTTTCTTTTGTGGATGTATACATCAAATTACATAGATCATGTGAGTACTGCTGTCTGCTGCTCCTCCCTGTTTTGTATTGCTTAGCAGGCTAGTGTTGTTACCTATTGAAGTTGCAATCTGTATCATGGCAATACTGTATTTGCATGATAATGTGCCTCTTTTAGAGGTGACCAGCTTATTAGCTAGTGTGAACATCAAATTACTGCTTGTATATATGTTCAAATCTAATCCAATAGATTGGGATGCAGGGAGAATGATAGACGTTAGAACGACAATGATTGGAGTGTGCTAGTTAATTCCATATTGTTGGGGCAATTCATCATTACACAGGTGTGTTTGCCCCTCCTCCCCGTCATTTTTGCCTTTTAGCTTGATGAGCATCTTTGGCTTGAACTCGAGGTTCTATATACGTTTGCATTGGAATGATGAGCACCTTTAATTTACTCTCCAAAGTTGATCATCTCACTACAGAGGGATCCCCAGTGGGCCAAAACTTGATCAGATTACAACTGTGCAGCGAGACTGCAAGACTCGTGTCCAGGTGTCAACTCTACCTCAACTTCTTCGCCTCAGTCAAAGTGCATGTGTGTAGTATTGATTGTTGGAGATTAGGTAGAGAAAGAGCTAGCTAGCTAGTTAGAGTGTTGTCGTCTACTCCATTTCTTCTACTCAACAATAGTCCTCCATATTTAATTTCTGCATAGCTAGTGAGAGTGTTGTCTTTAAGCTAAATAGTATCCTGCTATATTTGATTTCTGCTCTTATGAATGTGTTGGATGTTAAATAAATTCATGTTTTCATTGTGTACATGTATTGCCAATTTCACATGTTACTGCTATGTTTTTAGAATGTGTTATTATCTTGTCAATATTTAATTAGTTGAGTGTTGTATGTGAGCTGAGATGCGTGGTGCAACCTAACATTGCACGCATCTTAGGAGAGCGTGTTAAGCCCGTGTCAATCAACCTACCCGTTCAAGACTTTGGGATTGATGTGCACGTTCTCATTTTGAATGATGAGAACGTGTATATCTAACTCAAAGTCTTGAATTGTCCCGTTTGGACAGTCTGTGAATGTTTGATCGCACTTAGGTGGTTAATTACTATATGTTTGTGTTGTTTGTTAAAAATTTTGGTTGCGTCTTCTCACTCCTCTCTGATATACCTTTATTGATTTTGATTATTTTCTTAACCACTTATTAGTAAGTGTTTAAGAAAATTCTTAATCATAAATATTTTGTGGTATATCAGAGAGGTGTGGGGAGATGCTGCCGAAATTTTAGCAAATAACACAACACATATAATAATTAATCGTGCGATCAAACCTTCACAGATGGTTAAAAAGTGAAAATCTAAATGATATTTCCTTCCTATTTAAAATGGCAGAGATGGACGATGTGAGGAAGGGTTGGACTTTTTATTTTGTTAGACATGTTAAAGTTTTGTGTGTTTACATTTCATTCGCACAGGGAAAATGTCGGAAGATCGTTCATGGATGTACCGTAGAGTAGTTGATCAGTGGTGTCTACGGAATTTAAAAATGGAGTTGAGAGATTCATTCAGTTTGCTTTGAGAAATCCTATTGAAGCTGTAGATTGTGAGGGTCGTATCCGATGTCCTTGTGCAGTCTGTAAGAATTTGAAGTGGCTGACAACATGGGATGTACAACGTCATTTATACAGAAAGGGGTTTGTTAAAGATTATGCAACCGGATATGTCATGGTGAAACATTGTGGTCCCTCCACCTGCCGAGCCTGCCAATGTTGGAAGTGGAAGTTCATATGTTGATATGGTCATAGATGCTGCTGGTCCAGGATTCAATGTTCATGAGGAGCATGTACACGATGAAGAACCGCCAAACAAGACAGCTAAAAGATTTTATCAGCTACTCAAAGATGCTGATGAGCCATTGTGGAATGGATGTCAAAATCACTCTCGACTGTCTGCGGTGTCACAATTATTGAACTTGAAATCTGAATTTCACATCAGTGAGATTTGTTTTGATCGTTTGTTACTGATTATCAAAAGTATGTTGCCACAAGATGAGAAGTTACCTGAAAATTTTTATCGTGCAAAGAAGATGGTCACTGACTTAGGGCTTGGATATGAGAAAATAGATGCATGTTCTAATCATTGCATGCTATATTATAATGAGGATAAAAGTAAGGTATCATGTTCCATATGTGGTCATGATAGATTCAAGCCTAAGAAAGGGGACAATTCAAAGCAAAAAGATATACCATATATGTCATTGCGATATTTTCCTATTGCACCGAGATTGCAGAGAATGTATATGTCACCAAAGATAGCTCAACATATGAGATGGCATGCGGAAAGAGTACGTCGACAACATAATGTAATCACTCATCCTACAGATGCCGAAGCTTGGAGTCACTTTAACTGTGCTCACCCTACTTTCTCAAAAGAGTCGCGTAATGTAAGACTGGGTTTATGTACTGATGGATTCAATCCATTTGGAGGTTCAGTGACTTCCTACTCTTGCTGGCCAGTTTTCGTGACACCATACAATCTTCCGCCAAATATGTGCATGAAACGAGAGCATTTATTCTATCATTATTGATCCCTGGTCCAAAAAATCCTGGAAAAAACTAGACATATATCTCAGGCCGTTGATTGATGAGTTGAAATTGTTATGGACCGATGGGGTTACTACTTATGATGCATCCAAAAGCAAAATTTCACTATGAAGGCTGCATTGATGTGGACAATAATGACTTTCCTGCATATGGAATGTTATCTGGCTGGAGCACCCATGGAAAACTAGCATGTCCTTACTGTATGGACAGTTCCAAATCATTTGTACTTAAGCATGGTGGCAAGTCATGCTGGTTTGATTGTCATCGACAATTCTACCAAGGGACCATCCGTTTAGAAGGAAAAAAGATGCATTCTTAAAGAACAAAATTGAATTGAATTGGAAGAAGCTGATTTTGAACGGTTGTCTGGTCCACATTTAGCAGCAAGGGTACAGAACTTACCAGATATAACACAATTGTCGAGCAGCACAAGACATCTCCTTGGATTTGGAAGGATCACAACTGGGTCAAAAAAAGTATCTTCTGGGAATTGCCTTATTGGTCAACTCTTCTTATACAACATAACCTCGACGTCATGCATGTTGAGAAGAATGTCTTTGATAATGTGTTCAACACCATTATGGACATAAAAGGCAAAACAAAGGACAATGTGAATGCTCGTTAGACTTGAAAATACATTGTAAACGTCCAGAACTGGAACTTCTTGATAGAAATGGTACAACAGTTAAACCGAAAGCAATTTACGCCCTTGGAGCTGCACAGATTCAAGAAGTATGCTTTTGGCTAAAACAATTGAGATTTCCAGATGGTTATGTGTCCAACATTACTCGTTGCGTGAATACAAATGAGGGGAAAATATATGGAATGAAAAGTCATGACTGTCATGTGTTCATGCAGAGGTTGTTACCTATTGTATTTCGTGATATGCTGCCGAAGCCGATATGGGGAGCAGTGACTGAGTTAAGTCAGTTTTTTAAAATTTTATGTACATCAGAGCTCAGGTATGAAGATGTGGAAACTATTGAACAGAATGTGATCACGACAGTTTGTAGATTGAAAAAGATATTTTCACCCTCATTCTTTGATTCAATGAAGCACCTGCTTATACACTTACCATATGAGGCTAAAGTAGGAGGGCCAGTACAATTTAGATGGATGTATCCATTTGAGAGATAATTTATATATTTTCTCCTCATAATTCAATATCTTTTGATGTGTTTTTCATTATCCTATGAACATTTTGGTAGGTGCATGCATGAATTGAAAATGAAAGTTCGCACAAGGCAAAAGTAGAGGGTTCCATTGCGGAGGCGTACATTATGGAAGAAATATCAAATTTCTGTTCAATGTACTTTGAACCTGAGATACAAACTCGTCGTACTCGGCCACCACGTAATGATGATGAGGAGGAGACTCCTTTCACTCTGATCGGCTCTCTATTTAAGTATCTGGACGTGCGTATGGACGTTCTCGTGTCGGATGCTAAATGATAGAGAATTGTACTGTGCAGAAATTTACATCCTTTTAAATTGTATGGAGGTTGAATCTTATGTTGCGTAAGTTCTCTGCTCACATTACGTTTATGTCCATAACTTGTTAATTTCATTCCATCTATAATGCTCCAATGTTCATAATACAGACAATTTGACTCAGAATTAATCCAAAGATGTCCATATCTCTCTGACATGGAGGTTGAAAAAGAACGAGAAAAATCATTGGCTTCTTGGCTGAAATATCGTGTAAGTATATATTACTAATCTTTCTCCTTGTTAGGCCAATTTATGACTAATTCTGACTAGTGTGCTCTCCATATGTAGGTTGAAAATGGTTTTATTACTGATCAAAGAATTCGAGAGATCAGTTATGGCCCATTGAAAGTTGCACGTACATATCCAGCATTTATTGTGAATGGGTATAGATTCACACTAGACAATATGGGCAGAATAAATCAACAATGAACAGCGGGGTATGTGTGAAAGGAAGTACATATAATGAAAATGAATGTGATTATTATGGTATTATTGAGGAGATCTTAGAATTGCAATATCTCGGAGATGACAACCATATATTTGTTCAAGTGTCATTGGTTTGATCCAAATTCTGTTCGAAATGACACAACATATGGGATTGTCGATATCAGACATAAGTCCAAATTGAATACATATGATCCATTCATTTTGGCCGCACAAGCCCAGCAGGTCTATTATACAAAGTATCCATCGTCTAGAAATAAAGAAAGAAATGATGGTGGGCAGTTTGCAAGGTTAAGACAAGGCTTTTCCCGGATTATGAGTTGGATTTGACTGAAACAGTAGAGTTGGATGTGAATGCCGAATTCTTTCAATCAGATTTGGGTGATGATGTAGAGTTGCCTGCTTCTAGTGATGAATCTGTGAGGCACTGTCTTTATCTAAAGAGAATGAAGTGAAGAAGTCGAACCAGAAACTTGAAATACAGTTGGGGACTCCGATGAGGAGGAATATATTAGTGATCAAAATGAATCTGATAATGAAGATGTGAATGCTGAATTTGATATATCTCCAACATCTGAAGATGAAATGGAGAATGTTTGATTAATGGTATACAATTTTACCTAAAATGAAGGGTACTCTGTAATTTTAATACTCCCGTGTCTGCCTATTTTTCTTCCACTATTTGATGATATGCATGTATTTTATTACCAGTTGAAGATATGGTTCGAGGACGGCGTGGGACTTCTTCAGGTGGGAGGGGTGAGGGTAGTGGGAGCGGAGAGGGTAGTAGGAGGAGATTTACTTTCTTTTCTACACCGCTACCACCGACCTCTACACCGCTACCACCGGCAGTAGGCATGTATACTTTGATTTGTATGCATTGCGATATTTATTTAATATAATTCTTTATGTCATTGTGGTAACTTATTATTATTTTCACAGGACCCACGACCTCTGTACCGGTACCATCGACCTCTGCACCGGTACCACCGACCTCTACACCGCTACCACCGGCAGTAGGTATGTATACTTTCATGTATAATGCATTGTAGTATTTGTTTAAAATAATTTTTTATGTTTTTGTGGTATATTATTCTTATCCTTTCAGGATCCACGACCTCTGCACTGTTACTACCTGTAGCAGGTAAATATGTCATGTATAATGCATTGTATGTTTTGTTTAAAATAATTCTTTATATTTTTGTAGTATCTTATTCTTATCTTTACAGGACCCACGACCTCTGCACTTTTACCATCGGCAGCAGGTAGATTGACAGCCTCTGCATCTCCATCACACATGGCGAGTAGATCTACACCAGTATGTTCATTTACATTTCTATTTTTTTTATAGTTTGTTTTATTTATACTATTTAATTCGTATAGTACATGTTGATGACGAGACGAGTCATCACGGGGGAGGGCAGTTAATGAGACGATGAGGGCAGTGTGGATAATGAAGGGTATGTAATGCATTATTTTTGTTATCTATTCGTCATTGTGGTATTAATATTCTCAATTTCAGGAATAAAATAGAGCCAGCCCAAGCATCACAATTTATTACAAAGACAATTCAAGCACATATTCCAGGCCCCATCCATCGCTTTTCTGATTTTCCGATGGATGTTCAGGATTTATTGTTCTCTATGTTCTTGGTATGTATCTTATTTTATCATATTAAGTCATTTTCAATTTTTATTTGAACACACTTATGTGTAACATATATAGTATATATATATATATATATATTTATTTATATATATGTATATATATGTAGAAGAATCATCGATTCACAGAGCATTCACATGAGTTACGTGCTAGATCTGCATGGACAAGTACTGCAAGAGCAAATTTCAAACATCTTATGTACAATGTCCGAAAAACTGCAGAAAGAGCATGTGCAAGTACAGATAAGAACGAATGGAAGGAGCATGGGCCTGTGTGGATGAGAAAGGAGTATTGGACGGAGCTGTGCGACATTTGGGGAGCGGAGAAATGGAGTGAAAATTCAAGCAAAGCAAAGCAAAACAGAGCAGCGCATCCTGAAGCGAATGTACACACGAGTGGCTCTGTCTCCTTTGCAACGCATAAAGCGAGATTGGTAAGTATACTTCTACATTTGTGAATTTTTTTTAATCTAATAATAAACTGTGATTTATTTGAATAACAGGAAGTACAGCTCAAGCGGCCACCTCAATTTCAAGAGCTTTTTGATGAAACTCATAAGAAGAAAGAGACAAATGATTACATTAGTGAGAAAGCTCGGGAGGTAGCGGTAAGTGTATATACTAATAGTTTTCATTTATTGTTGTTAAACTGTAGAATAATTTTGTTTTATTTATTTTATTTTTTGCAGGAGTCATATAGTAGAGGAATTGATGAGAGGTACGGGGATGACAATCAGCGTCCAGAGTTGGATCCTGACATTTGGGTTGCAGCATCTGGGACACCCAAGAAAGGCCATGTCTATGGTTTTGGACATAGCTTGGGCACGACCAAGGTGATATCATCATGCTCGAGTTCGGTCTCACATACGACCTCTCCATTTACCACACCAGCAGCCCCAGGTGTTTCTTCCAGTGCCGGCCCGACCATGACTCCGGATATGTTTAGGGCGATCGTCAACGAGACCGTCTCTCATAATATCTCAACCATCGTCTCTCAGACCGTCTCCCAGATGCTCGTAGAATTAGGAATTCCTGGTAATAGAGCACCTCCTGCACAGCAGCCTCCGGTAAGTATTTTATTTTATTGATTTTCTATTTGTTAACTCTAAATATCATCTTACAAAATATAAGAATTTAGATTGAGGAGGGAAAATTATCACTTTCTTAACTCTATGAACTTGGGTTTGAGGGTCCAAAATTGAAAAGAAAAGTCTAATCAATCCATCGATTGTTCCAACACAACATGGGAGGTGAAAGTACCCGTAGAAACTGACAGAGTTCAAATTGGACTCCAAATTTGAACTTCATGCTCAAATTTACATTTCTTAAGAAGAACTAATTTAACCGGGTTTAATAGGGTCAAAAATAAAAAAAGATCCGATTAATTTGTCAATGACTCCAACACGATCGGGAAGGTGAGAGTGACTTGTAGAAACTGACGGAGTTCAAATTGGACTCCCGATATGGCTTGGGCAAACAATTTTGTTTTCTTAACTAGTTTAGTTTCAAATCTATGAACTTGGGTTTGAGGGTCCGAAATTGAAAATAGAGTCAAATCAATCTATCGATTGTTCCAACACGACATGGGAGGTGAAAGTAACCCGTAGAAATTGACAGAGTTCAAATTGGACTCCAAATTTGAACTTCATGCTCAAATTTACATTTCTTAAGAAGAACTAATTTAATCGGGTTAAGGGGGTCAAAAATATAAAATAGGTCCGATTAATTTGTCAATGACTCCAATACGCCGGAAAGGTGAGAATGACTTGTAGAAACTGACGGAGTCCAATTGGACTCCCGATATGGCATGGACAAACAATTTTGCATTTTCTTAACTACTTTAGTTTCAAATCTATGAACTTGGGTTTGAGAGTCTGAAATTGAAAAGAAATGTCCAATCAATCTATCGATTGTTTAAACACAACATGGGGGGTGAAAGTAACACGTAAAAACTGACGGAGTTCAAATTGGACTGCAAATTTGAGCTCCATGCTCAAACTTATATTTCCTAAAAAGAACCAACTTAATCGAGTTTAAAGGGTCAAAAATAAAAATATATATGTCCAATTAATTTGTGAAGGTGAGAATGACTTGTAGAAACTGACGAAGTCTAAATTGGACTACCGATTTGAGCAAAACGTTTAAAACTATCATTCGTCAATTTCAATTAAATGAAAAATATCTTGCTTTTAATTTCAAGAATAATTGATTTCTTTATTAAGTACTTAATTTTAATTTTTTTAAATAATATGCAGGATTATCCGTCGCGAGATGTTGGACGAAACAACGACCAGGATAAGGATGACACATATGCGGAGGATTTGTGATTTCATTTTAGTTATGTGTATGTTGTCATTTTATTATGGATGTATGATGTTTGTGTGTTTGTATTTTATGTGATGAATTTGAGGTTTGTTATGGATGTATGATTAGTTTGTGTGTTTGTATTTTATGTGATGAATTTGAAATTTGTGGAGATTGTGATTTGTGTAGTTGATTTATTGTGGTTTTGTTTTGTTATTTATCAGGTGATTTATTGTTGTTTATGTAAATTTCTAAAAAAAAAATATTGTCAAATTCGACCGAATAGCGACCGATAGAATGCCGACGCTGATCGGTCGCTAAAATTGGTCGCTTCACCGATAGCGACGGACAATATTTGGTCGCTAAGTCAGTATCTACATTAGCGACCGCCTTAGCGACCATAAATACCGGTCGCTGTTAGCGACCGTAACAGCGACCAACTATCGGTCGCTGTGGGCGACCAACCTGCGACCAAAAAGGGCGGTCTCTATTTGCGACGAAACTTGCGACCGATATATTTCGGTCGCTATCAGAGACATATTTTGAGACCGATAACAATCGGTCGCTGGATAGCGACCGATATATAACGACCAATTTGATCGGTCGCATTTCGGTGGTTATTCGGTCGCCGATGTGTACAGCGACCGAACAAAGACTGAATAGAGACCGAACCTGTCGGTCGCTATTTCCGCTTTTTCTTGTAGTGAAGAGAGAACACACTAAGGCCGTTGGATCATGCCGATCACTAAGGTGTAAAGGGTTTTGATGGTACAACTAATTCATCGGCAATGGACGTCCGCCAAAGCCAAGAAGACTTACGAAGGCCTTGACAATGAGTCTTTGATCCGGTCAGGAGTATTCCCAACGGAGAGGTGGTCCAAGTCAAGAAAAAAGGCTGTAACGAAACGTTGTCTGTCTTGTCTCGAGTGCTCGAAGGCATAGGGACGCGATAACAATGTACAAAGCATGCGAATAAAATGAAGACAAGTTGATTAAAATAATAGGGAGATTTAGTGAATAATTACACTAATTTACCAGATACATTATTGAGTAATTTAATAAGGTCTCATGGCAATTATTAATGTATAGTATGTGCAAGTGTAAAGAAAATCATGAGAGTATGATTAATCGTGCACATGGGTTTTAATTAATTGAATTTATGTAAATATTACCTATTAATAATTAACAAGTCATAAATGTTCATGACAGTGCATAATTAAGGCTGAACAGGGCTTAAATGTGAAAAATAACAGGGGTATATGAGAAAATTAGGGTTATGGCCGACATTTTGAAATCGCAACGGGTAGCGCGACATAGAGGCCGGTCGCGTTATGCAAAATCGGGCCGGGTCTGTGTGAGCTGTGGGAAACCGCGACGAGTCAGGCCGTCACGTTCAAGACGCGGCTGTCCACCCTATCGCGACCCTTCTGAGATCGCGACGGGTCGGGCCGTCGCGATTTCAAAAGGCGGGCCGAGCCCAGAAAGAGGAATCAGCCCCTTTTTAAGTTTGGTCCATCCCTCCATGGCTTGATATAGGTCCATTTAAAAATCTTTATTAAATCGTATACAAGTCCAAAAATCATGAAACCAGTTTTAAACGAAACTATACATGTAGATGTATCAATAGACATGAGTAATTAGAAAATAGACAAGTAATGGGCATGATTTAATTAGGTTACTTTTCGATGACCTAAAATATGCACAATCATGAATTGCAATTTAATTAGCAAAAGATGTATGATGAAAATTGGGAAAAATAGAATCATTCGAAGACTAACATCATGCAATATTTATGATAATATTAGCAAGGCATGGGGTCGAGTATATATATAAATTGAAAGCAAACAAGTAGGTTCGGGTACATGATGATGACAGAGATTGGAGCAGTAAATACTCTTCCATGGAGCAACGAAAATTGGGGCAAACATGAGGTTTTGATAGAGAGGATCAATGTCTACCTAGGGTCGAGTTTAATTAGATTTGACTTGAGAGATTGCCTACATTTAAGCGCTGTAAAGATCTTAGGGTTTGGAAGGTTGAAGATGGCGAAAATCCCCTTGTTCCTGGCTCCTTCTCCTTGCTCCTCTCGTCCAATGGCTCCTTCCCTTCGTGCTCTAAGCTCCCAAGACTAGGACTGTAAACGGGTCGGGTTCGGAATCGGAAACACAGATTCCGATACCGAT
Organism: Colocasia esculenta; assembly: GCA_014218235.1. Taxonomy (NCBI): domain Eukaryota; kingdom Viridiplantae; phylum Streptophyta; class Magnoliopsida; order Alismatales; family Araceae; genus Colocasia; species Colocasia esculenta. Next base: position 92,289,564 of record CM024764.1, on the reverse strand, counting down.
TCCGATAACCGAAATATGGTTCCGATTCCGATTCCAATAAGAATGGTTAGTTCCGATTCCGTTCCGATTCCGATAACATTACTGGAACCGAAATTTCGATAAGGTAAGATGTTTACCATAATTTTACCTTGAGTTTATGATAATTTATCGGAATAACCGATACCGATTCCGATTATTTTTTCGATTCCGATTCCGATAACTTATCGGAATATCCGATACCGATTCTGATAAGCTATCGGTAACATTTTCCGATTCCGAAACCGATAATTTTTATCGGTATCGGGTCGGAATATCGGAATATCGGGTTCCGTTTACACCCCTACCCAAGACTCAATAGCATAGGCTAGAGACGAATGGAGGGTTATTTATTTGCTTATAAAGTCCTATTTGCTAAAAACTCTTATCTCCCTTCAAACTCCGAAATTCCATGTTTATCTCCCTATTCCCTAGCCTTTATCCATCTAATAGGATGGGAAAGAGGTCAAATTTCGTGGGTAGAGGGTTTGGGTAGGTCTAGTACTTCTTTTATGATATATATGAGTCATATTAGTGATTTAATGACCCCTTTTTAATTATGAGATAATATAATTACGAATTTCCCTATTTAATATGAGTCTTCTATTTTTATCCCTATTTTCACTTATTAAATCCCCATTTTAGATTAGGATAGAGCCCTATTGAGTTAGACTGGGGTTAGGACTCTTTTAAATATAATTAACAGTTAAAATAATCATTATTTTAACCCTTTCTCATTTATTAATATTTTAGGTACAATTTAACTTATTTATCTCCCATCCAAGGATGGACTCTTGGCTTCTTGGCCCATTAGTTCATGTATGGACCATTTAGGGAAACTCATTACTTAAATTCACTTAATGAGATTTAATTATCATTTTATTAGAGAATTTATTCATGGGCTAAAATTATCCATTGATATAATTCTCATAATGGGCTATCAATACACATTATTTAAAGTCTACCCATGTGTTTATTTTGATTTAAAAACCACTTTGGCAATTATGATAATGTGTTCTCTGACTTATTCCTTAATTACGATACTAGGTCGCAATAATTATTAAACTTGGTCTAATAATTTTTCTATACCCAAATCTTTTGATGGATCATTAGAGAATATTATTTAAAGTGTAATTACTATTTTTACTAAAGTTTTATATGAGTTAATACACATGTAATAATGATGCGTACCTTTTTAACTAGTTTGATTTTATTAATTGACGAAATTTCAATTTATCTATAAGTTTTAATTAATAAATTTTCTAGGGTACTACATTATATGCTGTGAATATCAATTTTTATTTGTCCAAAAAAAGAATATCAATTTTTATCTATACTTAGTTATTAATAGTAGATAAAAACTAATGGAGTAACTGCAACACACTTTTAATGTCATTGGGGGCATTAAACCTCCTCTTCTCAAAATATTATCAAAATTCATACTATATTAAAATTAATAGTACATTCAAATATATGGTTTTTTATTTTTAATCCCTACAAATAAATATTTTTCATTTTAGTCCATCAATTACTACTATTATTTTTAAAATCCCTTAAATCTTCGTCGTTATTCTTATTAGTCCCTGCCGTTCAATTTTGTAACCAAAGTACAACCCTATAACCATACAATATGACAAGATTATATTACCCTTAGTTAGTCCCATTGCCCATGGAGGGAGAGAGAGAGAAGAGGGGGGGGGGGGGGGGGCAGTCGGCACCGAAGTGGTCTCCCCTTCCATCGCCGACAGTGAGGAGACATAGAGAGAGGAATCGACATCAGAAGAGTCTCTCACTCTGACTCAGACAATGAGAGAGAGGGATAGGGAATGAGGGACACACACATAGAGAGAGAGAGAGAGAGAAAGGTTGGGGGAGCCGACATTGGAGGGGTCTCCCCCTCCAGCTCCGACAAGGAGAGAGAGAGAGAGGCGGAGAAAGCCGATGTTGGAGGGGTCTCCCCCTCTGGCTCCGACAGTGTGTGTGTGTGTGTGTGAGAGAGAGGTAGGGGAGCATAGGCGAGGGGAATCGACATCGAAGGGGTCTTCCCCTTCCCCTCTGGCTCTAGCAGTGAGAGAGAGAGAGAGAGAGAGAGAGAGAGAGAGAGAGAGAGAGAGAGAGAGAGAGAGAGAGAGAGAGAGAAGGATAGAGAGAGTTAGCATCAGAGGGGTCTCCCCCTCCAGTTCGAATAGTGAGAGAGAGAGAGAGAGAGGCGGGGGTGCCTATCTCGGAGGGGTCTCCCCCTTCGACTTCGGCAATGAGAGAGAGAGAGAGGGAGAAAGGCGGGGGGAGTCGATGTTGAAGGGATCTTCCCCTCCCGTTTTGGTAGTGAGATAGAGGGAGAGGGAGAGAGGGACAGAGAGAGAGGTGGGGGGAGTTGGTGTCGAAAAGGTCTCATCCTCCGACTCTGACAGTGATAGAGAGAGAGAATGAGAGAGAGAGAGAGAGAGAGAAGAGAGAGAGAGAGAGAGAGAGGGGGGGAGGAAAAGAGAAAAGATATTTTAGATATTTTCTCTTCACCGTGACTTTCAAATGAAATATTTCTTAAAATATTTATTCGTTAACGTCTGATTATTAAATATAATTTTATGTAAGAGTTAGAAGATTTTAAAAATAATAGCTTTAAATGAGAGATTAAATCGAAAACATACTTATTTGTAGGAACTACAAAATAAAAAACCTTCAAATATATCATACAATTATAAAAGTATGTGCCCTCCATTGAGACATTAAAATGATGTGTGAACCTAAAGAAAAAGACAGTGTCAGCACCATCTAACAAGGAGAACATGCCACAAGTGTGGGGCCCGTGGGCCCTCCCCCGTTTGTTTCCCATCGGATCGGAGTGCAAATCCTCTCAATAGTCTGGAGGATTGAACTCAGGCAGTCACATATCCTGAGATGCCACGTGTGGAAGAATTTTGAAAAATTGGGGCTCTCTCCATCTCCCTGTTACGCAAGTTGCTAGTTGGTTCCTCCTTTCTCGCCTTTTACCCCCAATGTCTAACTTTGTTTTAAAAAATAACAGAGAAAAATAGAAATTGGGCATGATATTTTTCTTTTTCTAATATTAATATGTATATATATTAAATAATAATAATTTTTAAATATAAATTATATATTTTAATAATATTTAACATGTTAACAGAAACATAGATAGTAAGATACATCATAACTATTTAAATAAAATCAAATTAATTCATTTAGATTTATTAGATATTATAATTTTATATCTAAACGATGTCCAATCAAGATGAAATTTTAAACACAAGTTAATTAGAATATAATAAAATTTGTGGTGATTTCAGTTTTTTTTAATAAAATTTGATCGAATAAAATTTACTCTAAAATTATTAAATCAAATTAATCTCGTTATTCGTGCACCAATAATTCTTGATAATCTCATATCTAGAATCAACATATTTTTTTTTGAGAATTATGGTGATCTTGGATCTCAATTTCGTTACTCAAAGTTCAATGGCATCTTGTCGGTGTGCGCACGTATGAAAGGAGTGTCTCTAAATCAAATGTAAAAGTGTTTACACTCATAATTCACATGTATAGTTGGTATTCAAGTAATTATATGTGTATTCAGGTGATTATGGGTCTATCTATGCGTTATGTGTCTAAATAGAGAATAACTTATATATATAGTTGCATTTTAGTGATTATGAGTGTATAAATAGAGAACAACCATACACAAAAGTCATACTCTATTTGGACACGAAATATATGAATACATCCATAATCACCTGAATGTAACTATAATCACCTGAATACAACCATACACATGAGTTATTCTTTGTTTAGACACAGAACACTTAGATACATCCATAATCACCTGAATACACTCATAATTACCTGAATGTAACCATAATCACCTGAATACAACTATACATATGAGTTATTCTCTGTTTAGATATAGAACACTTGAATACACCCATAATTACTTGAATACACTCCTAATCACCTGAATACAACTATACACATGAATTATTCTCTATTTGGACACAGAACACATGGATACACCCTTAATCACCTGAGTATATTTATAATCACCTAAATACACCCATAATCACTAGAATACAACCATACACATTGATTATTCTCTGTTTGGACACATAACATATAGATACACTCATAATCACCTGAATGCACACATAATTATATGAAAACAATCCTACACATGAATTATGGGTGTAAACACTCTTACATTTGATTTAGAGACATTCTTTCATACGTGCGCACACCGATAAGATGTCATCGAACTTTGAGTAACGTAACTGAGATCCAAGACCGTCATAATTCTCAAAGAAATATGATGATTCTAGATATGAGATTATCGAAAATATTAGTGCACGGATAACGAGATTAATTCGATTTAATAAAATTTAGAGTAAATTTTATTCGACAAAATTTTATTCCAAAAAAATTAAAATCACCATAAATTTTATTATATTCTAATTAACTTGTGTTTAAAATTTCATCTTAATTGAACATCGTTTATATATAAAATTATAATGTCTAATAAATCTACATAATTTAATTTAATTTTATTTAAATAGTTATGACGCATCTTATTACCAATGTTTCTGTTAACATGTTAAAAATTATTAACATATATAAAAATTTATATTTTAAAATTTATTATTATTTAAAATATATAAATATTAATATAAGAAGAAAAAAATATCATGACCGATTTCTATTTTTCTATATTTATTTAAAATCAAAGTTAGACATTAGGAATAATAGAAGGTGGGAAAAGAAGGGGGGTGAAAGAGGAACTGGGTGAGAACTTCAATAAACGGGAGATGGAGAGAGTCTCAATTTTCTAAAATTCTTCTACACGTGGCATCTCAAGATACATCATCTCACAATCCATTCTTGGTACCACGCCTTGAAATAGAATTCACATCTATCGGGAGAAAGTGAGTTGGAGTGTTCGGCACTGCGGCTTAATTGGTTGGGCGTCAGACCAACTCGGTCTTTGTATTCGGTTCGCCGAGCACAAAACACTTTTCATCTATCCATCGTTATGTGTTACCCTCAACATGCATCTATATTATATTTAAGAAGGCTTTTTAGTTGCATAAATTTCAGATAACACCCTCCTTATAGAGCTCTGTTGTGTTGAAGATTCACTCCTTTAATTAATTTTTAAGATTTTCGTAATTATGAAACTTAGGAAGGTAATTAAACTTGTACTCTGTTGTGTTGAAGATTCAACTCCTTCGTGTTCTATGCAGTAGCATGCGGTAGCTGGTGATGGGGCTCTCATTACTTGCAAGTTGCAACTAATCCCAGATGAAATCCCTTGACGAGGTAAGGTCAGGAAGGATGGCATACAACACTTGAGAAAATTTTAGTGTGTGCAGAAGTAAGTGAAGAACTTGGTTTAGGTGCTGAGGTGGTGCTGAGGTTATGGGTGCTTAAATTTTCAGCTACTGATAGAGGAACTATGTTTTTGTAGGATTAGTTCTTAGATTCACATTGAGTGATTGAGGACAGCACCAGCTTTGATGCCTTGAAAGCTGATAGTTCTCTGGTTCAGTTACCACTGTGGGGTTCAACAAATTGTATCAGTGCTTATGATCCATACATATATGAATATATAGAGGGAGACTCTCGGCCCTCTAATTCAAATCATAAAATCTAACTATTAAATTCGGTTCAAAGTATGAAAACCTAGTTATTAAACAAGAGTTCGTCTACTAAAGTCTGGTCATTAAGCCGGACCAATTATGAAGTGCTTGATCTGCCAACCTAAGGGGAGAGAGGGCTCTTATCATCAGTAGGGCAACTCAAGTGATAGAAAAAGATCTCGAGATAATGCCTCGAAGCTTGCCACAATAAGAAGTTAGCTAAGCCCACCCTCCACACCTATCTTGGTAGGCTCTAATCTAGCAGATAGTCTAGTGGTGTATAGCTTAGAGGATATTTCGCCAAGTAGACTTTTAAGTAGGTAGAGTTTTAATTCAGTGGAAGTAAAGCAGCGGACACCCTGCCTAATAAATTGGTCTATGGACTGGAAGTGGAAATCTGGAGTCTAATGACGTCTAACTACGTTAAGCATCACTCAACGCATCTGCCAAAGAGATATAGCTTGTGTCATTACCAAACCCCCAGAGTTGACACTAGGGTATGGTGAGCGTACATAGAGACAACTTTGGAGATCATAGCCAACGAGAGATAATTTGCGTATGGCTGATGAAAACCTATTGAGTCCAACACACGGTGAGCCTCATTATGAGTAGGACAGAAGCCCAAGACCATGGCCATGCTCGCAACCATGACGCATGTGATCAGTAGGGAGACTTGACCCCCATAAAACTTAGAGAAATTCCTTCAATTTGAGGTATGTGAATACTGTGTTAGACCCACCAATTGTGGGGAAGCTATCTCGAATTGTTTATCCTCTTGTTCTAGCTCTCGTCGAGATTTGACTTAAGCATCAGAGGAATGTTTTTTAGAATCTCAATTCTAAGACCTCCTGATCCTCTGCTTCTCCTTACAGATCTCTCTCTCGCGACAGTGGATCGCTCTCTAGTTTCTCAAAATCTTTCCAAGTCATCTAACGGTCTGCTACAAATTCGAGATCCGACATCTCCATACATGTATCCATTACATGAAAGGAAAACTTATTTTGAAAGCTCACTTCAAAATGAAAACTCTTTGCCATGAAGATATTCGACATATGGCAAATAATGACATGGATGGTCACGCTGAAAAGGACCTGGACAGCCAAGTCGATGATGTAGAAAGTGTTCTAGAACAATGATAATGAGGGTCTCCAATTTGAAGAAATCTGGAGATCAAGTAAAAGGTGGATCCAATCATCTTGGATGTGATGTGATCAGAATCACATGTGAAGACAATGACAGCCATGAACTGGCGTCAGTCTGTCAGACACAGATTCTACACCTGGGCAGCTGAGAATGTCCCTGTCCCCGGTTTGAAGAAGGCATCACAAGTTTCCGGCAAGGTGAGATTTTATTTTTACTTCAAACTTTTTCTTTCCAGGTTCTCTCTGTTGTTCTTTCTCCCTTGTCATGTTAGATGGGCTTGATCATTGTGTGTTGGGGTGGATTTAAACCCACATCGGTTAAGATAGATTGTGCATATATAGTTTTGGGCCCTTCAAACTCAACACCCGGATTTTATTATTGTTATTTGTAAGATGGTGTCAAAATAGATGTCTTTCCCAACTTTATCCTCTGATTTGCGCCACTTCCTCTCATCTAATTTCTATGGCTCATCTTAGTCGTGAGTAGGGGGCTGTAAATGGATCCGGATAATATTCGGATCCGATTCGAATTCGTATCCAATTATTCGGATATTATTCGATTAACAAATATTCGACGGAGCGGATTTCGGATACGGATATTATTCGGATAGTAAACGGAGCGGATACGGAAACGGGTGATCCGCTCCGTTTAAGATCCGCTCCGAAATAGAATTATTTTTTACCATTATATTTTAGATCTAATGATTAATATATAATATATATAATTTATAAATATATAATATATATAATTTATAAATATATAATACTAATTTTTTGTTTAGAAAATATTTTTGACATTTATATTTAAAAAACATATATAATTTTAAATTTTTATGATTTTTAGACCACTTAATATCTTTTATTAAATTTATATTTTCGAAGCGGATAATATCCGTATCCGCTCCGAATCCGAAAATTATCCGCTCCGTATTCGAATTATATTCGGAACGGATTCGAATTATCCGATTAACTATTCGGATCGGAACCGAAAAAACCCATATCCGCTCCGTTTACAGCCCTAGTCGTGAGGAGGAGTTTTGGGGTGGGTTTAGTCTTGCATCGACCAAGTATATATAATTTTGGACCCTTCAAACTCAACACTTAGATTTTTATTGTTTGCAAGATTGTGCAGATAGTATGTTCAGTTTGAATAGATTTTGTATACTTCATGAAAACACACTGTATGTTTGAGGAAAGAATGAATGACTTAAATTAGCTTAATTGAGAACTTCAATTACGCACTGTGTGATGAAGGGGACGCTGGCCAATAAGCTTGAGAAGCTGCTTTTATGCTATGCTGTTAAAGCTGAAATTAGCGCCAGCATCATGCATGTGTATTTCGTTGAATAACTGAAAAATAAATCACATCATGGTTTCTGGCTAAGAGAGAGGATTTTCTCTAGTTAGAACTTTTAGAACACCCTGTTGTCAACATGCGATGTCCGGCACAAGTATTAGCAGATTGTTGTCCACAAAAGTCTCCCAGAAGTGTGTCCCTTTTTCTGTCCTAGAAAATTGCTAGGCCTATGCAAGGTGGCAGTTTGTTTTCCAGTTTTTATCCCAAGGTAAGCAGGCTGCTGTTTCATTATATTGTGCCTTCAGTGTCTACTATGTTCCTCTCAGTGACATAACTCTATAATGTGATGCTAACTTCAGAAGAAATACTATGCATACTTGATCTGTTTATCGTACTGCATCTGCATGCCATCATCACACAAGAGCTATCAAGCAAGTCACTGGGTACTGCAATCTTTTACCATGTTCAGGACATCAATGGACCTGCAAAATCTCTGAAGCTTCAGAGCAAGTGTCCAGATCCTGGATTTGTCAAAATTAGGGGTGTCAATATGGGCGAATTTGGGCTGGCCCAAGTTAAGTCCAACTCAGTCCAAGGTCAACATGACCCAACCCAAGACCAAACCAAACCCAATAGATCAAAGTAATTAAAACCCACATTGGCCCGTTGGGGCCCTTCTAGCCCAACAAGTCTTTCACACAATCACAATTTATTATTAGTCATTCAAATCATTTATTAGCATCAAATAGCTAAAAACACTTATTTTTCTAAATCAAAATTTATAGTGTAAAAATATTTTATTGTATTCTGTAAATAAAATTAAAATTTTGTTCTGGCAAGAAAAAATCATGTAATAAAATATCTAATAACTATAGTTGCTTCTCAAAGAAGAGAAGAAAGTCGGTTCACTAACACATTAACATATTACGATACCATCTCTAAGAAAATAGAGCAATGGTATCTCAGATTAATTAGAACAAAAACATTCAGAATGGTTTTGGTAGTAGGATGGAGCCTAGCAGCTCCAGAAAAAAGTAAAACAAACTAGTACATGCCTTCTATAATAGCAGATATACTATTGAATGGCACCAGACGGACCTAGGAGCTCCAGAAAAAAAGTAACAAATTAGTACATGCCTTCTATAATAGCAGATATAATGACACCAGACGGACCTAGCAACTCCAGAAAAAAGTAAACAAACTAGTACATCTTTAACTCCTTGGGGCCCAACGGGCCTATCCAGCCCAACCCATTAATTAATGGGCTTAAAAAGTGGGTTTTAAGAAGATTGAATGGGCCATTCTATTTACGCCATAACAGACTCCAACACGGGGCTGTCCACTAGATCTGTGGACAGTCCAACTCATTGACACCCCTAGTCAAAACCATCAAAACCCACAAGGTCATTCCATCACCAGTGAACAGTAAGGCAACGCACAGTATATATGAAAGAAGGGAGGACAACCATGAATCTGCATCAGAGCCGGTAATGCAAGGAAAACGAGAGGTGTTAAGCCACTGAGAGGTAGCACCTTAATTTAATTAAGGTGATTAAAGGAGCAGCCCCCAGGAGTGTGGATGTTAATAACCAGGATGAGAGAGCAATGCTCTCAATCTTTGAACTCCAAACTCCTTCCAGCTTTCCTTAATTATCCAGTATTTGGGAAATTAAGAAACATTATCCAGTTTCGGTCACCTGGAAATCGCATCATTTTGACGAAGAATCTTCTTCAGGCCTCAAGTGCATCACATGAGGATGCGTCAAAAGACTCAGAGACAGAGATCTATCATCATGATTTCATGCAAAACAAATGCACATGAAGGCTCAATATAATGTTCTTTTTAGGAAAAACAAAAAGAACGATATCTAGTGTTCGTATTATTGGTGGTCTAAAGAGCTTCCATGAGTCACCGAGACTATTGTCGCCTGGGGAAATGCTTAGCTCCCGTGCGCACGGGAGCCAATCACTTGATCTTGTCCCTTGTTCTCCTAGCTATCAAAAAGCGGTGAAAACATGGATGAGATGAGAAAACTGAAAGAGAAGGATTTAGAGCACATCTCTTGATGTGCAAAAAATAGAACACAATTAATAAGAATACGTCATTTTAAAGATGGAGATATTTAATATAGAGTAAATTAATTAGGAGTTCTTGATTGCAACATAGAATTTTTTATTATAACAAGACTTAAATATATATATTGTAATAAGAAATAACATTTACTGTAATAAATTATAATTTTATCAAAAAATATATAATAAGTCAAATATATGATAGAGAGTCTTAATTAATTTATTCTTTAATATATCTCTCATCTTAATTTTTTCAACCCTAAGAAATTGAAGTGGCACACCCTCAGTAGATGTCCCCTTTTTGTACACACCAAAATATGTTGTGGGACATTTAATATATCTCTCATCTCAAAATTTTCAATCTTAAAAATTTTCCTATTTTTGCTATTTGATCTTATATAGTATATGTTCGGGTATATAATTGTGACAAGTACGAAAACAATTAAATAATCAATAATAGATCACTCACTCTCAATATCTAGAGAAAGAATGTCCAACTAGGGTTGAGTAGATGAATGGAAAGAAGTAACTAGTGACCGTAAATCTATCGGATCACATACTCGAGAGTTTGATGGCATTGCCATAATCCAATATGTGGTCATGTTATTGCATAAATGAATGATTGTAACTGTGCAATGAAATGTTTCGATAGATTATGAATTTCTTTTATCATCTAAGGCCATATATAGCACATTGTTAGGTGTGATTCATGATCTATAAATTAGATTAAATTAATTATGAAATAATAAATTTAATTATATTTAATTATAATATAATATATTTATTTATAATTAAACAGTTAATTCAGTAATATTAGAAAAAATTCTACTATCATTTGGCTCAATGCCAACTTGATATTAGACCTAAATATATGGTCACAAAAATAAGAGCCATCTTGATGACAAAAACATATATATATATATATATATATTATATATATATATATATATATATATATATATATATAATATATATATATATATATATATATAAGATATTTAGTGTGAGGATATATTCATTAAACATGAGATGTTTAATATTATGGCTGCTAACTTGTGGGCTTTTCGTTTGATCTAATTTGTTAAATTGGACCATAATGCACTTATAAAGTGGACAGGCCCAAATAGTGAATCCTACTAAAGTTCTGACTCAAATCATGTGGCAAGTCCTATTAAATTAGAAGGGGAAAGGGGACGAGGATATCCAAACTAAACTAGAGACGAAGTGCCTCTGCTGTTAGAATGATCCGTGAGAAATCTTATAAGGATATCTGAGAAAGAGACTAATTAATCTCCCACAAAGGTGAAAGTATGATCTTCACCATATTCTATAGTTGTTCTTGCAATCCCAAAGTCTATCCCTGAAAGAAAAATATTTCTCCATTGTAATAAAAAATAAAAAAAATTATTGTTAAAATTTTAAATTCTGCCGACGGGATTGATAAGTGATACGGCACTATGTCACTCCTTCCAATGTGATATTCCACGAGTGCTCAATTAAAAATGGTGCCAAGATAGGCGTAACATAAATCAAATTAACATGTTTATTGATCACATTAATTTCCGAGCTATATACCTAAGAAGAGTCGGTGAGACAGTAAAAGGCACGATAAGAATGGATACCTTTCAAGTCTTAATCACACCCATCACATCAATTATTTCCACAGCGGAAGGGAAGAGGCCACATGTTGACTGTGATGTCTCGCCCGCCATGATCTAATCGAGACTCTCCAAAGGTCTTTCCGGAGACAAAGTTCCATCGAGTTCCATGTTAATTTTCAGTGAATAATTAGTTGAGCGTGAGATCTGAGGGAAAAAGGAACACGAATTTTCACCCGCTCACTTCCAAATACATATTTTAGATTGGTGTCATCACTCACATGATTATATCAAAGATAAACACTTGTTATTTAGATAAAATAATATTTAATCGTTTGACCTTAAGTACAAGTGGAATGGATGACTTTGTTATCATGTTAGTAGTAGAACTCACATTTATTATATCTACGGTCACAAATGAATTTTTCGTTAAAAAAAGTTTTTATCTATAGCAAAATATGCATGACATGATTGATATGAATTAGTCTATTTCCTCAACTAGAGTAAAATGGAAAAGCTAATTCCAAATTTAGATAATCCTTAAACATCCATCCACCAATCCTGACAGATAATCTCGGAGCTTGGGTAAGTAATTTACTAGTCTTTATAACAATAATTAATATAGAACTAGTTGGTACTCAAAAAGTGTGATACTTTTTTTTAATCGGTGTGGTGATTTAGACCACCGTCTTATTAGATTAAAGAAAGTAATTCGAAACTCAACAACTTCTGAAAAATACCTCCTAAAAAACCCTTCTACGCGTCGCAAAGCACCTCCAAAAATTTTTTCTAATTAAAATCTTCTTTCGCACCGCAACACAATTTCAAACATCTTTCGTTTGGTGTGCATCGGAGGGACTCAGCCATTGAACCAATCCTTGCGCACCAAAGAATGAGTTAATAATAGTCTTTTATATATATAAAGAAGAAGTCAAGAATTCAGAACAAGACAATTTAATAGACTAGGTTTTCAAATAAAAAGAACTAGAAAGAAGTTGAGTAGGAGCATCACTTGGTGCAAACTTAGTTAAGTTTGCACCAAGTGGTGCAAACGACACCCTCATTGGGGGTGAGCACAGGGTTGTACTCACCCCCAATGATGGTGTAGTGACATCACCCCACTCAATGGATGGGGGAGTTTGTTGCAAACCGCCACATGGCAGTTTGCAACAAGTGTTTTCCGTTGAGTAGGCTACGGAGTATGTTAACGTGTTTTGTGTAACCATTGTCAGAATGGATGGCACTACGTTGTCATCCCAGATCAAAAGCTTCACCAGCATATATTGCCATACATATAAGAAGATGCAAAATTCAAGTCAAAAGGCCCTTTGCTATGTTTGCACTCTCACTTACCAGTCTGCCTTCCCAAGTGGTTGGTTCACTATTAAAATTAATTAGCACCACTTATGATACACACAGCTGGAAAACTTCAAGTCTAAAGAAAAGTGAACCAACAAGGGGAAAAGAGTGAGGCAGCTCTTCACATGCATTTGTCCTCCACATCTTAGGCCAAAAACTAATAGAAAGGGACATCATTTCAACTCCCTCAGAATAATTTAAGAACTTGAAACATGATTGCTCTAAAAAAAAAAACTTGAATCATGGATAGATGGCAAGATCACGTAATTCTCACTCAAAGAGCACTCTCTAGTTATCAAGAAGTTGAACAAGAAAAAATAACGAAAGAAGGAACACATCTAGCTGCTAACCTTTGCCCTAATCTCATCCTTTAACCTTTTTTTTCCCCCTCTCCCTTCCTTATTTCCTCACTCCCGACAACATTTCCTACTTCAACAGTGACCACTTTCTACACAAAGATCACTGATGAAAAGAGAAACTTGGAAAGAGAGAAAGGGAAAGAGGAAGAACAGGGAGACACGACATTTTTTATTTATAGAACTGAAGATCCAGGCATGTTACCATGGCTTTAATAAATCTTCTTCTTCTTCTCTGATCTACATATATTTACGTAGCAATAAGAGGCTAAGGAAGTACAATAATGCAGGTAGAAAGGAAGTTTCTTTTATAAGAAACCCAGAAGGATCGAGTGAAGGAGCACCACGGGCAACGCCAATCCCAGCCAGCATGAGCAACCGAGCAGCGGCGTCGAGTGAGACCTGTAGTAGTAGGGGAAATAAGGCATGATCTTGTTGGGCGGCGGCGGCGCTGGGTAGCTGTACCCGCGGGGCGGCGGGTAGTACGGCACGTTGCCCGGCCCCCACGGCGACGGCGGCGGGAGGTACCCCGGGGTGTACGGCTGCGGCGGGGGAGGAGGGCACGGCAGGCTGGGCTCCGTCGGCGGCGGCGGAGGGGGAGGGGAGGGGGGCGGTGGGCAATTGGCTGCCGACGTCGGCGGTGGAAGACAGGGGTAGGGGCACTCACCCGGGAACCCGTCGGCGGCGGACTTGGAGGGGAATTGAGATAACAGGACGGCGAGGAGGAGGGTGGCGACGGCCAGGGCGGGCGTGGAGCTGGCCATGGCCGCGAGGGGAGATGGAGAGTATAGTTCTGGGGAGGTGGAGATGTGGGGTTGGGGGGGCAGCAGCTGCTTATTTACGTACTACCATGCGAGGTGCTTGGGGGGGGAGGGGGGTGGGTGGATGGGGAAGTACTTGAGCGTTTCTTTGCTGTAATAATGGTGGGAATTGGGAAATAATGAGCAGATTAAAAAACTTGTGGGGTGTGTGTCTGAAGTGAAAGCTCGCTGCTTGTGCTTGTCTTCACTCGGTGGCGGGGTGCCTCTGAGAAGGTGGCGATGGGGTCTTGTGGGTTGACGAAGCCTGGATGCAGGTCTTTTATGTGTCAGGTTTGGTTAAGGGTGTTAATGGGCCGGGTCTGAATCGGGTCTTGTTAGGTTCGGTCCAGATTCGATTTTCTAAAAGTCGGCTCGAATCCGGCTCAATCTCAAATTTTTAAAAGCCAGTTCGGGCTCGGCTCAGACCCGGAACAGCCTGAAAAGTCCGGTTCGGTTCGAAAATATTATTTTTATTTATATAATATATAATATATCTACTCTAATTCATTTTGCCATCAATTTTTTAGAAAATTTTGGACGATTTTGTTATGTATCAAAAATTTTGGACGATTTTGTTATTTTTATATATTTTACTTTTATCTATATAATATTTAATTTATAAAAGATTATATTTGGAGTAGATTTATTGTGGAAAAATTGAATATAATTCTCTTTTAAATATAAATTTTATATTTAATACAAATTATATTTATATTTTCTGGGTCGACCGGACCAACCGGGTCGGGCCTCAAAAAACCCAAGCCCGGCCCTATTTTTTTCCGAATCGGACCGGGCTAGGCTAAAAATTTTTAGCGGGCTCATTTTTTCGGCCCAAGCCCGGTTAAAACCGGGCCGGACTTCCGGGCCTCCGGGCCGGCCCAGCCCAATTGACACCCTTAAGTTTAGTTGATGTTCATCTTAGGGTTGCCAAGGATGATTAATCTATATGTATCACTGGTTTCTCTCCCATTGTGAAGGTTATTAAGATGAGAAATATTTATTGTTCTCTTTAAGAAGAATAATCAAAATGAAATAAATTGTTTGACAAATAATTCTATCGGTTGAAATTTTGATAATAATTTTCTTTTTTTTTCTTCTTCGATTAATAAAATTATTTGTCAAATAATTAATATTTATTTTATTGCCCTCCAAAAATGGCACTAATCATTTCTCTATTGAGATTGGGATGCTTTTCTAATTATAAGGGTTATAATATATTTTGACTTTATTTCACATGTTTAATTATTCCAACAAAGTAAGAGATTTTTTTTTGCAAAGTTAAAAAAGTGAAAATCTTGGGTTCGTTTTTTTATCTAATAGTATCTCAACCTTCTTTTTTAAATCGTATCTGGACATCGAAGCGATTCTTGGGTTCGGTTTTTTATGTTTGAGCAAGAGAAAGCGTAGTACAGGATTAAATTTCCCAGGCTTTTTAAATATACCTGGCCCTTGATCTCCTCCCCCTCTCCACCTTTAATTAGCAGGCACCGTCCTTCGCCACGAGCCCATGCCGGCAACATCACGGTGGACTGCCTCTTCGCTCATCGCCCCGGCTACGGTAACCCGGGCTTCTACTAGTAACTCCTCTTCTGCATCGACGGCGTGGTCATGCTCCAAATCCCCTCCGGCTCCTACCGCGCCCTCACCCTCCTCGACCCTCACATGCATGTCCACCGCCCACACGCCTTGGTGGCCCACTGGACCCTAAGGGCAGCACTGGCAACGGGGTCGTCTTAGAGCCTGGGCGGGCACCCTACTTGGAGCCCGATCCAGACAACATGTTCCTACTGTTGGGTTCCGCAGTGGGATTGCTGCTATTCCAAGGGTTCCCAGGGAAGCACCTGCCCCATCGGGAGTTGGTAAGGATGGGATGCGAAGGGTAATAATATAAATGCCCGATACAGAGGTGGACGATGAGGCTACAGTAGTGGAGGGCTGCGGGGGTTTCTCACACTAGGGTTTTTAGAGCGAAAAGTTCTGAGATTTCTCTTTGGTCACTTTCGTCTTGCTCCCCTCATCTCACCGTTCGAGTCCCAATCCGAAGGGGAGGGGGTTCCCCGTTCTTAATTTGTTCGAGCCCCCTCCCCCTCCGTCCGTCCGTTGGTTGTTGGCGGATGGTGCTCTCCCATAGGTGGGGCATTTTTGGGTCTTCTATTCTATGGGAGGTTTTGTCTCCATCGTCTAGGGTCTCCCATATTTTGTCGGAGGATCTCTTCTCTGACTAGCTTGAGGGTGCTCGCCGGTCGTCCAGAGATCCGGCTGCAGTTTTTTGATAGGATCTAGCATATTTATTTCAGTTTTAATGTTTTCTCTGTATTCTTCCCGTGTGATCCGTGCTCGGAGAGGTCCGACGTGGCAGCTGATGTGGCGGTTGTTTGGGTCTTGCTCCAGTCTTCCCCCTCAATGGCCGGCGTGATGTGCTAAAATGTCTTTGTCTCTTAGTATTTGTATCTTTAGTTGGTGGTGCCCTTCACCTCCCGTCGAACTCTCCCCCGACGTTAAAATGATCTGAGGGTGCAATTTCCCCTTTGTGTAGCCACCGGTGATAGTCGGTGTTTGCTTATGGCGCTCTATGGGACGAGCGTTCTTGTGGACGTTTGTGTTTCTCCCAAGGGTATAGATTTTGGGTCCTTGTTAGTTTCATGGCGTTATGTCTCTTGCCATGCCCTGCTTGTATCGGTTGTAAGGCTCAATAAGAAGCGTCGATGGTAGGGGTGTAAACGGAACTCGATATATTTCGATATTTCGACCCGATTTCGATAAAAATTATCGATTTCGGAATCAGAAAATGATAACGATAGCTTATCAGAATCGGTATTGGATATTTCGATAAGCTATCAGAATCGGAATTGAAAAATAATCAGAATCGGTATCGATTATTCTGATAAATTATCATAAACTCAAAAAGTAAAATTATGGTAAACACCTTAGCTTATCAGAATTTCGGTTCCGATAATATTATCGAAATCGGAACGGAATCGGAATTAACATTTCCGATTTTATCGGAATCAGAATCATATTTCGATTATCGGAATCAGAATCGAAATTTGTGTTTTCGATTCTTAACCCGATCCGTTCGCAGCCCTAGTCGATGGTGATCTGTGTTGCCCTTAACCTGCTCTATTGTACTTAATTTCTGTTACTTTGCGTGACGAGGGATTCTACTTACGTGTAAAAAAAAAAAAAGAGACTACACTAGTGGCACGAGGGATCATCACTATGATCGTTGCCGTATGGGGAGGCAATCTAAGGGGGTATGTTTTATATAAAATTAAGATTATTTGAGATATTGTATGCAAAATATAGCCCTCATAGACGTTCATCGATGTTTTTCATCTATTCGGTCTCTCAAGATATTTATAAATAATATGTAAAAGGATATACATAACTGTGTAAATATAAGATAAATTCTCGTGCAATTAAATATCTGTGGTGGGCATATATGCAAAAAACTATTTTTTTCTTCCAACGAAGTTTATCCAGCAGTCGACATATAGGGTAGAAAAACACAATTCAAACACGGTGAATGGTATCATCCACTAATGAGATCATGAGACACGTTATGTACCCTATGTTTCTTTATTAAGAAATGCTAATTGTCCTGGTGGTCGGATAAATCATTTGTCCAGTTATCCGGCTGGCGCTCCCCCTAACATAGAAAAAGTGTTTGAGATAATTTTTTATATAATGAGAAATATACTTTTGCAAGTTATATAGTTCAGCATAGTCTCCTAAATATTTATTTTAAGTGATTAATGAAATACTTAAATTAATTTGATCGATTAACAGACATTTTAAGTATTATTTTATGTGATTAACGAAATCACAGTAGAAGATCACGTACGTTTCATCATTTACATTAACATAGTAAATCGAAAAGCTTCATAAATTCAAAGATCTCTAGAAACTTCTAACTATTAGAAGTTTTGACTTCAAGTATTCGAACATCATATTTTGATATTTGATTATCTCGGCAAATGATCTTTGAATATATATACTTTCAAGTATATTCGAATAAGTCTTCTACAATTATGCTTGATATAATCAATATAATTATAACTTCAAATTTCTTAACTAGATATTCTCTTATGATTTAAATAATGACTTTTGATTATGCTTTTAAATATCTTACTTGATATGTGCTTATACTTCAAAGTAATCAAATAAGTATCTCTCGATTATGTATTAAGATAGCTTGTTTGAAATGTGATATATATTATGATTTGTCATACATATTTTGATAATTTATTATATTTTTAGATATTATATTCATTAATTGATTATATATACTATTTTTGACATTGTTAACTATATTTGATTATATTCTCACGATGTTAGAAGTTAATGTTCATTTAAATTTGTCTAACCGATTGATTGTTATGGAAAGTAAAATTAATTTGAATATTGATATATTGCTTCAAAGATGCTTAATTGGATGACTTTTCTCGTAAATGGGCATATTGAATAACTTTTCTCCTGACCCAGCATGACTGATATATATATATATATATATATATCGAACAGTACTTGGAATGATTTTCTTTGTTTTCAAACCATTACTTCTTTATTCAAAAAAAAATTCCATTTGATCATTACAAGTGCATTGGCTTTGAGTTACAATGCAATATTATTTTACCCTTATGTGTACAAGATTTCTTTTTCAGAAAAGGTAATCTAGAAAAGAAGGTGCTGTACGCAGTTTCTATTCTATTCCGAATATCTTGTAGTACTCTAACATCTATTGACCATCCCTTAATTATATTATATATCTGTACACAAGAATATGGAAAGGTTAAATTTTCAAATGAGATAATCTTTAAATTGAACATGCATGCTTAACAACTGACAGAATATTACAAATTTTAATCAAGATTTCTTTCTCTACTGTTCTGATAGGTCATGAAAATAAAAGTTTTATCCGATAGACTATGTAGAAGACAAAAGGAAAAAAAAAAAACAAACCTATCACTCTAGTACATGGATGGCACACCAACCAAGGTATAAACAACAACAACTATTTTAGCACGAATCTAACGAATACAACTCCTAAAGACCCACGG
This sequence comes from Colocasia esculenta, assembly GCA_014218235.1. Classification (NCBI taxonomy): domain Eukaryota; kingdom Viridiplantae; phylum Streptophyta; class Magnoliopsida; order Alismatales; family Araceae; genus Colocasia; species Colocasia esculenta. The sequence continues at coordinate 92,270,222 of CM024764.1, read as the reverse complement.
GAAGAAGACTATAAGTTACATCAACTAAAACGTTATAAAAAAGAAAGTTGCTAGCTCAAGGAGAAGGTTAGAAAAAGAGTTGACGAATGAGTGTGCTGTAGCAAACCAGTACGTGAGCGCTTCAACTACTCAAAAGAGAGATTGAGCATCCAACTCTATTAAGTAAAGTCTTCTCTAGTTCTAGAAGAAATTTTTTTTCTCTCTAGAGCCTTTAATGTGAATTAAAAGAGAGATTTGAGTTCAGCATATGAAAAATGATTTAGTAATATCATTTGATAACACATTAAAATAACACACCAATCAAAGTACATCACAGCTTCATCATTTAGGAGGTATTTTTAATATTTTTTATTTCAATTACTGATGTGACATAATTTTAATGGTGATGTTATCGAGTAGTGTTACCAAATGGTGTTACAAAACTGTTTCTCTCAACATATAGCAACCGCTTTGTGCGGGCGGGACAATTTAGTGGGTTGAGTGTCCAAGGCACACCACGGAGGGAGGGGTTCGAGGATGTGCTTTGGTGCCGCAGTTGAGGTGTTATGAGTAAAAAAGTTTTTGGAGCGGTGCTCCAAAAAGTTTTTCGTGAGATTCTTCCTGATTTCGAACCCGAGTTATTTTGGCAAAAGGGTGGTGGTCTAAGCCATTACACCGAAATACAAATATATATATATAGCAACCGCTTCAGTCTTCTCCAAACTTCCTCACCAACATGACATCAAACACTCTCTTACTTTACAATCTTGTGTTGTTCATATTTTTGTGTATTTCTTGTCGCCAAATTTGTCTTATGTCGAAGACACTGTTATTGTGGCTCAACTTCAAAGCATGATAAAATCATTATGTCCCCTTTACATGTGATTAATGTTTTGTCCAGCATATCATTTTATTATTATTTTAATTTAATTAAGATTCATTCATCCATTAGATCTCCATAGCCTGGGCAACACATAGTGCAGTGTTACTTGGCTTGTGCATAGTTTGACATCTAAATTCAAATTTCATACCCCACCCATAGCATCTCTTATCCTCAAGGTTATCATGAACACCCTGTTGGGTAAAAAGGGATTTGAGGAGGGGCAATTTAAGAAAGGGAGAAAAAAACATAAAATTTGATAAAGTAAAAAGGTGCATAAAAAGGTGTGCAAGTTTTGTCCCTTATGTGAGGGCCTTAGTCTCACATGAGAAATCTCTAAGGAGATGTAGGGCTTCATAACCTCAAGTGTCCATGAGACTATGTCTTATAGACAAAGGTGGGGGTATGCAAGATCATATCACACACGCGCGCCGCCGGGCCAGGTGGGTGTGCACGTGAGATGGCGTGGTCATGTCGGCTTGCCTTGGTACCTTTTTGTTTCTTATTTTTGTGTTTTTTCCTTTTTGGAGAGATTGGGCCTGTTTGGGCCGGTTTTTTGAACTGGCCCATTGTCCTGGCTCTTGCGGGTGTGGGATGTCTCATATAGCGATTAGGGTCTCCCTAATCGCGGTTAGCGCTATTGACACGCCGTTTGACTCCTCTGGGAGGAACAACTCGCTTTGACGCTGCTCTCTCTCTCGCCCCCCTCTCCGCGCCGGACTGCTCGCCGCCGACCGCTCTTATTTTCGGGTGTGCAGTTGCTCTCCGGTGTTCAGACGCCGGGACCATCGTCGAATGCTCCCTCTGGTGTTCAGTGCATGCTTTCTGCCCTTACTTTCTGTTAAAGAGGATTAGGTTTCCCGTGTAGCTTTCGTCTTACTGAGTTGATCTTGTGTGAGACCGATTCCGTGTTTCGTGGTTGTACCCTAGGAGAAGGTCACCAAACCCCATCGCACCGTATAGTGGGGGCGATACTTCTCTAAGGCGAGTTCCATTATGGACGCCTCCACCGCTTGCTTTCGTTTGATCATTATTCTTCAATCACCATGCTTATGATCAATATATTCATGTTATATTTCTATTTTTGGGGTGTGCCTATGAACATGTTACTTCTTATTATGGTTTCCATATGGTTTGCACTGATATACATGATGATGGATTACCATGCTTTATGCCATATTTCCACTGTTTTAACAACAGTCTTAGATCTAGAAAGTATTGACCATGGCTTCATCCTCATCGTTTAGCCCGAAAGTGGACATGTCAGGTATGCCTGCAAAATTTGCAGGGCAACATTTCAAATGTTGGCAACAACGGATGAAGATTTGGTTCACAATGATCGAGTTGATCACGGTTATAGAGTCTGATCCCCCTAAAGTTATTGAGGGCGATTCGGCAAGTGCAACTAAGGCTGAGGAATGGAAAGAGAAAGATAGACTTGGACATGGGTGCATACTTACTGCACTGTCAGACGTTCTGTTTGATGTCTATAGTTCTTCTACATTCCTAACCTCAAAGGCACTGTGGGATGAACTTGACCGGAAATACAATACCGAGGACCAAGGTCTGGAAAAGTATTCCGTAGGCAAGTTCCTCAAGTTTCACATGTTGGAGGACAGATCTGTAGCCGAACAGGCACATGAGTTTCTCCTTATGATCCACGGATTGGAAGAGGGTGATATGAAACTCCCTGAAAAATTTCAAGTTAACTAAACTAACTTGGTTAAGACGACTTGGAGTGTCGAGGTCAAACCGGGAGTCCGAATTGAACTCCGTCAGTTTCCACAAGTCACACTCATCGACCGACCGTGCTGGAACAAACCGGAGGCCAATTGGAAGAGTATTCTAATTTTGGTCCCTCAAATCGGAGTTTTTCATTTTTTAACTAAATAACTTGGTTAAGATGACTTGGAGCGTCGCAGTCAAACCGAGAGTCCGAATTGAACTCCGTCAGTTTCCACAAGTCACACTCATCGGCCCGACCGTGTTGGAACAAACTGGAGGCCAATCGGATGAGTATTTCTAATTTTGGTCCCTCAAACCGAAGTTTTTCATTTTTTAACTAAACTAACTTGGTTAAGACGACTTGGCGCGTCGTGGTCAAACCGGGAGTCCGAATTGAACTATGTTAGTTTCCACAAGTCACACTCATCGGCCCGACCGTGCTGGAACAAACTGGAGGCCAATCGGAAGAGTATTTCTAACATTGGACCCTCAAACCGAAGTTTTTCATTTTTTAACTAAACTAACTTGGTTAAGACGACTTGGAGCGTCGAGGTCAAACTGGGAGTCCGAATTGAACTCCGTCAGTTTCCACAAGTCACTCATCGGCCCGACCGTGCTGGAACAGACCAGAGGTCAATCGGATGAGTATTTCTAATTTTGGTCCTCAAATCGAAGTTTTCCATTTTTTTAACTAAACTAACTTGGTTAAGATGACTTGGAGCGTCGAGGTCAAACCGGGAGTCCGAATTGAACTCCGTCAGTTTCCACAGTCACATCATCGACCCGACCGTGCTGGAACAAACCGGAGGCCAATTGGAAGAGTATTTAGTTTGGTCCTCAAATCGGAGTTTTTCATTTTTAACTAAACTAACTTGGTTAAGACGACTTGGAGCGTCGCAGTCAAACCGGGAGTCCGAATTGAACTCCGTCAGTTTCCACAAAGTCACACTCATCGGCCCGACCGTGTTGGAACAAACTGGAGGCCAATCGGATGAGTATTTCTAATTTTGGTCCCTCAAATTGAAGTTTTTCATTTTTTAACTAAACTAACTTGGTTAAGACGACTTGGCACGTCGCGGTCAAACCGGGAGTCCGAATTGAACTCCGTCAGTTTCCACAAGTCACACTCATCGGCCCGACCGTGTTGGAACAAACTGGAGGCCAATCGGATGAGTATTTCTAATTTTGGTCCCTCAAACCAAAGTTTTTCATTTTTTAACTAAACTAACTTGGTTAAGACGACTTGGCGCGTCGCGGTCAAACCGGGAGTCCGAATTGAACTATGTCAGTTTCCACAAGTCACACTCATCGGCCCGACCGTGCTGGAACAAACCGGAGGCCAATCGGAAGAGTATTTCTAACATTAGACCATCAAACTGAAGTTTTCCATTTTTAACTAAACTAACTTGGTTAAGACGACTTGGAGCGTCGAGGTCAAACCGGGAGTCCGAATTGAACTCCGTTAGTTTCCACAAGTCACACTCATCGGCCGACCGTGCTGGAACAAACCGGAGGTCATCGGATGAGTATTCTAATTTTGGTCCCTCAAATCGAAGTTTTCCATTTTTTTAACTAACTAACTTGGTTAAGATGACTTGGAGCGTCGAGGTCAAACCGGGAGTCCGAATTGAACTCCGTCAGTTTCCACAAGTCACACTCATCGACCCGACGTGCTGGAACAAAACGGAGGCCAATTGGAAGAGTATTTCTAATTTTGGTCCCTCAAATCGGAGTTTTTCATTTTTTTAACTAAACTAACTTGGTTAAGACGACTTGGAGCGTCGCAGTCAAACCAGGAGTCCGAATTGAACTCCGTCAGTTTCCACAAGTCACACTCATCGGCCCGACCGTGTTGGAACAAACTGGAGGCCAATCGGACTAAATTAAAGTTAAACTAAGTTAACTAAGTTAACGGTTAAAATTAAACCTCTGAAATAAAATAAATTTACTCACGTGAGGGGCGTGTGCTGATGTCGATGGTGCTGCCTGTGGAGGAGGTGCTGCCTGTGGAGGAGGAATGTTGACCTGGGAGAAGGCCTGGGAGATAACCTGGGAGAGGGACTGGGAGAGCTGGGCCTGTAGTGCGTCGGTCACCTGCATCTGCATCTGGGCCAGACGAGTCTCCATCGAATCCGCCAGACGAGACTCTAAGCCCAATATCCTACTGTCAATGAAGCCCATCAGCTGTCCTGGAGAAGTACCTGGAGTACCAACTTCTGCGTGGAATGCACTGGTCTGTGACCCTGAGTTGGATCCTCCAGATAACACCCGGCTCGTGTCGATGCTGTGCCCAAAACCATACACATGGCCTTTCTTTGGGGCCCCAGATGCCGCAACCCATACCTCAGGATCTAACGACGGCTGCTTGTCCTCCCCGACGTACTTCTCTGTCATTTGTTGGCTGTATGACTCCTGCAAGAAACCAGAAAAAATGATAGTAGTTAATATTCATATTAATGTGAAAAATTAAATAGTGAATATCTTCTAAAATACTTACTGCAACCACTCGGGCTCTATCGCTAATGTATGCATCTGTTCCTTTTTTCTTGTGTGTTCTATCGAACACCTTAGAAAATGTCGGCTGCCTTTTTAGCTCCTTCTCCTATTTCACAGAAAAAACATGACATAAATGAGTACCTTTATAAATAAAAGAGACCAGAAATGGACAATTACTTATCATCAATGGACTGATGGGTCGCAAAAGAGACAGACCACCCACCAATATGCATGTTTGCTTCTGGATTCGCAGCCCGATTAACTTTCATTATTGAGGATGTTTGTTGCCATCTCTCTGCAGCCCAGATTTGCAAAGAGTTTCCCAATATTCTCCCCTCATCCAACTGGGCACCCGCTCCCTCCAAAGAGTCGGGTCTGCACTCTGAGAATGTTTCTCTGCATTTTTTCTCGCGTTATACATCAAAATGCTTGAAATTTGAAATTGATCGTGCGGTCATCGTCCATACAAATGGAGACCGCGCCTCATCCGTACGACTCGTGAATCGATGCTGGCTCTATATACATAAGAGTTAGTGAACTGCATGTATGAATACGATAAGAATTAAATTACAATACGAAATTACATACCATGAACATCTGATACAAGTGCTCCTGGACCTCCATCGAAAAATCATTGAATCTATGAATTGGCCCAGGAAAATGTGTATGTAATGTTCTTGTGATGAATTGAGATGCTGTGGACACCCTATTTCACTAATGGGCCCAAAATCGCCGGCCCATTACCCAAAGCCGCCGGCCCATTACCCAACCCGCCAGCATCACCTCTGGCCCCTCATGGGCTGTGCAGAAGAAGGCCAAAAGGCCCACTCAAACAGCCACCAAGGCCCATGTAGAGGAAGCTTATCTCACCCCAAAGTTGGGGGGTGAGATTAAGCTTGTGTGACACCTCCCAAAGGGGGGTGGGGTGCAAAAAAGGAAAAAGGTGGTCTGCCACCTCTCATGCGCAGGGGCCATATTGGGGCCCTCTTCCCTTCTAAACCAAGGGGGAAAGGGCAAGGGGGGGTTACGGGAGAAGAGCAAGAAAAGGGGGGTTGGGTGTGGTCTTCTTCTTCACCACCAAGCAAGCCAAGAGAGAGGAGGAAGGGGGAGTTCTGCTGCGTTTTTTCTCCAAGGAAGAGTCCTCCCGGGAGAGCACCTGCAAAGGAGAAAGGAAAGAGAATGAAGAAAAAGCAAGAGAGAAAGAGAGGAAGAAGAGAAGAGAGAGAAGAGAGGGTGTGTGTTGTCTTGTCACACTCATAGAAGACAAAAGAGAGAGAGGAAGTGGTAGGTGGCGATGGTGTTCTTCCCTCCCCCATTTCTTAAGCTTTCTTCTTTGTACCTTTCTCTTTTGTGTTAAGAGATGTCCAATCCATGTTTTCTTCTCCCTTTGATGTGATGGGTCTTCCATTTAGCATTTAATGCATGTTCTCCCCCTCCTCTCCATGGTTCAATTGTTTTCTCCCTTTATGAAGAGGTTACGGGATGGGGGTTTTCTTTTCATAGAAGGATATTTCCTCCCCTTTAATACCTCTAAATGAAGCCTTTCCATGTCTCCCATACCTCAATAAATGAGGTCATGGGAGTATGGGACCTTTCCCCCATTCAATGCATGCGTAGCATGCTAAATTTCTCCCCTCAATAGGCTATGTTTCCCATCGTTTTGGGCCTGCAAAAGGGTGTTCTACCACTGTTTCAACAGCCCTTCAAGAGCCCCCATAGTAGTTAATGCATCCCCTTTGGTAATGGTCAAGAGAATGAGCAAGTAATGCTCATGTTTTTCTTGCCTAAATGCCACCTCCAAAAGACCCTTTCAAAGAGCCTATCATGCCTTGGTCTCCCTCTCAATAGATGGTTCTATCACTGGTTTTTCAGCCCCCTTTGATGTGCATTTCAAAGCCAACACCAAATAGACCTTCCAAGAGCCCCATTTTGCTAATCAAGGAGGTTGGGCAAATGATGCCTAAATCTCTTTGTTTAGCCCATCTAGCAATGGGTTACAATACCATCTCAATATCCAAAATCACCCCGGCCATGAGCAAGGGCGTTCTTGGAGAGAGGCGTTGTCACCCCTTTGCACAGGTGACTGGCTGCGCGATTCAGCCTGGTTCTGGTTCTGGCAGTCCTGTAAGACCAGAGCAGAGCTGCGCCGATTCGACGTCCTGGCCATCACGTTGGCTGAAATCACGTGAGCAAAACCATTGCTCTACGTGACACCGGCTGATAAACAGTCAAAAGACATAATATGAGACCCATCCACATCCTCGGATCGGACAATATGATGTTCGTGTCCGGACGGGTGGGTTCGCATGTGATTCATCGTCCGCGGGTTGTTTGGCCATAGCATTGCCCCCATCGAATTCCGTAGGCATGCCTGGGGGATCGAGGTCATAGGCCGTCGGAGTTACGCCGTTTTACGACGTACACTCTCCCTTTTGGTGCCATCTCCGCTTGTGGTGGATGAGCATCGCGCTTTCCCCTCTATCACCACGATAAGGGGAAATGCTGCCGAATTTCCCCCGCGAGGGTTGAGTTGGCGCAAAATTCCTAAAAGAGGTCATTAGCTTCTAATTGAATGGCAACGTTGCGAACGGAAGCCAATTCGATGATGTCTATGATTTCAGCGGGCTGCGCGATTCGCCTTATCTCGTCAGCTGCGCCGATTCGAGGACGTTTGCGAAGTGCGTTGAGCCATCGAGCTCCGAGCTCCGCCGAACGAATAGAACTCCGTTCCAAATGCTCAAAAGACCCAACAGCAAATTAAAATCATTTAATGATAAAAAGAATCGCAAAGGCAAATTGAACCCCTTTCAAGCAAAAGAGCAAATGACCAAGTTCAACCTTCTCTAAATGACAAAGATCATCTTATGTTTTACAAAAGATTGAAGGGTCAAATCAAATCCCCCTTCAAGTTGGCAATGACGTCCCATATCTTGCAAGAGAATAAAGGACTAATTCAAACCTTTTTCAAGCGAATCAAAGGTCACCCCCATGTTTTCCAAAAGAGCAAGAGATCAAAGTGGGCCCTTTTCTTAAAGTAGCAAAAGATTGCAGCATGATGTTAAAAGAGCCAAACCAAACTTTTCTAAACAAATAAATGATCATCACATGTTTCGCAACCAAAAAAAGAAATCAAATTGAAATGACTTTCAACAAATGACCAAATTGTGTCTATTTTCAAAAAAAAGTAAAAGAGACCACCATTTTCAAAATTGTCTTTCTCAAATAGATTTAAAAGGCCGAATTGGGCCTTTTCGTGGTAAAGGGATCAATAAGTAAATAGGCAAAGAGATTGGGTAGCGGTTTGAGTGAAAGGTCTAATGGGTTCGATTAGGCGTTCGTCTTGCTTCCTAATATTTCAGTTCAATTATGCTTCGCACCCTTTATCGGATGTCCCGTTTTAAGGTCATGAGGCTTTCTAAATCTGGCGATTAATCAAGGGTTTCTCTTTCTAAAAGAGATGTAATTAACGTCGTTGCGCTCAGGCAACGAGGAGGATTTTGGTCCAGGACCCGACCTCACTTTCGTTTGACGAAGTCAAACGATGCGCACAAGAGACTTAAAGCCCTCCGACTCTCGGAGGCAAACCATTTGGTTGTCACTTCGGTGACTGGCACGCCCGCGCTGTGCGAATTGTGGATTCATCTCACGTCTCCATTGCTCGTGTAGCATTTGACGAGACTTGGATTCGCAATACGCATGCATCCATGAGAATATGAGACAACATGATAGATAGATCTTAAAAGATTTTAAAATAAATTCCATTTCCACAGCGTGGCACGCCCGGTGGGACCAAGCTTCCCTTCATCTTTTCGCCAGAATAGAAAGCCATGTGGCCTTATATAATTGATACTGACTATCATTTTGAACTGACTGACAGGTACTAATCCACGCACTGATGGCGGGAGTACGTTTTGGACCTCTCGTAGTTCAAGACCATGCGAGGCACGGCTACCTCGCTGTGCCCACCCGCTTTGGGAGCTCCCTCCTGTTGTGGAGTTCCCCAACTTTCTGGGGGTCACGTTCGTCGACATCCTGCACCCAAAAACTAGAATAGAAGCTGAAGCTAAAGCTGGATATGAAGCTGAAGTCAAAAAGATTACTGAAAAGTTGAGCTGCCACGTCCACCACTGGAGCATGGCGACCACCACAAGAACAAAGGGAAAAGAACCAACAGATATCCTCAACAGATAAGGGAAGCTGAGAACATTGTCACTCGTCGCGCACGAGTTTCTGACTCAGGAAAGAGTGTGCGGATTGGTGACCTAAGAATCCATCTGCAAGCCAAGAGAACCGAAGCTATACCAGAGCGGGTTACAACAACAGTACCCGTAAAGAATTCATTTCAAGCTCGGGAAAAAGGGAAATGTCCAACACTTTCAAGGGCAAGCTGCCCCCAATCGATCAAATTCAAACAGGTCTGGCGACCTAAGAGAGTGCAAAAGCCCAGGTTGGAGGAGCCTGCACCAGAAAGAGAGTGTACCAAAAGAAGCAGCCGACGAAAGGATCCCTGACTACCATAGGCCATCCAGAGGCTTCAGGGCCAGAGTTCGGCAAGGGGGGGCATGTGCCTATGCCCACTTCCACAACAAGAAGGCAGAGCTGCGGAAGTCTGCCTATCTGCCACCTATTTGGGAAAGGTCTCCCGTGCCGGTGCTCTCAGCCACATATGACCGGCAGGGGGCAACACAGGTCATGTATGACCGCGTTCCTCATCTCGCAAATGCCCCGCTGCAGCAAGCGAGAATGCAAAGAGATAAAGGAGCTCCTCAGGTAGAAGCTGAGAGCAGTACTGATGAGATTGATGTTCCTTGCGAACACGATCATGAGCAGCCCGGGAAAGTCAAACCCTGGGTGTCAGTCTTTAAAAGGTTGACCTTTCCTTCCCGAAGGGTCGAAAGAGACCAAAACGGAAACATTAAAATCTTGCATGTCACATGGCTGGCATAGGAAGCCGTTATGGAGCCTTGCCGACCGATGATGAAGAGCTGGCGGAATTGGCTGAGAGGCCCGGTGCCGTTACAAGAAGAGGCAGCTGCGGCAGCTCTAATAGCAGCATACGGAGGAGTTGACACCTCCCCAACCCAAATGACGACAATTACTACCGATGTAATTACCACCCAAGGCAGTGGGGGAACAGTGAAATTCCCCCGCCACCAGAAATGACTCCTGGGGGCACAATGCGGGAGATTCCTCTTGCTGTACCCCTAGATCCAGCTATCCTGGAGCTGCTGCAACAATACCAGGCCGAAATTGAAGAACTCAAAAGGCAGATTAAAGGCAAAGAGACTGAGGGACATGTACCCGAGAAGCTGAGGGCTCAGGGGAGACTCCTAAAGGGACCTCAGAGTCAGTCGAGGCCTCAGCTCAGCGCACTGTCGTGCGACCAGTAAATGAACAACACAACAGACGTCTTTGGCTATGGCTCGGCAGCCGCGTCCGCAGACTCAATACCAACTCCTGCAGCCACGGTTCTTCCAACAGCAGCAGCAGCCATATCAGTCGCTGCAAGGCTATCTCGTGCAGCAGCAGTCATTGTCTGCTCATGCTCCTGAGCAGCAACTTGAAAACAAGAGCCGCCCCGGTGCCGCCGGTGGCTATCATCAACACTCTAAACAATAAGCCGGCCCATCTCCATCCAGATCTTGCAGATCCAACACTAATATGTGGCTTGATGGAGCTGGCAGAAAAGGGTAACAACTCTGCTACTTTACCTAATGCTCACCAGACTCCATACTCTCCCCGTCATTGCATCGATGCAATGGGAAGCTTAACTCTTGATGTGCCATGCTGGCCAAAGTCTCCTGGGTCCTCATCGATGAGGTATACATGTTCAGATCCCCCCACCATATCCAAGATAGACCAACCAGATAGGCGGTCGATGTCTAAAGTAGACCCCTGTGGTTGAGGAGGAAGTCCCAATAGAAAAGTTCTTTGCCATTGCCCAAGAGCATGATGAATCAGCTCATAATTATATTCAAAGGTGGAGGAACCTTACTAGAAGGTACAAACAACCACCATGTGAAGAAGATGCTGTCCGCATGTGCAAGCACAATCTGCGGGAGGAAATCTTTGAAAGAACGGTCGGAATTGATATCAAAACCTTCAGCCGACTGAGCAATGTTGCATCTGATATCGAGGCATTCCTCGCCAAGTATTCTTCTGCCAATGAGGCAAACCAGGAGAAAAGACAGCCCAAGGGTTTAACAACTGCTAAAGGGGTGGCCAGCTCCCCACCTGCCAAGTTGTCAAAGCCAAGAAAGCAAATTCTGCTACAAGAGAAACTGCAAAAGCCTTATTCCTTCCCAAGGAACAAAACAAGGGTCCTCTTTGAGCTAGCCCGCGAACACAAGCTTGCTCTTGCCAAGTCCTAAAAGGCCAGAGGACTCCAAGAGGAAGGGTGATCCGCACTTTTGCCCTTACCATCAAGTGGTGGGCCATGCCATAGAAGATTGCTATGTATTCAAAGACGTGGCCCAATCATTGATCAACAAAGGAGAGCTGCAACTAGGTGGGTACAAGGTGGATCCGCCATGCTCGCATGAAGTCCCAGCCCGACAAGAAGCTCGGCAAAAAGGGGTAAATGTAATTCTCTATATCAGCAGCTACCTCAAAAGATGTCAGAGGACGGGTCTGAAAGGACACAGCCACCCAGGGACAAGGTAGAATGCAAAGAAGCCAAAAGAACAGACAAAGCTCTGCAAACATACACGTGTTGTACGACTGGTGTGGTCAGTCAACATGGGGATACGCCCCCTGAACAAGATGAATTGACAAGGCTCAATGAAGGGCCGAATCCTCCTGTCAGGAGGGAAGAAGCTAAGGGAAGCCCCAATAGTCTCAGTGGCCAGAAGAAGGGCTGTAGATATAATAGCAGCCGATAATATCAGTAATCTCCACCTACCCCTCTGGGAGGAGCTCCAATTGAAGTGATATCTGATGTCCCTGGCACTCATACATATGATCATGCTGTGGCAGCATTGATACAAAGATACCAACATAAGATTGAAAGGTTGAAAAGACAAATTGAAGAAAGGGACGCACAGGCTCTTGCACCAAGAGAAGCAGGGGGCATAGTGGGGGCACCACAAGTCGACACCAACCTGCCCCACACCCTATTACAACCAACAATGCCCCAGTCGGTATCAAGGCCTTACTGGGGGCACCTCAAGCCCAACAGCTCCAGCGCAGCCATAGCCTGCCAGTAGCACCTCAAGGGCCGCCACCATGGCTCAAATGCAGTCGGCTCCTCCTCATCCAGACATGGTCCGGACACCGATTATGAATAGACAAGTGTTGGAACAGATCATAGAAGCAAAGCTATCTGGAAGGGACAAGTCTGATCAAGCCCCTTTTCAAATGTACCAGGTACCATACCCTGTGTGCCATGCTGCAAAGAGATTACCTGCTGGCATCAGCAAGCCACCCAAGTTTGAAAAGTTCAATGGGCATGGATCGCCAAGAGAACACGTTGCATATTATGTCAATGTAATGGGAGATCTGGCCACTGATGAGTCGTATCTGCTCAAGTTCTTCGGATCTTCCCTGACTGGAATTGCCTTTGAATGGTACTCAATGCTACGGCTGGGTCCATCACAGATTGGCCAGATATGCAAAGGAAGTTCCTAGAAAGATTCCATGTGGCTGAAAGAGAAATCACACTGGTCGAGTTATATGCGACCAAACAACGAGAAGATGAGTCAGCTCTGGACTACATCAAAAGGTGGAGAGATCTCAGCATGAGATGCAGACGACCACTACATCCAGAGGATGCCGTTCAAATTTGCAAGCAAAACATGAGCAGGCATGTCCTAGAAAAGATGATCGGCATTGAGATCAAGTCATTCGACCGACTAAATAAAGTTGTGGCCGAGATCGAACAATCCTTTCCAATATCCTCCTGCCAATGCATCAAGTCAGGAAAACAGATTGCTTGGGAAAAGGCCAACACCTACAGATGTTCACACTGTGAACCTTAAAGCCGTTACACGACAAAAGAGTGAAGATGGCTCTCCTATTGTCAAACAGACGAAGCGAAATAAAAGGGGTTCATTGCAAGAGAAGATGCAAAAGTTATACTCCTTTCCAAAAGATAAGACACAGACCCTCTTTGAATGGGCACGTCAACATAAAAAAATCGTTCACCTAAGCCTAGAAGGACAGAGGACATCAAGAAGAAAGACGATCCCCGGTTCTGCTTATATCATCAGCTGCCAGGGCATGTTACAGAGGATTGCTATGTCCTCAAAGACAAAATGAAGCATTGATAAGAAAAGAAGAATTGCAAGTGGGCGAGTACAAGGTCGACCCACCACGCCCTCATGGGGCTCCATTGCAATAGAAAAGGAAAAGCATACGACAGCATGCGCCAGCCAGCACAGGGGGCAAACGCAACCTGTAATATCCAAGTCAGAATAGCATAAATAGCCCAAGCTGCTCGATGCACAGATGAAGCTCATGCCCCCCGGGGGAACTTCAAGATCTTCAGCCAGCAAATAGATAAGAGCCAGCTCGTCAAGATTGAGTGATTCTGGGGGCAGACGCAGATCAAACGTGTAATGTCCATTCATGTAAATACTCATTCAAAAAGATGATGACCAAAAAAGAGCAAAAAGAGAAAAAAAAACAATAGCCTGTTGAGGTAGTCACACCGACTACCCAGCATGAGACTCGATCATCGAGGCGGTCTCGATGGCTCTTTTAGGGCCACCTGAGGTATTATTGTCAATGACGAGCAGCAAAAATAAATAGGCCAACCATACCGCTAGCGGAATATGGTTCTGAGACAAATAATACCTCAGCAAAATTGCGTGTTTTCTGTAGGGCGATGATATGAGCCCGCATGATTATATCGCATTGGGCTTTCACCGCTTATGTCCATATTCATACATGAGTTCCCTTACCGGATTTTGAGTGCATATTCTTTTTCGGATCCTAATAAAATGGATGAAGGATTTATCCTTATTCAACTAAAAAAAAAAAAAAAAACTGACAAATTGTCAACTATGTCCATATTTTAAAATTGGCAAGCTGCCATTCATGATTTCAAAAGAACTCATATTTTCAAAAGTGGCGTATCGCCAATCATGTTTTAACATATCATATTTTGAAATTGGCAAGCTTGCCATTCATTATTTAAAAGAATCATATTTAAAAAGTGGCGTATCGACAATCATGTTTTTAAAACATTCATATTAAAATTGGCAAGCTTGCCATTCATGATTTCAAAAAAAAAAACATATTTCAAAAGTGACGACTCGCCAATCATATTTTCAAGAGTCATTTTAAAATTGGCAAGCCTGCCATTCATGATTTCAAAAGAACTCATATTTCAAGAGTGGCGATTCGCCAACCATATTTTCAAAAGTCATGTTTTCAAATTGGCAAGCTTGTCATTCATGATTTCAAAAGAACTCATATTTTAAAAAGTGGCGTCTCGCCAACCATGTTTTCAAAAGTCACATCTTAAAATCGACAAGCGCCACTCATAATTTCAAAAGAATTCATATTTCAAAAGTGGCAATTTGCCAATCATATTTCAAAAGACATATTTCAAAACTGGCAATTTGCCAATCATGTTTCAAAAGACATATTTCAAAAGTGGCAATCTGCCAATCATATTTCAAAAGACACATTTCAAAACTGGCAATTTGCCAATCATATTTCAAAAGACATATTTCAAAACTGACAATTTGTCAATCATGTTTCAAAAGACATATTTCAAAACTGGCAATTTGACAATCATGTTTCAAAAGACATTTCAAAAGTGGCAATTTGCCAATCATATTTCAAAAGACATATTTCGAAACTGGCAATTTGTCAATCATATTTCAAAAGACATATTTCAAAACTGACAATTTGTCAATCATGTTTCAAAAGACATATTTCAAAAGTGACAATTTGCCAGTCAAATTACAAAATCGACGTTTTCAAAATAATGATGCGTCAATCATATTTGAAAATTCATGTTTCAAAACTCAAAATCATGTTTTCAAACTGGGACCTTAGCGCCCACATATTTAATAAAAAGATCGGACTTTCACGTCCTCACATATCAAAAGCGGGCTTTTTCGCCCTCATGTTTTCAAATTTGGACCTTAGCGCCCACATGTTTAATAAAAGATCAAGGCCTTTAGGCCCTCATAAATTTCAAAATCGGGCTTCCACGCCCTCATGATTTCAAAATCGGGTCTCTGTGCCCAATGTTTTCAAAACTGACTAAAAAGATATTTAAAGCAAAAGAACTTTAAAATCAAACAAATCTCAAAGGAGCAGCAACTGCGGGATAAGTTCCGTAGTCCATTCTCAGTTTGTGGAATTTCCCACATCTGGGGTCTCCGGGGATTCAAAATTAAATTAATCTCAAAGGAGCAGCAACTACGGGATAAATGTCGTAGTCCATCCTCAATTTGTGGAACGTTTTCCACATCTGGGGTCTCCAGGGATAAAAGACAAATTTATCTCAAAGGAGCAGCAACTGCGAGACAAATATCGCAGTCCATTCTCAATTGTGGAATATTTCCCATATCTGAGGTCTCCAAAGATATAAATTAAAATTGACCTCCTATAAATAGACACTACGGGACAAGTACCGTAATCCAGCTTCTTTTGTGAGATATTTACCACATTTGAGGTCTCTAAAAGACATACATTAAAAAAAGAAAAGAAAAAAAGAGACAAAATAAATAGAAAATAATAAAATGATCAATAAAAAATGAAATGATTAAAAAGAGAGGATGGAATGAAATTTCGTTCAAAAAAAAAAGAAGAAAAAAAATAGAAAAAAAGAAAAAAAAGAAAAGGAAAAAAGAGAGAAAATAGAAAATTAATCACAAAAATGAACAGTACAAAAGAAATACACAAAAGGAAAATAGAACATTTGATTTAAGAAGTCGAGTCTCTCTGCTCACGTGTTGGGCTCCCATACTCGAATTCTTAATCAATCTACCAGGAGCTGCAACTGCGGGATAAATACTGCAGTCCAGTCTCAGATCGTGAAATGTTGCCACATCTGGGGCTCTAAAGATATAAAAAGAACCGTCTCCAAGGAGCTGCAACTACGGGATAAATACCGTAGTCTAGCCTCAGTTCGTGGTATTATTTCCGCGTCTGAGGTCTCCAAGGATATAAGAATCCATCTCCAAGGAGCTGCAACTACGGGATAAATACCGTGGCCCAGCCTCAGCTCGTGGGATTATTTCCGCGATCTGAGGTCTCCAAGGATATAAGAATCCATCCCCAAGGAGCTGCAACTATGGGATAAATACCATAGTCCAGCCTCAGTTCGCGAGATTAGTTTCGCATCTGAGGTCTCCAAGGGTATAAACATCTATCTCCGAGGAGCTGCAACTACAAGAAAAGTATTGTAGTTCAATCTCAGCCGTGGGACAATTGCCACGTGAGACCTCGAAGGATCTAAGAGCTAAAATCGAATAGTCATTTTCAATGTTTTTAAACCATATCTATTTTGCAGGAACTGTATATTATCACATCCTTTTTGCGGCGGTCCAGGGGGTCTAACTAACGTCGAGCTTTAACATTCCATGCCCAAGATCCCCCTAGTCAATATGGTGGAGCTACCTTCACAATGGTCGATGGTTCGAGATGGCGTCATTATGCCTCAACATCAAGAGGGTTCAACAACTCATGGAGCTAAATTCAACATTGCCTTGAAGACATACACCCTCTAGTCTTTCATGTCCAAGAACTCTGAGGGTACACTATTGAATGTATGCTCGCAGGGCATATCCCGCAATATTTCTGTATAAGAAAAAATGACATGATAAAAAAAAATGATGAACAAAAGGGTTAAAAATAGAGATGCCCGTCGGACCTACTCTGGTTTCATTGCAGAGTAGGGGTAAAAAGGACAAGAAAAACCCGGTCACGATGAAACACCGAAAGGGCGTCGTGGGCAAAATTGGGAACCCTGCTACGTGAAAACCGAAAGGGCGCGTAGGCAAAAGCAAGAAGGGGCTGGCTCCGGTGAAACCCGAAAGGGCGCTTGGGTCAGTAATGTGTTAAAAAAATGATGAATGAAGTCAAACCGTCAAAATAGCAAGAAGGGGGAGTTCCATCCCTGCTCTTTCATGAAATCTCCTTTTTGCTATACATTCTCTGAATCCAGCTATGCACTCTCTGGTCAAAATGAAACCTCAAAACTTAGACAAGCTGTCTCTTGCCATCTATGCCTCACCCTTATATATACTTGCTCCTTCCCAAAACCTAAAAGGTGTCGGGTACTGCCCATCTGTTGTGTGATATTTGGCAAATTTTCAACATGTGCTGCCATATGATGACCAGACAACCTCTCGAATATAACTTCATCTCGTTCCTTTCTGTTCTTTAGGAATGCATCTTTTTGTCTTCTAAAAGGGTGATCAACTGGTAAAAACTGACGATGGCAATCAAACCAACAGGACTTCCCACCATGTTTAAGTACAAACGATTTGGTATTATCCATACAATACGGACATGCTAGCCTCCCATGTGTGCTCCAACCAGATAGCATTCCATATGCTGAAAAATCACTTATAGTCCACATCAATGCCGCCCTCATGGTGAAATTTTACTTTCTAGATGCATCATAAGTATTGACCCCCTCAGTCCATAATAATTTCAATTCATCAATCAACGGTCTTAAATAGATGTCTATATTTTTTGTAGGACTTTTCGGACCAGGAATCAATAAGGACAGGAACAAATTCTCTCGCTTCATGCACATGCTCGGAGGAAGGTTGTATGGTGTCACGAACACTGGCCAGCTGGAGTAGGAAGCCACTGAACCTCCAAATGGATTAAATCCGTCAGTGCATAAACCAAGCCTCACATTACGTGACTCCCTTGAGAAGATAGGATAAACATGGTTGAAATGAATCCAAGCTTCGCCATCTGCAGGATGAGTCATAATATCCATGTCCCGACGTACTCTTTCTGCATGCCACCTCATATGTCCAGCTGTCTTTGAAGACATATACATCCGCTGCAGCCTGGGTGTAAGGGGGAAATATCGCAATGACGCATAAGGTATATCCTTTCCCCTAGAATTGACCCCTCTTTTAGGTTTAAATCTATCATGACGGCAAACTGAACAGGATACCATATCTGCATTCTCTTTGTCATACAACATACAATGATTAGGACATGCATCTATTTTCACATATCCAAGTCCTAAATCATTCACCATCTTCTTGGCACGATAAAAATTTGGAGGCAGCTTTTCATCTGGAGGTAACATGCTCTTGATGATGAGGAGGAGACGATCAAAGCAATTCTCAGAAATATGAAATTCAGATTTCAAGTTCAACAACTGTGACACCGCTGACAACCGAGTGTGCTTTTGACAACCATCCCACAATGGCTCATCAGCATCCTTAAGTAACTGATAGAATCTTTCGGCTCCCTTATTCGACACGTCTTCAGCGTATACAGGATCCACATGTACACTGAATGCCGGACCAGCAGCATCTACAACCATATCCACGTACGTACTTGTGCCTTCCACGTTACTAGGCACGTGCGACCAGAAGTCCTCACCATGACATGTCCAATTCATATAACCTTCAACAAACCCTTTTCTGTATAAATGGCGTTGAACTTCCCATGGGGAATTCCACTTAAATTTTTACAAAGCATACAAGGACATCGGATGCCACCTTGCCTGTCTACTTCTGCATTTGGATTCCCCAATGCAAACTGAACGAAATTCTCAACTCCGACCCTAAACTCCTGGGACACCACATGATCAACTATTCTGCGATACATCCATGAACGATCTGAAACCATTACTGTCCTACACCCAAACAATATCAATAGACAAATAACTTTAAAATTCTAAATCACACATCCTTCGACGCAACCGAAATGAATAGGAAGGATTTATTATTTAGATTGTCACTTTTTACCCATCTGTGAATATTTGATCGCACTCAGATGACCATTTACTATGTGATTGTATTATTTGCTGAAAATTTCGGCAGCATCTCCCCACACCTCTCCGATATACCAAAATTATTTATTGATTAAGATATTTTCTTAAACACTTACTAATAAGTGGTTAAGAAAATATTCTAAATCAATAAAGGTATATCAGAGAGGAGTGAGTAGACGCACCCGAATTTTCAACAAATAATACAAGCACATAGTAAATGACCACCTAACTGCGATCAAACATTCACAGACTGTCCAAAACGGGACAATTCAGGACTTTGAGTTAGATATACACGTTCTCATCTTTGAAAATAAGACTCGTGCACATCAATCCCAAAGTCTTGAACGGGAGGTTCATTGACACGGGCTTAACACGCTCTCGTGAAGTGTGTGCAGTGTTAAAAAGAAAATAAAAACTAAAGCATGCATATAAACAAGTGCAGTAATAACCCACATAAATATGAAAAGAAGATAAAAACAATATCATACATATAAACAAGTGTAATAATAAACTAAATTCACACACACATGTAAATGAATTGCATTAAAGTTAGAAGTAGAATACAGATAAACAAGTGCAATAAGAAACTAAATTCACACATACATGTAAATGAATTAAAGAAAGGAGGCATGTTTGAGTGCCATGTTTTTTTGTTTTTTACCCTAGTATTCCTTCATCTATACGAGTGTTGTAAGGAAGAGCTGCATATATATGATCCAAAAGTTCGTCCTCTGCCCTTCAGAGAATTATTCTATCTAAATTGGGGCTGTCTGACTAGTGTTTACCTAAACTGCAGTTCTAAGGGACCATCAATTGTGCTTGCAATTCTAAGCAGTCTCAGCTCTCTTCCTTTGGCTGTCAAGGGAAGCTTGGTTCTGGATAAGGCTGGTGTGCCTCATCTTCGATCTTAATTTGATGTTATCCAAAATGGTAGATTTATATGCATCCTTTGCATTTCACATTGTGGCTTTCTGCAGTAGCTTCTCAAGTTACTCAATGTCCAAGTTATCTTAATGCAATCCGGATAGTTTTATATTGTACTCCATTTTTATAATTTGTGTTCAATCCCTCACCTCTCATGTAAGATATTTGCTCTGTTGAAATGTTCATTTTTCTGATTGGCCAAAAAAGGAAACATATGTTCAGTAGTCAGGAAGATGTAGGAAATTGACATATGAATTATCTGGATTAGCCAATAGGATGATATATCCTCTGTAACACATAGCAGAACACATGGATGCATGCTTCATTTTTCTCTGTGGAGATATGCTCTGTTACCAACTCTCAGAAAATATACTGTTACCAAAAAACTAAAATATTATCTTCCAAAAACAGTTATACCATAGTACATAGAATATGAAGGGCCTCGTGACAATAGTGATATCCATAGAAATCTAGTTTAAAGGAAACAACCACTAAAATGTCATCATCTCTCCACTTCTGGATATATATATCTTTTTATCTATGAAAAGAACCACACAAACCATCTATACACATCTTCACTAATCAAATGGCACATATTTATGCATATATGATTTTTAATATGCATCTTCACTAATCAAACCTGCTACTTGACGCACCTCATAAAAGCAGCAAGATGATGACAAAAATGGGTTCTCAGATTTGACTAAACACTTGAATTTCTAATGCAACTGCAGTAATCTCTCCAAAATTTTTTAAACTTTGTTATTGAAAATTGATGACAAGAACATGTGCAATATCTGTTCCAAAATTTTCAAATACAAAAGATACGCACATACAAACACGAAACCAAGATAGATTTTATATAAAAAGAGTGGTGTTTGCCTCTCGTTCAGACTGTTTCCGTCCCAAATAAGATAACATGGGACGGACGGTAGAAGGGAAGAATTATCCTCATATAAATCCATTTTCAATACTAGTAACGACGACGGCCGGCTGGGGTTAGCGGATGGTTCTTGCATTGCAAACTCGAGGAAGAAAAAAAAAACCACAAATAGCACCTTCTTGTCAGATTGGTCTTCATCTTTAAATAATACGAATCACAGACATGTGTTAATTCTATGTCCGATAGTTCGATGGTAGAAAGAGAGAGTTTCAAATATTTCTCAGATCAACTCAAAACAGGTATTTCCAGCCCAACAGGACTTGCCCGTCTTCAAAATGGATGCAATATATCCATACTGAGATGGCGAATATACTCATGTGATTCACTTATAATAAGATGAAAGGATATTAGAGAATTTATTTTTTTAATTAAAAATTGAAACTTATCATCATATCTTGATTATCTCCATATAGATCGATCACATGACTGTGTATCTGCCATCTCAGTATGCATCTCTTTAAAGCAAAACACATCCGGCTCATCCAAATGCTACATCTAAAATGGGTTGGATTTGACTCATGACCGCCAGTAAGTAACAAAGTTTAAAAATACCCAAGTTCACCTGGTTAGATGGGAGGCAGTTGAGCTTAGCTAGGGCGATCTCGTGACTTTGAATCTGAAGAAAAACCTAAGAAAGAAGTCCAAAAGAAAGAAAGGTAAGCAAACAAAACTAATAAATCCGGAGTTGGGCAAGAAAGCGTAGGTCGGGTGGGGGCACAAGCGGCGGAGGTGGGCTGCCATGGGGGTTGCAGGGGCAGAGGGAAGGGGGGCACATGTCGGCGGAGGGGAGGGGGGGTTATTGCAGACATGCAGGGCGCAAAGGGAGGGGGCATAGGCCGGCGGAGGGGAGGCCGGCGACGGGGTGAGGGAGTGCTGGCGAGGGGAGAGAGAGAGAGAGAGAGGGTTGAAGGGTGTAGAGGAGGGGGTGCACATGCCGGCGGTGGGGAGGGCGGCGACGGGGTGAGGGACTGCTGGCGAGGGGAGAGAGAGAGAGAGAGAGGAGAGAGAGAGAGAGAGAGAGAGAGAGAGAGAGAGAGAGGGTTGAAGGGAGGAGGTGGTGCACACACCGGCGGAGGGGAGGGGATGCTAGCGCACGAGAGAGAGAGGGGGGGCGTTGCAAGGTGTACAGGGAGGGGGGCACAGGCCGGTGGAGGGGAGGACGGTGACTGGGTGAGGGGGGTTGAGAGAGAGAGAGAGAGATTTACCATGGATGGCGAAGGGGATGGCGACGACGGCCGGCGACTGGCGGACGAAGACAGTCGGCCACTGGCGAGCGACGACGGTCGACAGCTCCGATGGAAGAAAAGAAAGGGGAAATGGAGGGTTTTGACGGAAGGGCGAACGGGGGAGGAGAAAGGGGAAATGGGGGGTTTCGACGGAAGGGCGCAGGGGGGGAAGGGGAAATAGATTTGGCACGGAAGGGCGGGGGGAAGGGGAAATAGATTTGGCGGGATAACAGTATATTAGCGACGGATTAGCGACGACTAAACTTTCCGTCGCTATTCCGTCTCTATTTTAATTATTTAGGTTATTAATTTATGGGCCTCTTGTGTGTTTATTACCGAGCTTTATTTTAGTAATAGAGGTGTGCGTAATATTCGAACTAATTGGAACGTCATCATGTATTATACACAAATGACCAAGTATTTTTATAAACAAAATCAAGGTGTTACACATTTACAGCCCTAATTTCGATAGATAACAACACAGACGATTAAAGTGTGAGTTTGTTGTGTGTGTAGACCTGAGAATTCAGATAAATTATTTAAAATTTTGAGAAAGGTCCATATTGTTCTCCATATTCTGGAAGAAAAAAAAAGAGCTTTTTATTCGACCTAGAATATGGGTGTGTCGACCTAATTAAGTCACTGGAGACATGAGTTATAAGTTGATTTGAAAATTAACAGAGTGTGTCAACCTGAATAGAAGAGAGTGTTGACACTCTGAAGGAAAGTGCCAACTCTCTACAAGGTATTGGTCGATACTATGAAGGGATAGGTCGACGCTATAAGGGATAAATCGGTCAACACTACTGGATAGATAATGTTGACAGTACTAGTGGATAGATAGTGTTGACACATGAGTACGGATAGGTCAACACTAGTACTGCATAGATAGTGTTGACACTACTGGATAGATAGTGTTAACTGACACTACTAGATAGATAGGTCAATACTACTGGATAGATCTGTTGACACTACTAGTATTATTTACAAAACACAGTCAAAAGAAAAGAAGAAGAATAAGAATCCTTCAATTCACAAGAACACTTGCCTAGCTAAGACTGAGTATTAGCTAAAACACGTAAGTATACCTAATAATCTTTTTGACATTATTTTAACTTTTCTTTTATTAACACACACACACAAACACACATATAAATAAATATATATATATACTAATAAATATATACACTTTTACACATACCTACCACTACTTACACATGTTCACATTTAGATACAGGTTAAATCTTACGTAAACAAGTTTATGATACTTTTTATTAAAATTTTCCTGAAAAAATATTTATCAAGTATAAATTGTCCTAAAAGTAGATAAATCATATTTATCTCATTAACCGTGCATCAAAAATTCTCAATATCCACATTTTTGGTATAAACATATTTTTCTGATAATTATGGTAATTTCGAACTAAATTTTATTACCAAAATCCAGTGACACTTGTCAGTGTACATATGTGCAGAAATGGTGCCGACATGAAACAATATAAATCTTTAAATGATTTTCTGCTGCAAATATGCTAGCGGCTATACCTGGTATTAATTTGAGACGTCACAAAATCGGTCACAAATCTTTCTCACGTTATTGAGAATTTGTGACTGAAATAAAATCAGTCATCATTCGGTCTGTAAAATAGAGACTGATTTACTATTCGATCACTATTTAGGTATCGAATTGTGATTGAATTTAATCAATCTCAAAATATGGAGGCCGAAAAATTTAGTCCCTATTTAGGGACCGAATTAATTCAATCCCAAATATGGAGACCGAATTATTATAGTCTCCGTTCGGTCCCTATTTAGGGACCGAATAGGGACCGAAATAATTTGGTCCCAAATATAGAGACCGAAAGATTCCAGTCTCTATTCAGTCCCTAAATAGGGACTGAATAGGGACCGAAATTATTCGGTCCCAAATATAGAGACCGAAAAATTCGGTCCTTATTCAGTCCCTGAATAGGGACCGAAATTATTCGGTCCCAAATATAGAGACCGAATTATTTCAGTCCCTATTCGGTCCCTAAATATGGAGACTGAATAGGGACTGAAAATATTCGGTCCCAAATATAGAGACCGAATTTTTTCAGCCTCAATTCGGTCTCTATTCAGGGACCGAATAAGGACTGAAAATATTCGGTCCCAAATATAGAGACTGAATAGAGACCGAAATAATTCGGTCTCTATCTTTGGGACCGAATATTTTCAGTCCCTATTCGGTCCCTATTCAGGGACTAAATAGGGACCGAAATTATTCGGTCTCTATATTTCAGGGACCGAATAGGGACTGAAAATATTCGGTCTCTATATTTGGGACCGAATATTTTCGGTCCCTATTCGGTCCCTATTCAGGGACTGAATGGGGACCGAAATTATTCGGTCTCTATATTTGGGACCGAATATTTTCGGTCTCTATTCGGTCTCTATATTGGGACCGAAAATTTCAGTCTCTATTCGATCCCTATTTTGGGACCGAATAGGGACCGAAAATTTCGGTCTCTAAATCGGTCTCTATATGCGCTTTTTCTTGTAGTGAATGTACCTCCAATCAGTTTGGTGAATACTGCCAAGACAATGACATCATTCATGAGACAACTGCCCCCTATTCACCACAGTCTAATGGGATAGCTGAATGAAAGAATCATATATTTATAGACATGGTCAACTCTCTCCTGCAGAGTTCAGGACGGCCTAACTATATGTGGGGGGAAGCATTGAATACGGCTTGCCGTATTCTGAATTATGTTCCCCTGAAACATAAAGATAGTAGTCCATATGAACTTTAGAGAAATAAAAAGTCTAGCTTGAAATACCGTAAAGTGTGGGGGTGCCTAGCTAAGGCACTTGTCCCTGAACATAAGAGGAAAAAACTGGGACCTAAAACAGTTGACACGGTCTTTCTAGGCTATGCTAAAAACAACTATGCGTACAGGTTTCTAGTGATTAAGTCTGAGATTCCTAGCATAGATGTTAACACCATAGTTGAGTTTTGTGATGCTACGTTCTTTGAGAATGTGTTTTCTATGAAGACTGGTTTACCTCAATCTATTTCTTCTGAGACTGGGCCTTCTACATCTTCATTCATTCCAGATCGTGTGGAAAGGATAACAAATGTGGGGGCAAGTGCATCCAGCTCTCATCCTGCTTTTGATAGTCAGGAAGAGGAAGTAGAACCTAGAAGGAGTAAAAGACAAAAGATTGCCAAAGATTTTGGAAGTGATTTTATTGCTTTCCAAATCGAGGGTGATCCTCCCACTTTCAAGGATGCAATGGCCTCTCCTGAGGCACGACATTGGAAGGAAGCCATAAAGAGTGAAATGGATTCCATTATTGCTAATGGCACTTGGGAGCTAGTCGAAACTCCTCCTGGTTCTAAAACCATTGGATGCAAATGGGTCTTTAAGAAGAAGCTAAATCCTGATGGGACCATTGACAAGTTTAAAGCTAGGTTAGTTGCTAAGGGGTTCAAAAAAATGGAGGGGATAGACTATTTTGACACCTATTCCCCTGTAACCAGGATTACCACAATTAGGGTACTGATTGCTTTGGCTTCCATATATGATCTGACTATCCATCAAATAGATGTTAAGACTGCCTTTCTTAATGGTGATTTTAATGAAGAGATCTATATGGATCAGCCTGAAGGGTTTACAGTACCTGGTAGTGGAAACAAAGTTTGTAGACTTGTTAAATCCTTATATGAATTGAAACAAGCCCCTAAGCAATGGCATGAAAAATTTGACATGACTATCATGTCATTTGACTTTAAAGTCAATAAGTTTGATAAGTGTGTTTACTACAAGATAAATGGTGATGATTGTGTTGTCCTATGTATATATGTAGATGATATTTTGTTGTTCGGCAACAATTTGGGAATGATAATTGAGACTAAATCATTCTTGAGTAGAAACTTTGAGATGAAGGATATGGGTGAAGCTAGTGTAATTCTGGGACTAAAGCTGACCAGATCAGCTGAAGGGATAGCTATTTCTCAGTCTCATTATATTGAGAAAGTGTTAGAGAAATTTGGCTATGAGAATTGCAAAGCTATCTGTACACCCTATGATCCTTCTAGAGTTTTATGCAAGAATAAGAATGGCACTCCTGTGTCTCAATTGCGGTATTCCCAAGTTATAGGAAGCTTAATATATCTTGCATACTAGACCTGACATTTCATATGCAGTGTCTAAACTCAGTAGATACACTAGCTGTCCTGACCATACTCACTGAGAAGGCTTGGATAGAGTGTTGAGGTACCTGAAAGGTACTATGACTCTAGGCTTGCATTTTGGGAAATTCTCTACTGTCCTTGAAGGATATAGTGATGCAACCTGGATAGCTGAAAACTTAGGGAGCAATGGTGTCACAGGATATGTCTTTACCCTGGGAGATGGTGTTGTCGCCTGGAAGTCGACTAAGCAAACCATCTTGTCTCGGTCTACTTTTGAGGCTGAGCTGTGTGCTTTGGAGACTACTACTGGTATGGAGGCTGAATGGATTAGGGGTCTTCTTTCTGAACTTCCCTTGATGAGTAAGTCTATACCTGCGATCTCTGTGCATTGTGATAATATGACTACAATTGCCAAGATCAAAAGTTTAAAGTATAATAAAAAAGAAAGGAGACACATCCAACTCAGATTGAAATCTGTAAGGGAGTTAGTGTCTCAGGGAGTGATAGATGTGGATTTTGTTGGTACTAAGAACAACACAGCTGATCCTCTGACTAAGGGACTGAATAAAATTCAAGTTCAGAAATTTAGGATGGGGATGGGACTGAAACCCATCAGATGTTCTCCTTCGCTAGCAACCCAACCTATCTGAGTAGAGATCCTACAAAGAAGATTCAATGTGGTAATAACAAATTGATTGAGAGAACTGGTAGGCACTCAAATTATTAGATATCTCATATCTGAGTTCCTCCCCTAAATCCTAAAGCTAGTGCCTATAACTGCAAGATTATGATGAGTTGTATACTTTTAATGGGTTCAAGCCTAGTAAGGCAGGATGTCAGCAATGCATCTTTGAAGAAACCCACCTAAATAAGTACTACTGTGAGGCCGAAGTTAAGGAATTGGGTTATTCCTGAATGTACTTATGATACAGGAAAGAGCGCATGGTCAGAGGGCGCCACCTTTACGATTGCTATCTTAACCTATATCATGTTGTTTCCTTTGACAACTCTCACTTTAAATAATCAAGTTCAAGACTTAGTTCACTTCGATTATGTGGGAGTCAGATTTGGAATATTTAGGTAAAGGTTCAAACCCGAAAGGTACATTTACTGAAAGCGTGGTATGTTTATCCTCTTCTGTTTATTCCTCATTATCAAACCTTATGTTTGTAGGGGGATGTTGGGTAAAAAAAGGTTTGAGGAGGGGCAATTTAAGAAAGGGAGAAAAAAACACAAATTTTGATAAAGTAAAAAAGGTGCATAAAAAGGTGTGCAAGTTTTGTCCCTTATGTGAGGGCCGTAGTCCCACATGAGAAATTTCTAAGGAGATGTAGGGCTTCATAACCCCAAGTGTCCATGAGACTATGTCTTATAGACAAAGATGGGGGTATGTAAGACCATATCACACACGCGCGCCGCCAGGCCAGGCAGAGCTGGGCACGCGTGCGCGTGAGATGGCGTGGTCATGTCGGCTTGCCTTGGTACCTTTTTGTTTCTTATTTTTGCATTTTTTCCTTTTCTTAGAGAGATTGGGCATGTTTGGGCCAGTTCTTTGAACTGGCCCATTGTCTTGGCTCTTGTGGGCATGGGATGTCTCATATAGCCGATTAGGGTCTCTCTAATTAATCGCGGTTACCGCTGTTGACACGCCGTTTGACTCCTCTGGGAGGAACCGCTTGCTTCGACGCTGGTCTCTCTCTCGCCCCCCTCTCTGCGCCGAACTGCTCGCCGTCGAGGTCGCCGCCGACCGCTCTTATGTTCGAGTGCGCAGTTGCTCTCCGATGTTCTGACGCCGGGACCATCGTTGAACGCTCCCTCCGGTGTTCAGTGCATGCTTTCTGCCCTTACTTGCTATTAAAGAGGATTAGGTTTCCCGTGTAGCTTTCGTCTTACGAAGTCGATCTTGTGCGAGACCGATTCCGTGTTTCGTGGTTGTACCCTGGGAGAAGGTCACCACACCCCATCGCACCGTATAGTGAGGGCGATACTTTCTCTAAGGCGGGTTCCATTATGGAAGGCCTCCACCGCTTGCTTTCGTTTGATCATTATTCTTCAATCACCATGCTTATGATCAATATATTCATATTATATTTCTATTTTCGGGGTGTGCCTGTGAACATGTTACTTCTTATTATGGTTTCCATATGATTTGCACTGATGTACGTGATGATAGATTACCATGCTTTATGCCATATTTCCATTGTTTTAACAACACATCCATCCTAGGATAATTGTTTGGGATAGATATTAATTATAAATATTTTTGAATCTCCATGGAAAGATGGTGGTGGGTTTGCAAACTATTGACTCTTCCGGAGCTGTTTCTTTTCCTTTCTACCAAAATTGAATTTGAAGTTTGGAAGGATTAATTAATAGTTTCACTTTTATAACCATTGAAAGCATATGAGTCTGCACTTGTATATTAATTAGAAGTGGTTCAGTTGATTGGGGTCTCTATCGTATATCAACTGGAAGAAGTTAATATTTAAGTCTGTCAAATTTATAAAGAGTTTTTCTAAAAAATTATAAGTAGTCAGAATTTAGGAGCACGAGATGTGTCTATATGGTTCAAAATTTTATGTCACACACAAAAAAAGAACCTGCACTAGCTAAAAAACATTGGCGATCCGTGTGATGCGAAACTGTTGTGGCACCACAACTTTAATGGTTAGTCGTTTGTTTCTTGATGCAGTCAATTCACCAAGACCTGGTATTCTCTACCAAATTATTCAATTCAAACTCTATTTTATTCTAATCTTACTAGGGTGATCAAGTAGAGATCAAGTAATTAAGTATTTTATCATGCAGATTAGAACTGACATGTGTTCACTCTTTACTTGTTCCGTCCTGAAGTTATGGCATATGACCCACATGATGTGTAGCCATATCAAAAGAATGTAATGGCACAGGAATCTGGCATGAAATGATCTATGATATGGGCCAATATATACATGCACAAGTGCATGCATCTGAAGACAAAGGGAGGAAAAGATGAGGGAGTCCAATAGAGGAAGGCGGTGGGAACTTGCCATCTCTTTGTCCATAAGCAACCTTTAGTCATGGCATGCCCCTTTGCCCATCTGAGGGACACCTCCCTTTTCTTTCTCCATCTTGTCCCCTTTAGTTTCCCATTTTCTAATGGCACAGGCCAAGGTAGGTGGTGGGTCTCCATCCAATCCCCCACCCTTTCCTTGTTATATATACTCACACTCCACATCTAGAAGTCTTGCCTTTTCGAGCATGCATTTGGTTAGTCAGGGTTAAGTTCCTACTGTTAAACAGTGTTTACTAAAATATGTCATAATTTTTTTGACAATTCAACCACTTTTGTAGAGATTATTTGTGACTGCAAACCACAAAAATAAAAATCATTTTTTACACATCGCCTCTGAATTTTTTTGATATTCCAAATATCACCATAGTTCTTAATAACTCCTTAATGTACTTGGATTCATAAATAACCCTTGTTTGGTATGAGATTAAATAGAAGATAAGAGTTAAGTTAAACCCCATCCCAGATTTGGTGCCTCAAAAAGTGGGGATAAGCATGGTTTAAGTATTTTAAGAATATCTAAAAAAATTGGAGTAAATTGGGGATAGTTTATCCCACTTTTTCGATGAGATAGCTTATCCTCGTTTCTACATCTTTTTGGAACGCCCATTGTGTAAGGCAAGGACTATCGGTAGCACGCCGAATTCTTTGGTCATCTGCTCTGGACACTGATCGCGCGACGGAAGATCAAAAGATGACCAAAAGTAAAAATAAAAGCTCTATCTCCACATTAACACTGTTTCCTATCAAATAAAGAATGATGTTATCTTCAAAAATCTAACGCTAAAAATACCAAACAAGAGAAAAATAACAAGACTCAAGATAAAGATATAAAAGACTCTTAATAGACTAAGTATATGTTGCTAGATACTTTTGGCCCCAAAAGATCTTAACAACCCAAAAATGATCGATGTGGCCCAAGTTGTGAAAATTGGACCCTTATTGGACTTTAATTGGGTCTTGGCCTTGATGGTAGGATCGATTGCTATCATAGAGGAGTGGACGACAAGGGTTTATGCCGTCTATTTGGGTTGGCAGCAACTCATGTTGCCATTAAGTCATGAGAGAACCATAAAATTCTGGGTATTATTTTGTGGTGGCTAAGTTGATGGCAACCTATGCTAAAGTCAAGTCAGATAGTGTTGGCTATTGACGACATACGATGTCATCATCTAGTTATGGTGGTTGAAACTTGACGACAAGCTATGTTGACGTCAACTTAGATGAGACTGTTT
The DNA here is from genome assembly GCA_014218235.1 of Colocasia esculenta. Classification (NCBI taxonomy): domain Eukaryota; kingdom Viridiplantae; phylum Streptophyta; class Magnoliopsida; order Alismatales; family Araceae; genus Colocasia; species Colocasia esculenta. The sequence goes on along the minus strand of CM024764.1, from coordinate 92,239,655 downwards.
ATTTATCAACTTAAGCCTCTCTCTCTCTTCCTCACTCCCCATTCTTTCCACCCCCTTCACTCTTATACCTCTCCTACCACCCTCGGCAACTGACATGGATTTGTGGGTGAGGAGTTGGTGCTAGTGGCGGCAACAGATTGTGAGAAATGAGGATCATGAAGGAGGAGGTCTCCCGTAGAGTGTGAGGTATCGCAACCACGGTTTAGGTGATTTGTTCACGTGCTTCTGTTGTTTAGATGTAGCATCTCTATTATCATTTTCATCATGTTGCTTGCGAGTTTAGTGGGGTGAAATCATGTTTTCGGGACATTATTCATGCCAGGGGTGTGAGCATCACACCGGACAATTCGTGAGATGAATTGTCATTTCTCAACTTTCTGTGAATGGTTGGTGATAGGGGGACGAGTTCTCCAACACCAGTTTTTGTCTATGGTAGGTGTGGTAACCTAAGTAAGGGTTGGTTGTACAGATCATGATGGGAGTAGAGGAACTTGGTGGCAACAACTAGTGCCATCAAGTTCATCTTTGACGGCAGGCTACATTGCCATCGAGTACCATTGACGGCATGTGATGTTACCATTTAACTTAGGTGACCCAACAATGCACTTTTTGCACTTTTGCACCACTCTTGAAGACATCAAGGTGTCCGTCTAGTGTACAGTGTTTCTAAGCATCAAGAGCATCTCCGTCTGAGGTTTTTTGCTTGTCGTGTTTGTGCTTATGCTGCGTGGTGTACTTGTTATCTGGGTGTTAAGTGCAACTCTGCCTAGATGACTGATGTTGAGACTACTCCGTCGGTGAGCCTAGACATTGAGAGTGTCTTTGTCTAGTGTGTGCCTCTTGTGGAGGTTTCAATCTTATTTTCGTGGGGCTCTTCTTCATCCGTTAGAGTTTGACGTAGATCGAGGGTTAGACATGAGGGAGAATGTATGTGTGTCTACACGTGACTAGGGTTGGATGACTCTATGGTTTCGAGGTGCCAAGTCCAACCTTGTGTCTTGTGGTTTATGTACTTCTATTGGTGTTCTTGTGCCTGCGAAATACTTGTGTGACTGGCACCTCCCAGAGTGGAGGCAGTTGTAGTGTTGTTGCTTCCAGCATGGTAGCATAGTTGCAGTTCTGGTTTTACTTAGTGCATCGTTTACTTGCTTGTTGTGTTTTCCTACCTTCACTTAGCCTAATGTTGTTACTTTCACCAGGGGGATCTGCATCGCTACTGGGCCTCAAATGAGGCTCACTCCCTTCCTTTTCAAGGGATGTGCCATCAGTTCAGAGGGCTGATGTCCAAAGTCACTCTTATTGTCTTGCATAGCTGTTTGTTCTTAGAGATAGAGTATGATCTATTATTGTACCTCTTTTTTTACTATACTTATACTCTGAGCTATAGAATATTTGTACAATTATATGTTCGTGAATATCGTTCAACACTATTTGCAATTGTTTAGTTTCTTATATAGCTTCCACAAACATTTTCTTGAACCCTTTCAAGTTTTGGCTCATGGGTGACGGTTCAGGATTTGGGCATACTAGAAGAGTTTTGATATCTCAGATCATGGGTCGTTGTGCAAATACCCAAAGGTGGTCCAACATGCTCCAAAATTACACACAAACACACCATGTGTCACAATTCTTTCTCTCTCTCACTCACACATATGTACACATAATTCGATGTGGACTCTGCATGTGAGAGAGGCGGTCACTAGGTAGTTCTCTCTCTCTCTCTCACACACACATATAGTCCAAAGCAAACTGTGTGTGTAAGAGAGAGATCAATGTGGAGTTGTTCTCTCTCCCACACACACAAAGTACGATGCGAACTATGTTTGTGTGAGAGATAAGCATATAAAGAGAGAGAGAGAGAAAGAAACTTTCCACTGTGTGTATGTGTGAGAGAGAAATTGTACGTCAAATTATTCTCTCTCTCTCTCTCTCTCACACACACACTTTGGTGGGGATTATGTGTGTGAGAGAGAGGGGTACCACAGACTGTCTGAGAGAGAGAGAGAGAGAGAAAGAGAGAGGTTGTCAAATTGTTCTCTATCACACACACAAAATTTGGTGCAGATTAATTATGTGTGTGAGTGTGTGTGTGTGTGAGAGAGAGATGGTCTCACTAATCATTTGTGTGTGAGAGAGATATAGAGAGACATTCCTTGCCCCTACGATGCTGCTTGATGAGGATCTATCATATGTTCGCCTTAATGTCGAGACTAACGTCCCCCAATTGGATGAAGCGCCTAGTAATGGTGGCCTAGTGGCTTTGCTGGGCCCATTGAACAAGTCCCCTAGTGAAGGCGGGAAGGTGGTTGCATCGAATGTGGATAATTTGCATCCCCCGGAGGAATGCCTTTCAAAACATGCAGCACATGTATCCTACCCTGAAGAGGGTGGGCCACTTGCTTTGTTGGCTCCTTTGAACACATCAGTGGATTCTTCAGCCCTTGTTGACTAGGAAGAAATGGACCCCATTGTGGATAATATTCAAGCTTCTCACAGTACAACACCACAGTTAGAACATATAGGAGCTAAGTCAAAAGTTACTCCTATAAAGATGGTCTACATAATTCATCTAGTGCAAAAAGAAATGATGAGTGAAGTCCATTTTCTACTGCTGATGTGACTGATAAGGATGGGGGCTACTCATCCTCGAGTAGCCGAAAATTCATTCTCACGTCCGGATCGTAGAGGGGGAGTTAGAATCTATTTACTAATGCCACGTGCTCGGTCTCCTAGTCCTCCATGCCAAGCACCTTATCTAGATGCAATATCTTCCTAAGATCCACATTAGATTGTGTGTGTAAAAGAGAGAGAGCTTTCTAAGGCGGAGAATATTTTTATGCCGGGGGTTAAATTACAATCTGAGCCATGTGTTGAAGGATCAGAGGATGATGATGATGAGCGTTGTTCTCGACATCCAAAATTTTGTCCCAGAGTTGTCCTTAGATGTATATATTCTTGGGATCGGTCATCTTCGGAATTCTAGAAGCATCTTTCTTGTGGGTCTAGAATTTCTAGTTTTGGTCAATTGGATTCTATATATCTCACTGTTCTTTTTACTTTGTCATGGGTTATCTTCATGGCTTTAGCCACCCGGATTATATATATTTAAGTTTCATTAATAATAATTAATAAAAATAGCCGATTTTAGGCCTTTAAAAATATATATAGGGAGAGAGAGGGGGTCACCATACTATTCTCTCTCTCTCTCTCTCTTTCACACACACACACTTTAACGTGGATTATGGGTGTGTAAGAGAGAGAGAGAGAGATCAGAGAGGGGGGGAGGGGGTCACCGTGGATTGAGAGAGAGAAAGAGAGGGTCACTACAAATTTTATGTGTGAAAGAGAGAACAATCGGTGTGTGTGTGTGTGAATGAGAGAGAGAGAGAGAGAGAGAGAGAGAGAGATTGCTTTGGCAATGAAGGACAGTAAGTATGGGTGTAAACGAGCAGAGTACTATGCTACTCAAGTTCTATTCGTTAATTTTTAATCAAGCTCGAGCTGAGTTCGAGTTTTATCGAGTATTGAAAATATTTGTTCAAATTTAGTTCGTTTAAATACTCTTTGAGTTCAAGCTCTTAACGAGTATCTTAATGAGCTTAATTGAATTTGCGAGTTCGTATATATAAGTAAGTCCAATCCAATCTACAAGTAAAAAATTGATTGTTCATAAGACCTAAATCTATCTTATTTCAAGCTCATATCTCAATAGTCTTGATAAGTTAGTTAATTTAACTATTTTAATATAATATTTAAAATATATTCATAATTTGTCACAAGTAATATAAGATTAATAGATAGACACCGCAAGATAGGGGGTCATTGTGCGACAAAGCATGGGTGGTGCTGCAACTCCCATTCGCACACTACCCAGAGCCCTCTCTACTGCACTGTCGGCGATGGTACTATAGCCGCCGGGAGCACCTTCCGCCACCGGCGAATGGTCCACAGTGGTCGGCGAAGATGCCAGTGGCCGACTGCGCATCCCTCGACCCCACCGGAGGGCTCACCTACTGCGCAGGCCGATCTCGGGAGGAAGAAGATACTTGATATGTTTGGGGACCTTGCAACACTAAATTTTATATTCATGCCCCTATTTACATGATTTGTGTATATACCCTCATTTGCGTATTTGTGTATATACATTGTGAATTTAGTCTATGACATGTAAGTCCTCATAAATATTTTATATTGTAATAATAACTGTCTAAAAATAAATAAATATGTTTATATCAATATATTCTCATACTTATTATATTTAAACAAAGTTTTAACGAGTATTTAGACAAGTTCTTAACGAGTATTTAATCGAGCTCTTAAACGAACTGTTCATGAATATAATCGAGCTTAGCTCACATGTGTTCAAACTCGACTCGTTTATGAACCGATTTTTTTTTTTAATTTATTCAAATTCGACTCGTTAATTAAATAAACAAACCAAACCGAACTTTTATCGAATCGAATTTCGTATCGGCTCGTTTACACTCCTAGCAGTAAGTTGTCACTTTTTTATGTTAAGTTAACTTTAACCCTACTTAAGTATATCAATTTAATGGTTATAGGGTAGGGATTTTTTTTACAATGATAGTAGATTAAAAAGATTGTTAGGAAATATGAAGATTACTATAGAAGGATCATGATGTGATTTGTAAAAGGCCAAAGAAAAATGAAAGAAACAGTAACTGGGACTGGTCTCTTCTTAGTTTTTGAACCCTAGTAGTTCTTCCAGTTCAGGAGTTCGTTGCGGTTCAAGTAATTCGTTTTGAGCCCTTTTAATAATTTAGTAGTTTATTCGCAAATAAATTATCTATAGATAAGATAATATAATTTATGATGTTTTTAATTTGACAAATAAACTTGTCATAATTGATAACTTTATCAGACTTATTAGGAAATTAAGATAGAATTATTAGGATTTATCATCAATAACTGTTGATAAATTTTTAATAAACTATATATAAATATAATTTTTTATTTATCAAAACTAACTAAATTACTTTTATTAAGAGTTATCCGATTATCAAAACGACGTTAGAATATATTATGCCCTCCCATATATATTATCGTCTTATATGGGGCTTTTTCATAGGTGATGCTCATGAAGACTTAAATCTGAAACACCTGATTGCCCGTTGTTGAGTGTGGACTATTCACATATGTTAGCATAGAATAGTTGCGACTTGTATATGGAAACTTCAACGAGGGGCTATTAATTTGGGATATTCTAGAGCAATATAAAAATATCAGTTTTAAAATTACTAATTGTAACATTTATGAAACATAAAATGTCTTATTGTGGGATCACTAGTAATACGTGCACTACAGGAATGAAGGATATGTAGACGGCTGAGAACCGTCTACGAAACTCCAAGAGCCGTCTATAAAATGTTTTCTAGACGGCTACACAGCCGTCTAACAAGCCGTCACGTAAAGGCCGTCTACATAACATACGTAGACGGTTTTTAAAGCCGTCTACTAAAGTTCTGTTTGTAGACGGCTGAAGCCGTCTACGAAGATTTTAAGTAGACGGTCTATTTACCGTCTACAAAAATGTAATTAGACGGTTGTTAAGCCGTCTATAAAATTTATATAGACGGTTTTTAAGCCGTTTATAAATATTTATATAGACGGCTTGACAACCGTCTACATAAGGTTATATAGACGGTTGTTAAGCCGTCTACATAAACTTATGTAGACGGTTAATAAAACATGCAAATAAAGTTTTGTAGACGGCTTAAGCCGTCTACACATTTCAATTTTTTTTTAATTTTTAATTTATTTTTATTGTTTTTCCCTGTTAGTACAGAAATCAAAACATTGATGTACATAAATCATTACTACCATGCACACACAAATTATTTAAAAACACATCATAAACATACATTATTAATACCATACACAAATTATCTAAAAACACATCATAAACATATTCAAAAGAAATACAATATCTCATCCACTATAATAATCTAATCATCATCATCATCATAATCATCAGCAGACTCGTCACTCTCCTCACACTCAAGCTCACGCCTAGCACGAGACGGATGTGATGGCGGAGCAGGATATTGCTGCATGATGGCTCGCATCTCTGATATCTGACTGCGCAAGTCTTGTAACTCCTGGCGATCCCTGCTCCTCTCTGCACACAAGTCCTGTAACTCCTGGCGATCCCTGCTCCTCTCTGCACACAAGTCATGTAACTCCTGGCGATCCCTGCTCCTCTCTGCACACAACTCCTCCACTTTTTTGTTTTGATCCTGCAACTGCTGCTGCAACTGCTGCACCTGAGTGTGGTAGCCGCCTGAGGAGCTCGATCCCTCTCCCCTCCCATACCAAGTGCGGAGCGTCTCAGCCTTACCCGCACAACGAACACGGCCAGGCCTGTCTCGTCCCATGACAGCTATGAAGGCATCCTCGGCTAGAACAGGAGCGGCATCATCACTCTGGAGGGAAGGAGTCGTCATCTGTGTCATCTTCTCCTACAATTAAAAATATATTTCATTAACAAAAAATAAGAAATTATAAACTAATTTATTAAAAATAATTTATCTAAGACCGATACACTTACAAAACGATCTCTGCTTTCGTCATCAACCCACCGCTGGGTACCGTCAGGGAGCTCTTTACATCTCCCCATCTTAAAAACCTCCATGCGATCGGGCTCACGCTGGTGAGTCTTCACCTGTAAAAATTAATTGTATAATCATCAAGTACGGAAAAAAAAATCAATAGAGATTATTAAAATTACATTCAATAAAATAAAAAACTTACAAAATCATCTTTTAATTGATAAATACTGGTACGCCCCCGCCGATACGTCATATTTTGATGCGTACGATTCTGCTTGTTACGCTCGGCAATATCCTGTAAAGAAGAAGACAATTCATATATTTGAATATTTGATAAAATCTGCAATGAAAAATCATAAGTACATATGTAATTAAATCATATTATTTTACTTGCTCCTCCCTTGAATTCCATTTTTGACACATTGTCCGCCAATCAGATGGATCAACACCAGGTGGAACAGATGCAACAGCATCCTCAAAGGTCTTGCCCTTATAATGCTACAAAATAACAATTACAAAGTTAACAAAATACTCATTATCAACATAAAAACAAATAAATATTCTTAAAAAAAATACTTACTTTCGACTTTAACATCCCACGCCAGCCTTTGTGCATGCTTGTCATGTGTTGTAACATCTCCTTATCTGTCTGAGGAGTCCGATCCCAACAAAACCACATCTACACATATATTACCAATCTAATTAGCATATCTCACAAATACACAATATTCACTTTAATTGTTAATCTATTTACCTCGAGATCTCGAAATATTCCTTCTTTGTCTCTTCAGGCAGTTTTGAAAAATTTTTCTGCCATATTTTGCAATGCAGTCTGATGATAATGCCCATACGAGTTACAAAATTTGTCCCTTGCTCGCCTACCCCGTATCCACCAATGATTCTTACATTCCATTTCTGTCCAAGCTCTAGCCTCCTCTCCGTGACACCTCTAGAGGGACCCCGACGACCACTCCCTCGGCCCCACAATGGTGTCTCTATGTAAAAACATATACATAAAAAAATGATTAGATTTTATGAAACTAAAGTAAATATAAATTGTAATGCTACTGAATGTAAAAATATACCTGCTACAGAAGAAGATATAGATGCAGCAGAAGACGCCCCCTGAGTGGTAGGAACTACGGCTTGAGAAGGATGACCTGCAACAGAGTCTTCAGGTGAATGAGTTGGCACGTCATCCACAGTCCGTGCTCTCCGAACACGAGATCCACTGCGCAAACTCATATCTGAAAATATTGATATTAATAAGCAGCGTATATAATTTACAAAAAAAAATTGACGGCATCTCCCCTATATTAGGAGCATATCCACATGTGTACACAACCTGTGGAAAAAAATTTCATACATTCACATCTTGAAAAATAAAGATATATAATGCAAAAAAGAGACATTTACATCCTGTAAAAATGAAATTAAATGCATAAACACATTCACATTCTACAATATAACATATACATTACCATGACCAGAGTTACTATAAACATTAAAGATTCACATTCTATAATAGAAAAACATAACATAATTACAACTCCACTTAAATCTCCATATATTCACCAACTCTCACATTAATTCCTTCAGTTACATCAACATCAAATATTTCTCCATTGATAGGAACATCAACCAAATTTTCTTGATAAGCTTCAACATTTTCATCCTCAGGCACTTCTTCCTGTTCTGCCATGTTATAATAGTCTCGAGGCTGTGCTCTTACAGGAATGATCCATCCTGTTCTTCTATTATCATCTACATAAAACACCTGCTCTACTTGTTGGGCAAGTGCAAATGACTCATTTGTCTCCAATTTTTGATTGATGTTGAGACTGATGATACCATATTTGTCAACTTGAAATCCCCTGCCTTCACGATAAACATCCCACCAGTCACATTCAAACATATAACACGTCTGTTATGGTCAAAACATATTTCCACAACATCCTTAAGATGTCCATAATAGCCATCACATTTATTATTAAGATCTGCAATCACAACAACACCACATAGTTGAGTCTGCTTTGTATAATCTGCAGTTCTTGTACGGAACCTAAATCCATTTACAATATAGCCTGAATGTGAATAAGCATTCTTGATGGTGTTTGTGACAAAATTTGGATATCTTGAGTGCATCGAGAATCATTTGCATCTTTTAATTCTTGGACATAACTTTGAAACCATTTTCTGAAATCTTTCTCGATTCCTCTACAAGTTTCTAGCCTTCGTTTATGTTCAACCAAGAAAGGATCAATCTCCTCTATCTGTTTCAAAATATACGTGTGTGCCAACTGCACTTCTGTCTCAGATAACACACGATTCTCAACTTTACCCTTCAAAAAACGCCTTGGGGGATTAAAGATTGACAAGAAATCACCATCGTCACTGCGACTAGGAGCGCCATCCCATGCTTGCATCCTGCATTAAAATACATTCACACATCCTGTAAAAAAGATATTCACGCATCCACACATAATAAAAGTTGAGCCACCACCCAGGCTCGCTGGATTAAATAAAGTTGAGCCACCACCCAGGCTCGCTGGATTAAATAAACATGAGCCACCACCCAGGCTCGCTGGAGCTTACCTGAACAAAGAGCCTCAAAAGATGAAGGCAACTACCTCGATCTCTGCAGCTGTTCCAAACAAAACCTGTCGTCATATTTTACAAAAAAATATATTAATAAAATGTATAAGAGGACTTGCATATAATATATATGTATCATTAAATTTCCTAAAAGATGCAGATAATGGATCATGCTTTGCTCATTATATAATATATTAATGAAATGTATTCCCCATTTAGATACTAAATCCTAGTATTAATGCCTAACAAGATAATTTATTTTAGAACCAGGAATAAAGTTTGTAAAAAAGGGTAAGAGAAAAGTTCACGCAAACATACCAACTTGATGGCGATTTCTTCCCCACTTTGTATGTTTGAACCTAGACGAAGTCGAAACAAGAAGAAGAAAGGATCAATACGAATTCCAAAGATATTGGCCAATCAGATTAAGACATAAAAGAAACAAAATGGGAACCTAGGTAAATCTCCATGCACATAAACGAATTCCAAAGATACTTGCATATATATATATAAACTTTGTGTGGCAAAATTGGCCGGATCTACCGATCTAGGCCAATTCCGGCCGATTTGGCCGGAATTGATACCATCCATGGGGCTACCCTCCTGGAATCAGATTGGCCTAGGACTAGGACAATCCAATACGGAATAGGCTGATACTGATCCTCATTGGCTGATTCTACATTCCATGGATATAACTGGCACATCAACCGTGGACTGGTACTTTTGAAGGATTGGTCCTATATACCTAGTGTCTCAGGGTCTGCCACATGGTGTATTTTAATAAACTCTGTTGGGAGGTGATGACTTGCAGGTGGCACCATTGCCGATCGATCACAGCCCCTCATTCCAGGATTCCATATACTGCTGGCAAATCTTTCAGTGATGAGGTGCTCAGACCCTCAGTGCTTGGTGGAATTAACTGACTTGGACTTGGTTTGGAAAATTGAGCATCAGACTTCCTACTGTTGACAGGGTCAAGCACTTTATCTGTATTGATAGTGGTTGGTGTGTGTTTTGTGGCTTGTGTGAAGAAAATCTTGAGCCTCTTCTATGTTCCTGCAGTATCATTAGGATTCTATGGAAGATAGTGGGCAGATGCTTCAAGATCTCAGATGCCATGCCTAGGGAAACTCAAGTTTTTATGCAGCAGTGGACCTCTACAGACATACAGCTGCTGATAGAGATGAGTGTAACCAGGTATCTGTTTTCCTTCTGGGATTTCTGTTTTCCTTGTATCTGTTCTTTATTTTTTCCAATGAATTGTAACCAGGTTCTAGTTTCCTTAAAAAGTTTATATTCCCTCCTGTAGGCTAGCCTTCTGTTTTTTGTTTCATTCCATCTTCGGGGATTTCTGTTTTCCTTTTATCTGTTCTTTATCATTGCCTGATAAAGAACCAAAATGGGAACCTAGGTAAATCTCCACTCCCTACACAGGCCCCCCCTCCCTGCGCAGCCCCCCCAACCCCCCCTCCCTACACAGGCCCCCCCTCCCTGCACAGCCCCCCCACCCCCCCTGCCTGCGCAGCCCCCCACTCCCTACACAGGCCCCCCCTCCCTGCGCAGCCCCCCCCCCCCCCCCTCCCTACACAGGCCCCCCCTCCCTGCACAGCCCCCCCACCCCCCCTGCCTGCGCAGCCCCCCCTCCCTACACAGGCCCCCCCTCCCTGCGCAGCCCCCCCACCCCCCCTCCCTACACAGGCCCCCCCTCCCTGCACAGCCCCCCCAACCCCCCCTGCCTGCGCAGCCCCCCACTCCCTACACAGGCCCCCCCTCCCTACGCAGCCCCCCCAACTCCCCCTGCCTGTGCAGCCCCTGCCTGTGCAGCCCCCGGGCACCCCCACCCGCGCCCCCCTCCTCCTTCCCCTCGCCACCCCTACGCCCTCCCCACCCATCCGCCCACCGCCGGTGCCCCCCACCCCACCCGGGCACCCGTGCGCCACCGCGCCCCCCCCCCCCCCCCCCCCCCCCGCCCCTTGCGACAGAGATGGAAAGAGGTAGAGAAAGATAGAGGGGGAGGACGAATACCACTGCGACGGCGTCGGCGACGGCGACGGCGACGGCGACGGCGGTGTCCGCGGCAGACGGCGGCGGCGACGTCTCCGGCGTGCTGGGCGAGGGCGACGTCTCCGGCGTCCTGGGCGAGGGCGGCGTCGGGCGGGCCAAGGCGGAAGGGCGCGGGCAAGGGGAAATGGGGCGGGCGGGCGAAGGTGATTAAATTGGAGGAGATACCTAGACGGCTAAAGAAAGCCGTCTACGTATATATTATACGTAGACGGCTTTTAGCCGTCTATATATGTATATAGACGGCTTTAATAGAAGCCGTCTACGTATAATATATACGTAGACGGCTTTCTTTAGCCGTCTATAAATCCTCTGTATGTACACGGTTTTTAAAGCCGTCTATGTGACTTATGTAGACGACTTGGTAGAGCCGTCTACATATCTCATATTCATAGACGGCGTTCTATAGCCGTCTACAAATAGTGTTTTCGTAGACGGCCGCGATTTTAAGCCGTCTACATATCCTTCATTTCCTGTAGTGGTGGTTTCAATGTGTTGGTGGTTTTGAACTAAAATGAAACGGTGACATATGGGTCAATCAATTCTGAAATATGACAATTTATGGCACTCGAAATGCAAGGCAAACACTATAAAGTGATTTATGATATTTAATAACAATCTAGAGTAAAACCGACAAATTATCTTTGTTAACATACCAAGCGACCTCTTAGATGTCAATATAAATGCCACAAATTAATAAAGTACAAGGTCATATACTTTATATATCACATAAACGTATTATTTTTAAAGTGTTTTTATATGAAACTTAATTTTTTTTTCTTTTTTAGGGAACATGAAACTTAACCAGCTGAAGGCATGCCCCAATGTGAACCTCACTCTTCTCAAAATCCGCTTTTTTCAAAAAAAATTGACCTGCGGGTATTTCCAAGGCGGCATCGTTTTCAAGACGTCACCGTCTGCACATGGCCCCCTCCAGCTCAATCTTCTTCTCCCATGCACTCAACGTCGACGTGGCCTCATAATACCCATCACCATCCATCATCCACCGCTCCCCCCCCCCCCCCCCCCCGCACCCCTTTCTTCTCGATCTAATCCCTGCACAAAGCTTCGAGAGCGGAAGCGAAGGCGAGGGACCATCAGAAGAAGCAAGCGAGCGTCAAGGAGAGAAACGCCGGTGCTGGACCAGAAAGATGCCGGCAGCGCGACGGAAAGCTCTGCCGAGGATCTTGGTGGTCGTGTTAGCCTGCTTCGTGGTGGTCTCCGGCCCGGTCCGGGCCTCAGCGGTGGAAGTCCATGACGTAGCCACGGTGACGCCCCCGGGGCAGGAGGTCAAATGCGGGTGCTCGACCTGCGGGAACCCGTGCAGCGTGCAGCCGCCGCCACCTCCGCCGCCGTCTCCACCTCCTCCGCCGAAGGGTCCTTCGGTTTTCTGCCCCCCGCCGCCGCCGCCGCCGATCAGGTGGTATTTTATTGGTCCGCCAGCGGACTTGTACCCCGTGGATCAGGGCTTCCCGTCGGCTGGTCGTCGGGGTCCGGCGCCGTCGGGCCTGCCGGTTCTTCTGGGGTGTGGGTTGTGGGGGCTCCTTGGAATTTGGTGGTTGTGAAAGATGCTGTGGAATGTGAAATCTAATAAGTTCATCCCATATAATCCCTTCTTCTTTTGTTGGTCATGATCTCATTGTAGACCAAGGTACCGATCAGTCTTATGGAAACAGTAATACTAATTTTTCAATTGCAGTGGAGCTTAGATCCGTCCCCTCCCCCTTTCTCTATGTATATATAATTAATTTTTATTTTGATTTTATTATCTAGTGGTCTATTTGCTGGTCGGTGATCTAAGACCTTACGTTGTACCGTTCAGTCTAGCTAGTATGTTGCACCAAAGACATGAATTATATGTGATTTTTTCAGTGAATGAGACACTTAATTTGAATATGATTAGAACTGAACAAATTAAGAGACATATGATCCCCATATATATGTTGGTATATATGTATAAAGTGGACCGACCCTGCAGTGAAAGGTTCCATAGCTCTTAGTCACATATATATGTTTGTATGACTTGAAACGATGGTCTGTTCACTCGGCATGCATCCGCACATGCCGTTTCTCTTCTCTCACTGGAGACTACTCCGACCATATGAAGCTGTCTTGCCCGGACATCTGTGGATGGTTCTATCCGGCCGGTTCTTGTCCTCATCCGAGTGGAGGAGTTGGCGTTTGAGTTGCTTGGAAGCATCTGCCCATCACGTCCCCACCTGCAAGAACAAGTGCAGCTAGCTAGGTAAACTAGGCTCTTCCTTGAACATTCCAAATTAAGGGGGATGGGGGAAGCAAACAGTTCTGCATTCAAAGTTCAAACAGTTTCAGAAAAGGGACGGTTGTTCATCCCGGGTGATGAGCCATAAATTAAGCATGAAACGGGCCACAAAATTAAGGCACCATGCCACCATATATTATTGCTCTTGTATTTGTCAGTACTTGGGTGGGGGTGGGGGGCCGGATTGTTCTGAGCATTCATCTCTAGCTTAGTAGGTCTCCGTCTATCTTAGCCAAAATGGACACTCGAGATGAATGGAAAGGAAGCTAAGAACCAAACTTCGATTTCCGAGTGGGAGATTTTTTTTTTTCCCCTGTAGCTTTAACCACTGAGCTGCTAAGTAAAAAAAAAAGGTTTTGTTTAAAAATAGCATAATTCGAAAAATTAATTAGGTGAATAGTATCTTAAAAAATTTTATTCTCAATTTAACACAATTTTAACCGGTCAATGCGTGCTTTTTAAAAAATTATAGAAAAATAACGATCGGTCCACCGATTTGCAAATCGATAGGAAATCTAAAGTAATTTGTTTAGAGTATTTTAAAATTTCAATTTTATATCTAAACGATATATATTAAAGTGAAATTTCAAACACAAGTAAATTGAAATATGATAAATTTTATGGTGATTTTAATTTATTTTTTTAGAATAAAATTTTATTGAATAAAAATTACTCATAAAATTTATTAATTTTTAGGGAATTATTAGTGCACGGATATTGAGATTAATTTAATTTATTAATTTTTAGAGTAATTTTTACTAGATAAAATTTTATTTCAAAAAATAAACTAAAATCATCATAAAATTTATCATATTTCAATTAACTTATGTTTGAAATTTTACTTTAATTGAACATAGTTTAAATATAAAAGTAAAATTCTAAAAAACTCTAAACAAATTACTTTAAATTTCCCATGGGAAGAAATCGGTCATTTGCAAATCGGTCATGTCATGTGATTACCGATTTCTATTTTTTTATAATTTTTTAAAAAAACACGTTGACAGGTCAAAATTATGTTATATTGAAAATTAAAAATTTTAATATGTTATTCACGTAATTAAGTTTTCAAATTATACTATTTTTAAATAAAATCTAAAAAAAATCCTTTTAAGTTATGTCATATGATGAAGTTTGGGAAAGAGAATTAGGTGGTTGAAGCCCTCAAGTGAGCAGAACAGTACAGAGAGAACCAAAAAAAAACCGAACACAGGAAGGAGACGGAGCTGCCTCTTCTTCTACCTCTGTTTTTTTATGTCTTCTTCAAGTCGTGGCGTGAGGAACCTGCCCACCGACATGGCTCCTCATCTTCTCCCAAGCTTGGAAGCCGACACGTCCGTCCAACGGATGGGCACACGCCACGTCGACCTCAGACGCATCTTTCCTCGGCCGCCATGGGATCTCGCTCTCTTCCGGTGATCTCTCCACCCCCTTCCCCAATAGGAACTGTGCTGCGTCCTCCATTGTTGACCCACCAGCTCATCCGTGGATGGGGGTGGAACCTTTTGCAGGCGTCTACGTGAGTATTTTCTTCGCTGGAGTCCACAGTTGTGCTTTGTCTCTCTAAAAAAAAAAAGACAAGTTACGAGAAATCTAGGCAGCCTCTGCGCTGAAAAGTCGGGTCATATATAGGAGGTTGAAAGTAGCATGTTCTACAGCTTCCAAGAAAGTCCCCACATGGGTTTCATCAAATATTGTATAGTTCATCTTGGTCTTTGCACATTCCGGATCCTAAGATGTAGTTACCATCTTCTGTCTCTCATAAAGAGTAAAATTAATGTTATGTACTCTGTCATAGGTCCACTAGTTTGGAAGAAAGCTTGGGCGTTCGGAAGGGCCATATATGAGTCTGCACTCTGCAGTTGGTGGGTCAGAACCTGCCGGCTGGAGAAGTGTGGAGGATTTAAGAGAGACTGATCACATAACTAGCTTCTCCCACTTCAAAACAGCTTTTGCCAACTCCTTAAAACTTTCCCTTTGCAAATGGGCAACTTTCTGTCCTAGCTAACATGAATCACAAAACATTTGAATTGTATGTGGAAACGGTATCCTTTGTGCTGGTTTCACTTTGTACCGAATTAGTAGATAGTATCATAGTTCCCCTCGTACAACTTATCCAATTCTTTGTCAAGAGTTTTGAGGTCTATCCTTTTACCAGCTGGATGCGATCTCCAGTCAGTGGGATCTAATGACTCAATGGGCAAGCCCATCTCTACTACGACGTAAGGAGTGCATTGTCCGGTGGTATGATTGGCCCTGCTCAGGCCCAATCCACAGCCAGGTCCACATCCTGATCCAAGCAAACACAAACATGGAAGATGTTAAAAAGGATGCATGTCTCCCTGATGTGTTGTGCATTAATAGTATCACTGTGAGAGCTTTGCTTATTTGACAAAATTTGAAGAGAATAGAACAAGATAAGAAATCTATGTTTCTTGTGAAGTCATCAATACTACAACAAGGAAAGGGCGCCCAAATTGGCAGAGTTCTTGTGCGCTGTGTGACCAAACTGATCATCTTACCTTAGAAGCAAATCACCTACCATACATCCAAAAGAATAGGACTTCCGAACCACTCTACATCAAAAAAAAAAATAGCATCTTGTGCGGAGATGCTAGCTACACTACATGCATGTATGAATCCCCAAAGTATATATGGTGCATGTTTAATATATAAATAGATCAAATTTCCAAGTCCTCTAAATAGATCAAGTTTCCAACTAAGAAGGGAAATAATTAATATTTTGATGTATGTAATGTGTTGAATCCCCTCTTAGTGTATCTCCTGTAAGGTTGAGATAATGCCATCTTCTCTCTCTCGCTTCCACGGGTGAACCAGTAACTCCACTCTCTCCATAATGGGAAAAGATTAATACCCGGACGGCCGGGTAAGAAGTCGTTCTCCTCCATAATTTGCTTCCTTTCAAGCCTCAGGCTCTCAGCCCCCACAAATCGCTCATGTGGCCTCCCAGCTGACACTATCCAACCTCCTTCCTTGCCTTCTAAACCAAAACAGAGCCCCCAACACCCTTCCGTGGTGATCATCTCGCGCGTTCATGAAGAGCGGTATCCGTTCTCAGGGCCGTAGCAGCACCCATCTTCCTCCTCTTCCTCTTCCTCTCTGTTATCTCGGTGGCGATGCCCACCGTCTTCTTCCTCTGCGCCTCTCTTCGGCGCTCAAAGCCCAAGGCGCAGAAGGAGGAGCAGGAGAGGCCGGCCACCGCCACTTCCTCTCTGGCCGACGGGAAGCTTGTTTCTGGCATCAGGGTCCTGGTGGCCGCCGCGTTATCCTGGAAGAGAGGTGAACCTGGGGAGGTTCCACTGTGGAAGAAGACGATCCTGATGGGTGTTAAGTGCCGGCAGCTGGAGTTCTCCGGCAGGATCCTGTACGACTCGGAAGGGAACCAGCTGGTGCAGGAGTTGCCGAAGAAGTCCCCGAGGAACTGAGGGCAGCAATAACGCGTCTCCCAAAAGGTAGCCTTTCCTCGCGGTCAGGTAATTGGGCTTTTGTTCACAGTGTGCATGCAAGCAGGTTGCTATATGCATGCAGACAAGCTGGTCCATTTCGTTATATGCATGCAGGCTGGTCATTTCGTGTATGTTGATGAATGGGTTGTGTACACATATTCCTCCACCTCTGCCAGATCGATGCCATATCTGTGTCTCCATTCGACGTGAAAATTTGAATGCCAAGTGAACCTTCAGTTCTTGGGTCACAACGGATATACAAAATCTTGCGTGTGAAACAATTTGTTGACTGAACTATTTTTTATTTTTTTTTTATGGATAGTGTTGGAATGCATATTAAGAAAATAAAATATGTACAGAAAGTGCCGTCAAGAATTGAGTGGCAATAAATCTGTATAAGATCACACAAGACGTGAACTTTACCAACATGAATGCACTATATACGTACATATATAACTTAAATCAAGCTACGTACTGAGAAATTAAACCTTTGCAGAATAGATTTCTGCCTTCGATCGGGACAAATTGGAAGTCTGTAGATGCTGACACTCACGGGTGTCCTTCAAGATATGAATTAAGAGTTGCACGTAATTCAGTCAAACGCGCCCGACAGGGCCATACATCCACAAGTCCGCTTAAAGCTAATTATAGGTCTGCAGAAGGCCGTCTTGGTGTTGGAAGTATCCATTCACCATTCCTAACAAAATGTGCCAATGTGAAGTCTTTGGAATCGAGCTAGGCCCAGCTCTTGCCGAATCTGATCACCATACATATGATGAAGACTGTGTCCATTGAGCCAGGGATATGAATTTGTTAATTATAATATAGAGAAGGAAGGAATTGGAGAGTCTGGCCTCTCCTCTTGTATTACCATATCTATATACAGGGGTGTCAATGGGCTGGGTTAATTTGAAGTTCAATGGGTAGTCCACTTCAGACTTAATTTAGGTTAAAATATCATGGCCCATGGATCTCTTTTGAAGTCCATTTATCAAACCTATCACTTGATGAGTTGGACTCGGACTAATCCATTGGGCTAAGAGACATCAATAACAACTATACCTATCAATAACCACCATACCTACACATGCATTAAAAATATGCTTAAATAAAAAACCGGTTTCCACGTACACCAACAGTTCCCTTTAAATTAAAATATGCTTAAATTAAAATAGTGAATCTATCTACATATTAGTTTGATGGGCTGAAACGGGTCTCAATGGGCTACCATGTGTTTGTTTTACTTTGATCCATTAAATTTGAGTTGGACTTGGGTTGGATTATTTTAGTGTTGGGCTAAACTGAGTTTTAATTGGGCCAGTCTAAGCCCACCCATTGACACCCCTATCTATATATACATACAAGTACAATCATCTATATACATACAAGTACAATGGCTCTAAAGGAAGCAGCCAACTTCGTGTTCCTAATATTATAAAACATATAGATGGATCCTAGCTCATAAGTTTATAGGATCCAGAGAATCCTCTTACCAGAATCGATTCCCTGTAGAAATGCGGAAGGCAATATGCTGAATAATCCAATCTCTTGCCTTCAGTAGCCCCTTCCGTTCTGAATGGCTCTTACAGAGTTATGTTGAGATAGGTAGCCTTGGTCCATGTGGCCCAAAGACACTCATGTTTTTGCAGGAAGCTCCATGTACAATAACCGATCGAGCAGGCTCGGTTCCGTTCATGGACCCTGCATGTTCGATCAACCCAAGACCACCCTCTCGCTTGGGTTTGCATATAGAATCCCATTTGAACATGTGCATTGAGGCCTTATCAGAATTCCCCTCCCATAAGAATCTACTGCAGGGAAGATGTTCAATTTCTTCATGAGGCCCGAAGGGAGACTGGGAGAAGCAGACCAACAGATAGACTTATGAGCAGAGAATGGATCGATTTAAAACAAGTACTTCATCAAGACGACTCGCACGAGAAAGAAATCTATTAATCTTCTTCCACGATGATTTTCTCTAGAAATATAGGCAATATTTAAGCAGTGACTTCGTCTTAACGATGATAAACAGAAGCCGGTCGTCTGCAAATTAATATGATCAGGTGGGATCGATACTGAAACATCTTACTGCAATGGGCACTTTCAGGCGCCCATGCAGTAGTAGTACTGTGGACAGCATCATCAAGAACACTGCAAGTCAAGCCTTAGATGAGTATTCAAAAGAGGTAAGGGGAGAACTGTATGGGCATTAATCCTATATCAGATATCTAGGTGTGGAATTCATGTGCTTATATGTCATGAGTTTGAAAATTTTCAACACCTAAATTTTGTGAGTTTTTACATAACATCAGAGCTAAGACATACAGGGTCCATTCTAATATTTTCACATTCTCCTTGTTTAGTGCCACGGTCATCTTAGTTGTGAGGAGAAATGTTAAAAGAGAGCCATATATATAGATATTAATCTCATATCAAATATTCAAGTACTGGAACTTTTATATGTCTTGGGTCTTAGAATTTCAACACCTAAGTTGTGTGAGTTTTTACAGGATCTCCTTGCCGAGTTTCATTAAAACTTTAAAAGAACCATTCATCAAGACAGAGAACATGGGGATTTTGAAACAGGTGTGAATGCAAGAGATCCATTTTCTTGGAAAAACCCATATATATCTCGCAGCATATATATATGATAAAGGAATTGCCTACGAACTGAATCAAATGGTTTTTCAAACCTCCCGACTAAACAAAATATAAATAGATCTCTAGCCGAACAACTATAGAAGTAATTACATATATATGAGAACTTCATTAGTGGAACATTTTTATGGACACACGTCAGCTGAATATACCTATGTTCACATTCGTCTCACGTACCGATGAAATATAACCTCACTTATTGAAACATTTAGATTAAAAACCAACTCCAAAATCCAAATTTATCAAGAATTATTCCAAGCTAGGGCCCGTGCATGCTAGCTAGAAGACAGGCTGAAGGACCAGAAGTCCAACCCACTTCACAAGTCACATATGATCATAATCCCAAGAATATATTCCTTGACGCGAACGTTGACTTTGGTCAACCGAAGCAAGCAACCCGGGTGATCTTCCGAGACACGGTTTGGTCTCATGGTCAACATGACCACAAAGACGTGTAAGGCCCGTCAACAAGTCAGACTAGGATTATTCTACAAGGCCCTTGTAGCATGGCTTCCAATAGATATCCGTTTTTTTTTTTTTTTTTTATACTCGTTTTTGACCTCTTCGTATCTATTTTTTTTCATTTTTGATTATTTTTTATTTTGTTCTTTTTATTTTTGATAATATAACTTTATTATATATATATATATAAATATTTTTTAAATCTTATTTTTATATTAAAATTTTAATTAAACTTTTAATTTCTCTATAACTTGTAAATAGAATCTAATTAACTTGTCTCTCTCGTAATATTTATTATGTCTATTATTATCAAAGACATCATTTTATCACTACTCTTAATATTACATACATCTATCATTTAATCGTACTAAATATTTTTGATTACTTTTTATTTTTAATTTATTTTCGATTTTCTTATAATATGTATATATATATTAATGTTATTTTCGATTTCGACTTCGACCCCCTACATGCAGAGACGTCATTAAAAAAAACTCGGAGAAAGACGCATGGAGACCGACCTAATGAGGTAAGTTCCTGCTAGTCTTTCTCCAAGTTCTTTTACTGCAGAAAGAAGACTGCACGCATGGTCAGGCCAAAAGTTTCCTCTCAGATTTTTGCATAGAGATTGAGATAAGCACTATTACTTCTCCCACTTTGGATCTGTTTCTCTCCTTCTCTGATATCCCTCCCTCTCCGCTACACGTACGGTGCAAAGTAACTCTGCACACAGACTCCACTTCTCTGTCTCTCTCTGTCTGTGTGTTGTAGAGAGAGAGAGAGAGATAGAGAGAACATTGAGGCCCATCATGGCGAGGGCATCTCATGGGTTTCTCCCCATCGGAGGCATGGCAGAAGGTCTCTCTGGCACAGCCGTGGCGCTTCTCCCCGTCGCAGCTGCCGTCTTCTTCATGGCCGCGCTGGTCGCCTTCCTCTGCGCCTCTAGCCAGACTAGCCTGCACCGGAAAAGTACCAAAGCGGAGAAGAAGGAAGACTACCCACCACCTGCACTCCTCCGCCTCCTCGTCCTCAGGTGGCGGCGCCACCCATGGAGCCAGAGACGATGAAGGGAGAGTGCAGGAAGCTTGTTTCGAGCCTGAGCAGCATCGGCATCAGGCCCTGCAGGTGGCGAAGACGATGTCGTGGAAGAAGAGACAGGTGGAGGAGGAGGAGGAGGAGGAGAACCTGGTCTGGAAGAAGAGGATTCTGATGGGAGGGAAGTGCCAGCCGCTAAACTTCTCCGGTAAGATCGAGTACGATTGCAGAGGGAAACAGGTGAAGGGTTTCCCCTAGACGACAAGAAGTTCCCAGGTCGATGAGCACTTTGTTCGTGTGCAAGGGTACGTACGTACGTACATTTCTTTTATCTTGTTTTTCTTTAGAAAAGTTCTTTCTATATATGATGATGATCTATTGCAAGGTCGGAGATCACATCCCTCTGACTGTTCTTAACTACTCAAAAAAAAAATGGAATTTCACAAGAGAAACAATTATTTTCTGGCGGAAGTGTCAAATATTATAGAAAAGCGTTGTATATAGAGTCCAATAAAATGTGGGAGATCTGAGTATATATACAAGGATCATAATTTGAATTTTGGAGGAAGGATATGCATGGAAACTAATCCAAGTACGAAGGATACACACATAAGTACTAACATGTAATAGATTTTCGTACAATTCTTTATAAAAGAGGTAAAAAAAAAGCCTTTCATTTCATTTAGAAATTATTTTTCTTGACATATATAAAAATGGTTTAAGACTCAAACATGGGTCGGTGGGTGCTTTGCCAAGGCCTTCCACCACTACGTACACCCATTACATTTCTGCAAGGTTGAGGCTATGTTTTGAAACTTCTCAAGTCATTTGCTTGGGATTTGAAGAGGTCCCTCTGGTGGCCTCTGTACTTAACGCAGTGATCAACAATTAGCATCGATGCAGATCATAAGATAGCCACTTAGATACATAGGCCCATTAATATGTGCTTAAAAGGAGGACACCGGTCTCGGCTTTTGGTACGCATTTGGGCTCGTACCAAGATACAAGCCCATTTCGATGTTTGTGACAAAGAAACACGAACTTATCTTACTTTCTACTCTCTTTCTCCATTGTAGATGTGATCTCCTAATTGCGATAAGTAAACTCTGGTAAACTTACTTTTATTTGAGATAAACCCCTCATACTCTATTTCATTATTATGGTGGATTTACCTATCCTACTAGAATAAGAAATGTTGCATCAGAACACGCAGCACATCAATCTTTTACCTGCATCACAACTTAGGACCTCTGTCTTCAATATCCCTACAGCTCTCTGATCATCTATCTTTTAAATGCTTCCAAGGGCTCTCATTTCCCTATTCTAGTTTTCAACATTCGGGGAAGCACACATGTTCTAATCTCGGCGTTGGGGTAAATTAATTAGTTAATTCTGTTTTTGGTTAACCCCCGTACTCATCCTATTGTTGTGTATTCTCCTCTTATTAATTTTGTCTTCTGCAGTTAAGAGGAACATGTGTGGGTATTATTATTAATTCATCAATATGGAATTAACTTTGAGAAGAATGTGAAATATTTACGTTGTTATGACATATTGATTGGGCACTGCGAACACAAATATGTGAGAAAAATAATCTTTGAAGGGGCGGATTTTGAGTCTTCTGCACAGAACTATTCGATGGCTTTGGGTGGTTGAGATGTGACGAGCACGTTGAAAAGAGATCTCTGTAGAGTTAGACCACATATCAAGGGGGTCCAGAGACACATCATGGGGTCACCCAAGATATATGCAAATGAGTAATATTAGAGATGATCAGTTCATGAAAGATGGGAAGCAAGTTATGATCAAGATATCATTTGGAAATTTAGATCATATAAGTTGTGGAAAAAAATTTTGTGGTTTGGTCAGCAACTAAAGATAGAAAATTGTGTTTTCTAATCTCTTTGGGCACAGACTTTTCCCGAAGTGTTGGTGCTTTTCTACAACAAGGTCAAGTTTTGGGAGACACCTTGAATTGCTTTATGTGGCTGAGATGTAATAGGGCACTTATTTTGTTTTTTGGTGTTCTCTGTTTCATCTCTAGAAGGTTTAGGGGCATTAAGATGTTTGTAAGGACGTTTCGAATTTTCTGTTTGAATATTATGTCTCAACTTACGAGATATATATATATAATATATATATATATATATTATATTATATATATATATATATATATATATAATATATATATATATCATGGGATCACCTTTTAATGGTTAAGTGTGGACACCTCAAATCTGCTAATGAACCATCACATGGCCGGCCCATTCTCTTTTAGATGAGCAAACAAAAATGCAGAAAAAAGGCCCACAAAGGGGGCCCCCAAGGGCCCATTAAGAAAACAACCTCATCTCACCATGAGGGGAGGTGAGGATAGGCAAATGGAACACCTCCCAAAAGAAGGTTCCGAACATGGCAAAAGGGGCCTGCTACGGCAGATGGAGGCAGTGGCTGGCTGGGGCAATTTTTGGGGGTTTTCTTTTTAAAAGAGAAAAAGACCATGGGCATTGCGTGGGAAGAGGAGGAAGGGAGAGACTGGTTGGTGGTTCTCTTCTCCAAGCAACCAGCAGCAGGAAAGAGGGAAGGAGCTCCTGCATTCCTCTCCTCCAATGCAGCAAAGGAGCATCTCCTGTGAGAGTCTGCAAGAGGAAAAAGAAGCAAATAGAAGAAAAAAAAAAGGTGAGAAGAGGAAGAGAGGAAAGAGAGAGGGAGAGAGAGAGAGCGCCCCTCTTCTTCTCCATTGTTTTTTTTCTTTCTTCTTCTTTACTTTTGTCTTGTCCCATCAAGGGAAGAGAGGGGGGGAAGAAGTGGCACGTTGGGTTCTCCCCCTTTTTCTTTTTTCAAGCCTTTGTACCATGTCATTTCTTTAGCAAGAGAACACCATCTTACATGTTTATCCCCACCTCTTTGATGTGATGGATCATTCCCTTGCATTCAATGCATAGTATATTCTCTTCTCATGCAAGTTTCTTTAAGTTTTCTTTTCCTTTGCATGGGTAAAGGGCACCGGGATGGGAAGAGGTCACTTATTGCATGGTGTGCCTCCCCATCCCAACAGGCCATATATGGGGCCTTTAACCCCTCCATATCTCAATAAATGAGGTCTTGGGGGTGTGTAGTCCTATCTCTCATGCAATGCATGTGCACCCCACCCCATTGCTTCTCTTGATAGGCGATTTTCCCACTGTTCTAGCCTTGCAGAAGACTGTTTTATCACTGCCCCAAACAGCCCCTTCAAGAGTCTCCCTTGGGCCGATGCATGCCCATTGTGCTAGCCAAGAGCTTGAGCAAGTAATGCTTATGCCTTCTTGCTTAGCCCCTTCATGTCAAAAGCCCATTAAGCCCATTTCAGGCCCATTATCACTCCATGCCATGGGTAAGATCGGCTTGAACAGTGTCGATTCACTGCCCATGGAAGGGAGGTTCTGCGCGCCGATTCAGCTAATCTGGAACCAGCTCCGCCGATTCGGCCACGCTGGGGAGCAGTGTGCCGATTCGGCTAGCAGTGCATGCTTGTACTCTTTCCTGCAACACTATATCATCCTTGCCAGATATGAACAAACATGGTGAAGGAGAAGAAATCAACCATAATTCCAATGGGGCGAATCAGACCGGATCGTCAAAACCTGAGTCTCTCACAAGATCCAGAGGAAGGTGGGAGAAACTACCTCTGACGAATCGTACCATTATTCTCAGGGGAGAAGCATCTTATAAGATTCCAGAGCATGAGATTCAAGAAATGCAGGCTCCACCTCCACTGAAGGTGTACGAGGATCAAGAAGCTGGGGGCAAAATACCATCTTTTGTTGAGCTCATGTCATTAAGGGAGCATTCTGAGTCATCCCATGCACCTCAAATGACACGAGAAAGAAATGACATTGATCCAAGTAATCCCATCAGTGAGGTTCCAAACACGACCTGCTCAAATATCAAAAGGGAATGAGGCTCTAAGCCTTTGGCTAATATTCCCCGCATACCTGCAAATAATCCTGTCATGGTAGCTCGATCGCAAAAATATCAAATGGAGATTGAAATGCTGAGAAAGCAGATTCAAGAAAAAGAGGCATATATGTCGGCAACAAAGAAATGGGAGGCTTGGTCGAAGAATTGCAAAGTAACATCAGCCCATCCCAAATTCTGCCAATAGTGTCGCAGTCGATGCCAACCCACACTGGGGCATCTCGCTCACACACCCATATCAAATGACTTCGGAATAGTCGGAGATCTATTCAACAAATGTCCAAGAGTTTACCCTAAACCCACAAGTTGAGAGGGTGTCCATGCAACCGGCCCATACCCGCCCAAGCTTGGCGGATCCAGCACTGGTGAATAGCTTGATGAAGCTGACGGGGATGAGTGGTAGCATTAACGCTACACCCTGCGATAGTGCAGCTCCATGCCCTGGGGTTCATGATATACACCATACAAAGGCGATGAGAAATGTGACCCGTGGGCCGACAGTTTGCAGGTCCTTATCAAGTAGGTGCACATATTCAAATCGTCCTGTCAAGCCCATGGCAGAAAGACTAGGCAGACAGGGAGTACTTGAAGCGGGCCCCTATATGGCTGAGGAAGCAATCTCGGCAACTAAATTACATGCCATTTCTCAAGGAGGTGGGGAACCAGCCGAGACTATATCCGACGATGGATGAACGTCTGCAGGAAAGACAAGCAACCACTATCTGAAGAAGAGGCTGTCAATATATGCAAGAACAACCTGCAAAAGGAAATTCTAAATAGAATGGGTGGCATCGACATCAGAACGTTCGATCGATGAATAATGTTGCCACTGATATTGAGGCATTCCTCGCCAAGTACTATTCTGCTGATACTACTGGCCAAAGGAAGAGGCATGTCCAGACTCTAGAAGTTACTGAAGGGGAAGCTAGTTCCTCACTTGACAAATTGACAAGGCGAAGGAAAATTTCGCTACAAGAGAAGTTGCAGAAGCCTTACTCCTTCCCAAAAGATAAGACACGGGTTCTTTTTGAATGGGCGTAACGACATAACAAAATTGTCCCACTCGAGCCTAAAAAGCCAGAAGATATCAAGAAGAAAAATGATCCCCGATTCTGCTTATATCATCAACTGCCGGGGCATGTTACAGAGGACTACTACATCCTTAAAGATCAAATTGAGTCCTTGATAAAAAAAAAGGAGAACTGCAAGTGGGTGAGTACGTGGTGTATCCGCCGCGATCTCATGGGGCTCCAATGCAGTAGAAAATAAAAGCATATGATAGCTTATACTAGCCAATGTGGGGGCATATGCATGCCATAATATACGAGCTAGAAAGTATAAGCAATTCAAGATGCTCAGTGCACAGATGAAGCTCGTGCACCCTAGAGGAACATCAAGATCTTCGGCTCATGACAAGCAAGTGGGCAAGAATCACCTCACTAAAAATGAGTTACTCTAAGGACATGTGTTGATCACATATGTAACGTCCATGGATGTAAATGTTCATTCAAAAAAAGAAATGAGAAAAGAAAGAATGACAAAAAAATAGTTACAAAAATGATGAGTAAAAAAATGAATGACAAAAAATGAGGAAAGGAAGCATCTTGCTGAGATAGTCACACCGACCACCCAGCATGAGACCCGATCATCGAGGCGGTCTCAACTGGCTCTTTTAGAGCCACTTGAGGTATTATCATCGATGACGAGCAGCAAAAATAAATAGGTCAACCATACCGTTAACCGGACTATGGTTCTGAGATAAATAATACCTCAACAAAATTACGTGTTCTCTGTAGGGCGATGATATGAGCCCGCATGATCACATCGCACTGAGCTTTCACCGCTTATGTCCATGTTCACGCATGGGTTTCTTGCCGGATTTTGAGTGCATATACTTTTTCCGGATCTTTAATAAAACTGCCGAAGGATTCATCCTTATGCAAGCATCATTTGCATTTAAAAAAAAACTGATAAATTGTCAATCATATTTTCAAAAGCGTGTTTTAAAACTGGCAAGCTTGTCATTCATGATTTCTAAAAAATCATATTTCAAAAATGTGGCATCTCGCCGATCATATTTCAAAAGAACTCATATTTCAAAAGTGGCGACTCGCCAATCATATTTTCAAAAGTCATGTTTTCAAATCGACAAGCTTGTCATTCATGATTTCTAAAGAACTCATATTTTTAAAAGTGGCGTCTCGCCAACCATATTTTCAAAAGTTATATTTTTAAATCGACAAGCTTGTCATTCATGATTTCAAAAGAACTCATATTTTAAAAGTGGCGTCTCGCCAACCATGTTTTCAAAAGTCATATTTTAAAATTAGCAAGCTTGCCACTCATAATTTCAAAAGAACTCATTTTCAAAAGTGGCGTCTCGCCAACCATATTTTCAAAAGTCATATTTTAAAATTGGCAAGCTTGTCAATCATGTTTCAAAAGGACTCATATTTTAAAAGTGGCGACTCGCAAATCATACTTTCAAAAGTCATGTTTTCAAATCGGCAAGCTTGCCGCTCATGATTTCAAAAAAAAAAAAATCATATTTCAAGAGGCATATTTCAAAACTAGCAATTTGTCAATCATATTTCCAAAGACATATTTCAAAAATGACAATTTGTCAATCATGTTTGAAAAGACATATTTCAAAATTGGTAATTTGTCAATCATATTTCAAAAGACATATTTCAAAACTGGCAATTAGTCAATCATATTTCAAAAAAAGTGACAATTTGCCAGTCAAATTACAAAATCGACGTTTTCGAAATAACGATGCGTCAATCATATTTGAAAATTCATATTTCAAAACTCAAAATCATATTTTTCAAACGGGACCTTAGCGCCCACATGTTTAATAAAAAAAGATCGAGGCATCTATGCTCTCACAAATTTCAAAGCGTGCTTCTTCGCCCCCATGTTTTCAATATGGGCCTCTTGGTCCATATATTTCAAAATCAGGCTTCCACGCCTTCATATTCAAAATAGACCTTCGTGTCATCGTAATTTCAAAATCGGGCTTCCGCGCCCTCATGATTTCATATCGGGCTTTCACGTCCCCACAATTTCAAATCGGGCTTCTCTGCCTCCCCATGATTTCAAACTGGGCCTTTGTACCCACATCTTTTAAAATCGGGCTTCTATACCATCATGATTTCAAATCGGACTTTCACGTCCTCACAATTTCAAATCGGGCTTCCATGCCTTGATAAGTTCAAACTCAATTTCAAATTGGCATTTGCCAACCATTAAAAAGAAAAGGTTTCTGACCATATCTCCAAATAGATTTCCCCTGATTGTTGGCCACTTCAATTCACTGCAGGTCACCAATTCCAACTCCAAAATATGAAACCAGGCCGACGGAGTTTCCCATAGGTCTTGAAGCTAATGACGTCGACACAACCGACGTCCCCAGATGATGAAACCAGGCCGACGGAGTTTCCCGTAGGTCTTGAAGCTGATGGCGTCAACATAATCGATGTCCCCAGACGATGAAACCAGGGCAAAGGAGTGCCGTAGGTCTTGAAGCTGATGGCGTCAACACGACCGACGTTACCAGAAGATGAAACCAGGGCAACGAAGTCATTCGTGGGTCTTGAAGTTGTCGACGTCAACATAAATGGCATCCCCAGATGATGAAACCAGACCAACGAAGTCATTCGTGGGTCTTGAAGACTGTCGACGTCAACATAATCGACGTCCCCAGATAATGAAACCAGACCAACGAAGATGATCGTGGATCTTGAAGCTGATGGCGTCCACATAATCGACGTCCCCAGATGATGAAATCAGGCCGACAGAGTTTCCCGTAGGTCTTGAAGCTGATGATGTCGACATAACCGAAGTCCCCAGATGATGAAACCAGGCTGACAGAGTTCCCTTAGGTCTTGAAGCTGATGGCGTCAACACAACCGGCGTCCCCAGAAGATGAAACCAGACCAACGAAGTCATTCGTGGGTCTTGAAGCTGATGGCGTCCACATAATCAATGTCCCCAGATGATGAAACTAGGCTGACGGAGTTTCCCGTAGGTCTTGAAGCTGATGACGTTGATATAACCGACGTCCCCAGATGATGAAAGCAGGCCGACGGAGTTTCCCGTAGGTCTTGAAGCTGATGACGTCAACACAACCGACGTCCCCAGAAGATGAAACCAGACCAACGAAGTCATTCGTGGGTCTTGAAGCTGATGGCATCAACATAATCGACGTCCCCAGATGATGAAACCTGGCCAACGGAGTTTCCCGTAGGTCTTGAAGCTGATGGCGTCGACACAATCGACGTCCCCAGATGATGAAACCAGACCAACGAAGTTATTCGTGGGTCTTGAAGACTGTCGACGTCAACATAACCACGTCCCCAGATGATGAAATCAGGCCGACGGAGTTTCCCGTACTTCTTGAAGCTGATGGCGTCAACATAATCGACGTCCCCAGACGATGAAACCAGGCCAAATGAGTGTCCCGTAGGTCTTGAAGCTGATGGCGTCAATACGACCGACGTTACCGGAAGATGAAACCAGGCCAACGAAGTCATTCGTGGGTCTTGAAGCTGTCGACGTCAACATAAATGGCGTCCCCAGATGATTAAACCAGACCAACGAAGTCATTCGTGGGTCTTGAAGACTGTCGACGTCAACATAATTGACGTCCCCAGATGATGAAACCAGACCAAGGAAGTCATTCATGGGTCTTGAAGCTGATGGCGTCCACATAATCGACGTCCCCAGATGATGAAACCAGGCCGATGGAGTTTTCCATAAGTCTTGAAGCTGATGACATCGACATACCGACGTCCCCAGATGATGGAACCAGGCCGACGGAGTTTCCCGTAGGTCTTGAAGCTGATGGCGTCAACACAACTGGCGTCCCCAGAAGATGAAACCAGACCAACGAAGCCATTCGTGGGTCTTGAAGCTGATGGCATCCACATAATCGACATCCCCAGATGATGAAACTAGGCTGATAGAGTTTCCCGTAGGTCTTGAAGCTGATGACGTCGGCATAACCGACGTCCCCAGATGATGAAACTGATGAACAGTCCATCCCCATGTACTTTTAAATTAATTACTTGCCTATTTTGGTGATAAACAAAACACTGTCAAAAGTTTCTCTAACCTTGTTTATCTAGCCATAAGCACAGGAATTACCCAAAGAAAGTCAAGCATTTGTGGTAAGTCTTACATACATCTTTTTCAGAAGAAGCCATAATAATTCCTTCATTAATTATAACGACTCTGTAAGTTATCGTAACGACTTCTTAGAAGTTATAACGACTTGCTCATTATAACGACTCTGTAAGTTATCGTAACGACTTCTTCAGAAGTTATAACGACTTGCTCATTATAACGACTCTGTAAGTTATCGTAACGACTTCTTCAGAAGTTATAACGACTTGCTCATTATAACGACTCTGTAAGTTATCGTAACGACTTCTTCAGAAGTTATAACGACTTGCTCATTATAACGACTCTGTAAGTTATCGTAACGACTTCTTCAGAAGTTATAACGACTTGCTCGTCATAACGACTCTGTAAGTTGTCGTAACGATTTCTTTAGAAAGTTACAACGACTTGCCATGTTTCATAACGATTTCTTTTGAGAGCTACAACGACTTGCCATGTTTCATAACGATTTCTTTTATCATCTGTTATAGAACGACTTGGTTGTGGTAACGATTTCATAAGTTATCATAACGACTTCTTATCAGTCTACAGCAACTTGATCATAACGATTCTATCAGATTTTCACAACGACTGCATAAGTCATGTTTCCATTAATTAAATTTTTCCTTGATTTAATCTACGTTGAATAGTCAAAGTCGCATCTCGTCTGATTGACTGCCATGCATTTAATAAAGACTGAACGTATCTCTGCATGGACACAGAACATATCTTCCATTCTCGTGTATTCTCTGCATGCATCTTTTAGAATGATAAAGTATTACTACTATATTGTGTCTATCTGCTTTGACGTTGATTGACATCTGGAGATAGTATAGTTGTCTACCATTAAAGCTCAACCTTGCAGAACCTTAAGGATGTACTATCCTACAACAACGGACACAGAAGGAACTACAAGCAAACTCAGAAGATCTTATCTCTTTGCGTGCTCCAAAGAACAAAAGACTGTTGACAGGAAGCTTCCACAAAACCTTCAGTCTAACGTACACCAAAGCTGTGAGACAACGGTCATCTCCTTGTCCTCATTCAAATCGGAGATACAAATACAAGATGAAGCTCGGAAGACAAACGATCGAGAGAATTCAATTCATATTGAAGAGCGGCTAGAACTCTGCAGCTTTCAAGTCTTCGAATTTTTCTCTAGAGCCAGAAATTCAGTCTTTTCGATCTTGGCTCTTAGCTCCCTGGGCTGTGAGAAGAAAAATTAAGGAAGAGCTAGTTCAGTTCTGAGAGAGTGCACTTTGTGTAGATCTTCGTCTCTCAGTGCTTGTAGCTTCAGATTGAGTTTTGTAAAAGCTTGATCTAGGGGCTAGTCTTTTTCTCTCAAGAATTTTCCTGTGTTATTCCCTTCGTGTGTGAAGGAAGACCTGGTGGTTTCCAGGGTGGTGTGTTTTCCCTTCGTACGTGAAGGAAGACCTGGTGTTACCAGGGTGTTGTGTTCCCTTCAGGGGTGAAGGAAGACCAGCTAAGCTGGGTGGTTGTTTTTGTCCATAGGGGGACTGTACCCCAGTTAGTGAAATCCTGAGGGTTGCTCAGGGACTGGACGTAGGACTCCTAAGGAGAGGAGATCCGAACCAGGATAAATCTGTGTGTTGTGTGATTGTCTTCTTTGTGTGATTGTTGTTTTTACTAACCATTACTAATCCCTTTCAAGAACTCTTTATGTTTGTTTGAGTTCAGGTTTTTATCAGATAAACTTTTAAAGACCCATTCACCCCCCCCTTGGGTTAGCCAACCGGGCAACAAGTGGTATCAGAGCGAGTCTCTTCGACAAAGAACAAGATCCAACGATCTGAAGAGTAAAGATCCATGGCAGCCCAAGGTCACTTCGAAGGTCAGTCTGTCAACAGACCTCCTTTGTTCGACGGTGAAGATTATACGTATTGGAAGACCAGGATGGAATACTTTCTACAAGGCCACGATTATCAAATCTGGTCAATAGTGGAAGAAGGTGATCTGGTCGTCACAAATGAGAAAGCACAATGGACAGATGAAGATAGAAAGAAAATCTCCTTGAACTGTAAAGCTAAGAGCATTCTATGTTGTGCTCTAAGCAAGAAGGAGTTCAACAGAGTTTCAGCATGCAAATCCTCCATGGAAATGTGGGAAAAGTTAAGGATTACATATGAAGGTACAGACAAAGTAAAGGAGACAAGAATCGACATTCTTGTCACTCAGTATGAAAGATTTCAAATGCAAACAGGTGAGTCTATTACCCAAATGTTTAGTAGATTTACTGACATCACTAATGGCCTAGCAAGTCTAGGAAAGTCATATGAGAATGCAGATATGGTAAGGAAGATTCTCAGATCCTTGCCATCTTCATGGACGGCAAAGGTCACAGCTATCGAAGAAGCTAATGATCTTAAGAGAATGTCAGTAGAAAAACTCATCGGGTCTCTCATGGCCCATGAAATAAACATGGAAAGACTAGGAGAATCCTCCAGTAGAAAGAAGCAGTCAAATGCGCTTAAAGCTAATGGGGACTCATCAGAAGAATCCTTAGATAACAGTGAAGATAGCAAAGATAGTGATGATGAAGAAGCCATGCTCTCAAGAAGATTGCAGAGAATCTTGGCAAAGAAGAAGAAGTTCCAGTCTGGTAGGAGGTACTTCAAGAAAAACAAAGATCTCAAGAGACCAGATGGAAAAGATCAGAAGAGGAATGAGCCACTTTGCTATGAATGCAAGAAACCTAGACATATCAAGGCAGACTGTCCAATGCTAAAGAAAAATGATCACAAGAAGAAGGACAGCTCCAAGAAGTTCAGAAGATTCAAAAAGAAAGCCATGACAGCTGCATGGGACAACAGCAGCAACTCAGACAGTGAGTCAAGCTCCAGCAGTGAAGAAGAAGAAGCCAACCTGGCTCTTATGGCAAATACCGAGGATAAGGTAACATCTGATTCCTCTTTCGATTCTTGTAATGACTCAGATTCGGATAATTTGGAAAGTGCATTTAATGAACTCTACGATAAGTATAAAGAAGTGTGTAAACTACTTAAGCTAAGCAAGAAAAATATCACATGTCTCGAAAATACCAACTCAGATTTAAAATTTGAAAATGAAGAACTAGAAAAACAAATAATTGAGCTTAAGAGAAGAAATGAACTATTATGTGAAAACTTAAAAGACAAGAACAGACAAATCATTGACCTAGAAAAACAGGAAAGCTCAGATGATTTAAGAAAAACGGTAAATGAATTAAATGAAGAAAATAATACACTAGCAAGCACCTTAGAAAAGTTTACAAATGGAAAGAATTCCTTATTATTAAAAGGTGCTAGAAGATCTGGTAAGAATAAACGTGGTTTAGGTTACATACCGCCAGAAAATGAAGAAGAAATAATCTATCCAGAAAAATATCCAACTCCTAAGTTCACTCCAGAACAAGATGTGGCATATAAAGCGAATTTTAAATACATAGAAAGAGTGACAATAACATCATGTTGTAATCACTGTAATAAGCTAGGACATTAAAATCCACCTGTCCAACAAGACATAAGAAGTGGATAATAAAAAGTAAAAATAATGATACTGACCCATCAGGACCCAAAGGAACTTGGGTACCTAAATCTTGATGTCTTTATTTCAGGCTAACCTTCGAGCATCCAAATGGTATTTGGATAGTGGGTGCTCAAGGCACATGACAGGAAACCTGAAGCTTTTCTCCCATCTTCAAGATGAAGAAGGAACAGTCACTTATGGAGATAATGGAAAAGGAACTGTAGTAGGCAGTGGATCAGTTAACAGCAAAGGAAAAACAGTCATAGAAGATGTACTGTTAGTCAAAGGTTTAAAGCACAACCTCATAAGTATTAGTTAGCTGTGTGATAGAGGACATCAAATCAAATTTCAAGAGTCAAAATGCAGCATACTAAAGGATGGAGCAGTCATCTTTGAAGCAAATAGAGAGAAGAATCTGTACGTGCTCTACCTTGAAGAACTCAAAGAGCAAAATGTGTGTTTGGCAGCCAGCAAAGACAAATCAACCGATCTGTGGCACAGAAGGTTAGGCCACTGCAGCTTGGATGGCATGAGCAAGCTCAGAAAGAGAAACCTTGTGGAAGGACTACCGAAAATCAATGGTAAATTAGAAAGTGTTTGCAGACCTTGTGCTAAGGGAAAGCACACTAAGAGTTCCTTCAAGTCAAAGACGATGGTGACCACCTCAAAACCCTTAGAGCTCCTACATATGGATCTATTTGGGCCAATGAGAACTACCAGTCTTGGAGGAAAGAATTTCGGATTTGTTATAGTAGATGACTACTCAAGATTCACATGGGTATCTTTCTTAGAACATAAAAATGACACTTTTGATAATTTTGTTAGTTTCAGCAGAAAAATCCAGAAAGATCAGAAGTTCAGCATAGTATCCATTCGATCTGATCATGGTGGTGAGTTCCAAAATGAAAAGTTTGCTAGATTATGTGATGATCAAGGAATTCAGCACAATTTCTCAGCACCAAGGACACCGCAGCAAAATGGTATAGCCGAACGGAAGAACCGAACTCTCTTGGATATGGCAAGAACTATGCTTTGTGAATATGAGTTACCAAGATATTTCTGGGCAGAAGCAGTCAACACAGCCAGCTACATTGTCAACAGAGTCATGATCAGGCCAATCCTGAAGAAGACTGCATATGAGCTGTTTAAAGGGAAGAAACCAAGATCAGCCATTTCAGAACTTTTGGATGTCCTTGCTTTATTCACAACAACGGAAAAAGGGATATTGGTAAGTTGGATGTCAAATCAGATGAAGGCATCTTCATGGGGTACACCTCTAAACCAAAGGCTATAGAGTATTTAATAAACGTACTTTATTGATTGAACAGTCTGTACACATTATTTTTTATGAAACTAATCCCTCCTTGAGAAAGGAAGTAGAGAGTGATATCGATGACGCAGATGAACTGTCCAATAAACTGAAAGACACATCACTTGAAGATAAGGATGATCCGCCTCTGGAAGAAATGCAACAAGAAGAAATTTCTCATGAAACTCTTCCAAAGGAATGGAGATACAAGAAAGATCACCCACCTGAAAACATTATTGGTGATCCATCGGTAGGGGTAAGAACAAGAGGTAACTTGATTCCTTGTGATTACCTCGCTTTTGTTTCTCAATTAGAGCCTAAGACAGTCAATGAAGCCCTAACTGACGAATCCTGGATAATAGCAATGCAAGATGATTAAATCAATTCAAGAGAAACCAAGTATGGTCACTTGTTCCTAGACCATCAGACATCCTGTGATCGGCACTAATGGGTGTTCAGAAACAAATTGGATGAATCTGGTGTAATTCTAAGAACAAGGCTAGACTGGTGGCTCAAGGCTATTGTCAAGAGGAAGGCATAGATTTTGATGAAACCTATGCACCAGTGGCTAGACTTGAGGCCATTAGAATGCTACTAGCTTATGCTTCTGCATTAGATTTAAGTTATTTCAAATGGATGTTAAATCTGCATTCTAAATGGTTTATAAAAGAAGATTTATTTGGAACAACCGCCGTTTTAATGATACAGACTTTCCGAATCATGTTTTTAAGTTGCATAAGGCCTATATGTTTAAAACAAGCACCTAGAGCCTGGTATGAAAGACTTAGTTCTTTTCTCACAAACATGGTTTCAATAGAGGTCAAGTAGATAGCACTCTTTTTATAAAAACAAAAGCCAAAAATATACTGTTGGTTCAAATTTATGTGGATGACATCATCTTTGGATCTACTGATGAATCCTTGTGCAAGTATTTTGAAAAGCTAATGCAGGGGGAATTTGAGATGAGTATGATGGAGAGCTCAACTACTTCCTTGGACTTCAAATCAAACAAGGAAAGGAAGAAATTCACATCTGTCAAGCAAAGTACCCCAGAGAACTGCTGAAGAAATTTGGATTTGAAAACACCAAGCCACTGTCAACACCAATGAGTACATCAACTAGGTTGGACAATGACAAGGATGGTAAGAAGTAGATCAAAAGATCTACAGAGGTATGATAGTTCATTACTTTATCTAACCGCAAGTAGACCTGATATATATTTAGTGTATGCATGTGTGCTAGATATCAAGCCGACCCTAGAGAATCACATTTAATTTCTGTCAAAAGGATTTTCAGATACTTAGCCGGACTCATGATCTAGGACTATGGTATCCAAACTCCTGTGATGTAAAATTAGTAGGGTATTCTGATGCTGATTATGCTGGATGCAAGGTAGATAAAAAAGCACCAGTGGTTGCTGTCAATTTCTTGCAGGGTGTTTAATCTCATGGTCCCAAGGAAACAAATTTCAGTAGCACTATCTACAGCTGAAGCCGTACGTAGCTGCTGGAAGTTGCTGTACACAACTCTTATGGATAAAGCAACAACTTGAGGATTTTGGACTCAAAGTCAAGAAAATTCCTCTGCTATGTGACAACACCAGCGCTATAACCTCACCAAAAATCCATTCAGCACTCCAGGACCAAACATATTGAGGTCAGATACCATTTTATTCGTGATCATGTAGCAAATGGCAATATTGAAATATCGTTTATTGATACAAAAATCAGCTAGCAGATATTTTCACAAAGGCCTTACCTGAAGAGAGATTTACATCTCTTAGAAGGGAGTTAGGCATGTGTATTTTGTGAAAAGATCTTCATTTAAAGCTGGTATAAAAATTCTCAGAATTTAAGAAGGTTCTCTCTCTCTCTCTTTCTGTGTCAAAATCAATTCAAAAGTCTCAGTTTAAGCGTTCCGTCCGATAAGTCATAGTCCTTCAAGGTGGTCAACCTCGCTTGTCGTTTTCTGACGCCTCACCTTTTGGAGCATTTATATTCTTTAAATCGATGCGTTAACGATTCCTCTTCCTCATTCACTTTTTCCCCTCTCTTTCGTCCGACGCATGAGCCGATGCCCTAGCGACTCTTGCCTCTACCCTCTGCAAATTTGAAGCTTCCATCTCCTTCCCGCGAAATCGTTTGAGGGTTTCCTCTCATCACCCTTCTCGTCACCCCTTCAAACCTTCTCCCACCTGAATCCATGGCCGCACCAACTATTGCCGGAAGTGTGGTGGCTACAGCGCCGAATACCTCTCCCCAGCGCAGGAGGAGCGTTTCACCTTTGTGAAGACAAAGCTCTGTGGTCACAAGGAAGTAGATGTTTCAGATCTGCAGAAAAATGGAATGAGCAGCCTCATTGAGAAGATCGACCAGATGAAGTGGAAAGGCTTACCACTTGCTCAGAGGTAAGTAATCCGGACCTGGTAAAGGCGTTCTTTGTATGCTTAAGAACAGAAGAAGATGGGGCCCTCGTTCTTCAGTCAAGGGCACCGTAATCAGACGACCAGGAATTGCTTAGGATGCTATTTGGAGTAAGCATATCGGGCTTCAGTGGAATTCATTCTGTAGATACCCAAGAAAAGGGTTTGGGGATTGTTGGGCCAGGGTTCAAGATGAGGGATGGCAAGCTAGATATCAATCAGTTAAGTGCCTTCACCGCCTCCTTCCTTTATATCGTTTGTCAGATTTTGGTTCCCCGAAGTGCAACCTTCTCCGCTTGCACTAAGGCTGACTCCGATCTGATGTACTGGGCCATTAAAAATGAGGAAATCAATATGGCCGCAGTGATGATGGAGAGAATGAAATTTGCCAGGGAGCAGATTTGGGACACTAAAAGCAAGTTGAATGTGTCCCTTCCCTATGCCCATTTACTCACCAGAATCTTCAGACACTTCGGTGTAGATGTCTCAGGGGCAGTTGTGGAGAAGATGAGCCAAGCTATCAGGTCCATAAACTTAAAGAAGAGCGGTTTTTCAGTAGTCAATGGGGTCTGGTTCAAGGCTTCAGTTGCAGAAGGTGAAGGTCTCATTGGTGAGCCTTCAGTTACTCAAACCCAGTCAGAGGCAGATTCTGTGATGCCCGAATTGCCACTGGAATCAGGTTCTGTTCCAGTCTTTGTAGAAACAGAGCAGGAAGGGCCATCTATGGCCAGAAATCAGTCAGAGGCAGCAACAGCAGTGAGGGCAGAGGAAGACAGGCCAGCTACAGCAGATCCAGTTGTGCCTCCTGTTGAAAGGAAAATTGAGGACATTCTTCCTGAAGACATCCTGCCTGTTATGGAGCAGTCTGTGGCATCAGGCCACATCTTTGAAGACGGTCCAGTAGAAGAAGAGCAGCAAAATCCTAAGGAAAATTCAATGGAAATGGATGCTCCCTGTCAGGGGGAGACTGGTGCAGTTGCAGAAGATGCTCCACTTGAGGGGGAGCAATCCCAAGAGACACCAGATGTTGCACCTCCAGCCACCAGCGATCAGGAGGAAGACCAGAGAGAGTCTGAAAATTTGGATGCCAGAAGGGGAGACAGCTAGTTCATCAAGCTCTGATGAGGACAATAATCCACCTCCTCCAGCTACAAAGGGCAACGAGAAAGATATAGCTCCTGAAGTACCCCTTTTAGCTGATGCACCATTTGAAAGACAGGTCAAGCAAAAGATTATCATCAATTTAAAACCTGTGATTGAGAGGTTGGATGCTCAGGGTGAGCTGCTTTGCTCACTTCAGACTGATGTGAACTCCATCTTTCTAAGCCAAGCTTCAGCCCGCAAGGAATTGGTTCAGATTCGCTCTGCCATGACATGGTTTCATCAAGAAATGGGGACCATGAAGAATATGCTATCTGACATCCTTCAGGCAGTTGGAGCTCAAGCTCCTGCTCCTCCAGCAGCTCAGGAGCCTCACTCAAGTGTACCTGAGCCCTCCGGGCAGTCAGCAGAAGCCCCAGCTGAAGAGTCAGGGCCATCAGGGCCAGCTGAAGATTCAAGGCCATCAGGGCCAGTTGTGATGGAATCAGGGCCACCAGGGCCGGCAGTGTTGGATCCTTTGCCTCCCTTGCCTGAAGAAGTGGTTTCAGATCCTCCACCCCTTGCTCCCACTTCTACCAACACTCCCATTCCTCCTTCTCCACCCTCTAACTCCACAGCTCCACCTGCTCCACCTCCCTTCAAAAAGCCCAGATCCAGGCCCATTTCCTCTCCCACACCTTTTCCTCCTCATCCCATCACATCCTCTCCTGTTTCTTCTACCTCTCATCTTTCCTCTGCTCAAGAATTTGAGGCCCCTCCAGCATCCTCAGCTGGAGCCTCATCCTCTTCTGGTACATCTTCACTTCCAGAAGTAGGATCTCTCAATTCTGATGCATTTCTGAACCCCCCTGCACCTCCCTCCTTTATCACTATTATTCCTACAGATGTCCAAGTCGACTCACCCTTTCTTGATAAAATCAAGGATGAGTTTGAAGAGGTCATTCTTAAATCTGTGCTAAAGGTAGGTGACCACCTTTCCAAGACAGACTCTTCCAGTACTGTCTCCAAGAAACGAAAGCTTTCTTCCTCCACATCTCCTCTTTACCCTCCCTTGTGGTTTTCTCTTACAGTCACCCACAAGCATACCTCTCTGTACAAAGAATACTTTCAAAAGGTTGTCTTTGCCACTCTTCACAATCTTCCTTTTCTTAACCTCTCTGACCATTTAGATGTTATTCTTCCCTATACTCCTCTGTCTAAAGCCGACAAATCCAAAATCTTCTCCTCAGCCCACTCCAAAACTGAGGAGCAATGGGCTAAATCTCATAAAGATCTGTACAGTCGCTTCCTTCAGGCTAAGGCAGCAAGGTTTCCACCCAGGGATCACTCCTTGACCCTTTCTGAGTGGTTCCCGTTTCACCACCAGAACACCTGGGCTCCTGCCATTCAGAAGCTCATCAAGCTGGTCAGGCATTTCCAAACATTCAACAACTACATGTATCTCAACAATTTACCTGAAGTTCAGCTCAGCCAGTTCAAGAGAGCCATCAAGGTCCTAACCCACTCTGAGCAGTCTGAGGAAATCAGAGTAGATTTTGCCACTCTTAATTTACCTGAAGAGATTTTCCTGCCTCAGATTCATTTCCTTATTATGGAATCTTCGGTTGGTTCCATCATTTTTGAGCGTTTTGCAAGGGTTATGGGCAGAATCAAGATTCAGAAAGGCCTTCAGGTTGGTTTTCCTAGATTTCTTTTCCGGGAATACCATAGAGGGTTTGTCAACTCTGCTGTCCTTGCCCCTCTCCTCTCAGAATGTGAAAGGCTGAATGCCTCCGATTGGTCCAAGCTTTACTCTCTGTCTGCTCAGCAGCTAGCACATCTGAATGCTGCTCAAGCCAGGGAAGGAAAAGCTCCTATCTCTCCTGCTTATTATTTGTCTGTCCCTCCTCAATCTTAAATAAATGGATTGTGCTCCTTCTCCTCATTGTCTCTTATTCTTTGTCTCTTTCCTTTTGTTTTTTGCTTAATGACAAAAAGGGGGAGAATGATTACCTACTTGTGTCTGACACATTCCTGAATCATGACTCAAGTACTTTAATTCCTGTTTAATACTCAGTACTACTTAAATATTGATCATAGTTTTGTCATCACCAAAAAGGGGGAGATTGATGAACAGTCCATCCCCATGTACTTTTAAATTAATTACTTGCCTATTTTGGTGATAAACAAAACACTGTCAAAAGTTTCTCTAACCTTGTTTATCTAGCCATAAGCACAGGAATTACCCAAAGAAAGTCAAGCATTTGTGGTAAGTCTTACATACATCTTTTTTCAGAAGAAGCCATAATAATTCCTTCATTAATTATAACGACTCTGTAAGTTATCGTAACGACTTCTTCAGAAGTTATAACGACTTGCTCATTATAACGACTCTGTAAGTTATCGTAACGACTTCTTCAGAAGTTATAACGACTTGCTCATTATAACGACTCTGTAAGTTATCGTAACGACTTCTTCAGAAGTTATAACGACTTGCTCGTCATAACGACTCTGTAAGTTATCGTAACTGTAAGTTGTCGTAACGATTTCTTTAGAAAGTTACAACGACTTGCCATGTTTCATAACGATTTCTTTTGAGAGCTACAACGACTTGCCATGTTTCATAACGATTTCTTTTATCATCTGTTATAGAACGACTTGGTTGTGGTAACGATTTCATAAGTTATCATAACGACTTCTTATCAGTCTACAGCAACTTGATCATAACGATTCTATCAGATTTTCACAACGACTGCATAAGTCATGTTTCCATTAATTAAATGTTTTTCCTTGATTTAATCTACGTTGAATAGTCAAAGTCGCATCTCGTCTGATTGACTGCCATGCATTTAATAAAGACTGAACGTATCTCT
Organism: Colocasia esculenta; assembly: GCA_014218235.1. Taxonomy (NCBI): domain Eukaryota; kingdom Viridiplantae; phylum Streptophyta; class Magnoliopsida; order Alismatales; family Araceae; genus Colocasia; species Colocasia esculenta. The sequence continues at coordinate 92,198,198 of CM024764.1, read as the reverse complement.
GCATGGACACAGAACATATCTTCCATTCTCGTGTATTCTCTGCATGCATCTTTTAGAACGATAAAGTATTACTACTATATTTGTGTCTATCTGCTTTGACGTTGATTGACATCTGGAGATAGTATAGTGTCTACCATTAAAGCTCAACCTTGCAGAACCTTAAGGATGTACTATCCTACAACAACGGACACAGAAGGAACTACAAGCAAACTCAGAAGATCTTATCTCTTTGCGTGCTCCAAAGAACAAAAGACTGTTGACAGGAAGCTTCCACAAAACCTTCAGTCTAACGTACACCAAAGCTGTGAGACAACGGTCATCTCCTTGTCCTCATTCAAATCGGAGATACAAATACAAGATGAAGCTCGGAAGACAAACGATCGAGAGAATTCAATTCATATTGAAGAGCGGCTAGAACTCTGCAACTTTCAAGTCTTCGAATTTTTCTCTAGAGCCAGAAATTCAGTCTTTTCGATCTTGGCTCTTAGCTCCCTGGGCTGTGAGAAGAAAAATTAAGGAAGAGCTAGTTTAGTTCTGAGAGAGTGCACTTTGTGTAGATCTTCGTCTCTCAGTGCTTGTAGCTTCAGATTGAGTTTTGTAAAAGCTTGATCTAGGGGCTAGTCTTTTTCTCTCAAGAATTTTCCTGTGTTATTCCCTTCGTGTGTGAAGGAAGACCTGGTGGTTTCCAGGGTGGTGTTTTTCCCTTCGTACGTGAAGGAAAACCTGGTGTTACCAGGGTGTTGTGTTCCCTTCAGGGGTGAAGGAAGACCAGCTAAGCTAGGTGGTTGTTTTTGTCCATAGGGGGACTGTACCCCAGTTAGTGAAATCCTGAGGGTTGCTCAGGGACTGGACGTAGGACTCCTAAGGAGAGGAGATCCGAACCAGGATAAATCTGTGTGTTGTGTGATTGTCTTCTTTGTGTGATTGTTGTTTTTACTAACCATTACTAATCCCTTTCAAGAACTCTTTATGTTTGTTTGAGTTCAGGTTTTTATCAGATAAACTTCTAAAGACCCATTCACCCCCCCCCTTTGGGTTAGCCAACCGGGCAACAGAAACCAGGTTTTCGGAGTTTCCCGTAGGTCTTGAAACTGATGGCGTCAACACAACCGGCGTCCCCAGAAGATGAAACCAGACCAACGAAGTCATTCGTGGGTCTTGAAGCTGATGGCGTCAACATAATCGACGTCCCCAGATGATGAAACTAGGCCGACGGAGTTTCCCGTAGATCTTGAAGCTGATGGCGTCGACATAATTGACGTCCCCAAATGATGAAACCAGACCAACGAAGTCATTCGTGGATCTTGAAGACTGTCAATGTCAACATAACCGACGTCCCCAGATGATGAAACTAGACCGACGGAGTTTCCCGTAGGTCTTGAAGCTGAAGGCGTCAACATAACCGACGTCTCCAGAATATGAAACCAGACCAACAAAGTTGTTCGCGGGTCTTGAAGCTAATGGCGTCAACACGACTGGCGTCACTTGAATATGAAACCAGACTAACAAAGTTGTTCGCGGGTCATGAAGCTCATGGCATCAACACAACTGGCGTCACTTGAATATGAAACCAGACCAACGAAATTGTTCGCGGGTCTTGAAGCTGATGGCGTCAACAAAATTGATGTCACCTGAATATGAAACCAGGCCAACGAAGTCGTTCGTGGGTCTTGAAGCCGACGTCGCCAATACAACTGATGTCACTTGAAGATAAAACCAGGCCAATGGAGTAGTCCGCAGGTCATGAAGCAGGTGTCAACAACCTTGACACTCGTGTTGACAAAAAAAAATGAATGAAAGGGCTAAAATTAGAGATGTCCGTCGGACCTACTCGGATTGCACCGCCAAGTAGGGGTAAAAAGGACAATAAAAACACGGCCACGATGAAAACCCGAAAGGGCGTCGTGGGCAAAATTAGGAACCCTGCCACGTGAAAACCCGAAAGGGCGCGTGGGCAAAAGCAAGAAGGGGTTGACTCTGGTGAAAACTCGAAAGGGCGCTTAGGTCAATAATGTGGTTAAAAAAATGTGTCAAAAAAAGTTGCAAGAAGATGGAGTTCTATCTCTGCTCCCCCAAGTGAACCTCCCTTTTGTTATGCTTTCCCTAAATCTGGAAAGGCACTTTCTTGTCAAGCTGTCTTTTGTCATTTACGCCTCTCTAGAACCCTAGGTTTAGATATCACTGCCTTTTCAAAACTCTAAATAAAGTCCAGGCTTGACTTCTTGCCTTGGCTGACCAATAGATGTTACCTTTAGAACCCTTGTTGAAGCCAGCACATAGGTTTTCCAGGTCACCATTTTGTAATCAACCTAAATAGCCTCACACCATCTACCAACATCATGGTATGATTGGTGGTCGAGTTATGCTTCACTCATGAATCTCTCGTTATAATATACATATGTATACAAAAAAAAACAAAAAAGAGGAGGCTTAAAATAGAGGTGCCTCGCTGGACTTGTCTAGGTTCCCCCCGCGACAAGGGTAAAAAGAGCTAAAATCTGGTCATGGCGAAAATCCGAAAGGGCGCCATGGGCAAAATTAGGTACCCCGCTACGTGAAAATCCGAAAGGGCGCGTAGGCAAAAGCAAGAAGGGTTCGATTGGGTGAAAACCCGAAAGGGCGCTCAATTCGATAATGTGAAAAAAAAAAAAAAAAAAAAAAGGATCCAAAGATAGCTACCAAAGACAAGCAAGCTGTCAATTCAATGGTCTTCACGACCCCATGGGCCTATTCATCAACTCTTGAGCACATGCTCACTCTCATGGGACACACCAAATTTTGGCTACCACTTAGGGCCTGCCGACTCGGGGAGCTTCATACTGATTCGTCAACTGCACCAAATCAAGCTTACCATTTTGAGCTTCGTCGACTTGTGAGAGCCATGGGCCGATTCTTGGGAGCCTCCAGCCAAATTGCGGCCATCGCCTCAAGCCTATCAACTTGTGGTTCCCTCTGTTGATTCCCCAACCATGTTGAATCACTCAGTGTTGTTGGTTCATGGTGCTAGCAAATTAAAAGGATGTCGATTCATCAAATATACAAGTCTATGAAGCGCATGGGCAACGTGCATTATCAAGCTGTTGATGTAAGATGGACATCATTCTAATGGAGTCAAGTGACCACTAACATGACAAGACACCAAGAGATCATCAGTACAGCAACAAGTTAAAGACTGCCCGTGTTAACGAAACCAGTCAAAAGTCAAGGTACACCCGCGGATGTCGCTCTGTGTGTCCTCTTGCACCACCCACGGGTGGGTGGCATTTGTGGACACTCCAAATCTGCTAATGAACCCCCACATGGCCGGCCCATTCTCTTTTAGATGAGCAAACAAAAATGCAGAAAAAAGGCCCACCAAGGGGGCCCCCAAGGGCCCATTAAGGAGCAACCCTCATCTCACCCATGAGGGGAGGTGAGGATAGGCAAATGGAACACCTCCTAAAAGAAGGTTCCAAACATGGCAAAAGGGGTCTGCTGCGGCAGATGGAGGCAGTGGCTGGCTGGGGCAATTTTTTGGGGTTTTCTTTTTAAAAGAGAGGAAAAGGCTATGGGCATTGCATGGGAAGAGGAGGAAGGGAGAGACTGGTTGGTGGTTCTCTTCTCTAAGCAACCAGCAGCAGGAAAGAGGGAAGGAGCTCCTGCATTCCTCTCCTCCAAGGCAGCAAAGGAGCATCTCCCGTGAGAGCCTCCAAGAGGAAAAAGAAGCAAATAGAAGAAGAAGAAAAAGGTGAGAAGAGGAAGAGAGGAAAGAGAGGGAGAGAGGGAGAGCGCCCCCTCTTCTTCTCCATTGTTTTTTTTTCCTTTCTTCTTCTTTGCTTTTGCCTTGTCCCATCAAGGGAAGAGAGGGGGGAAGAAGTGGCACGTTGGGTTCTCCCCCTTTTGCTTCCTTTTCAAGCCTTTGTACCATGTCATTGCTTTAGCAAGAGAACACCCTCTTACATGTTTATCCCCACCTCTTTTGATGTGATGGATCATTCCATTGCATTCAATGCATAGTATATTCTCTTCTGATGCAAGTTTCTTTAAGTTTTCTTTTCCTTTGCATGGGTAAAGGGCACCGGGATGGGAAGAGGTCACTTATTGCATGGTGTGCCTCCCCATCCCAACAGGCCATATATGGGGCCTTTAATCCCTCCATACTTCAATAAATGAGGTCTTGGGGGTATAGAGTTCTATCTCTCATGCAATGCATGTGCACCCCACCCCATTGCTTCTCTTGATAGGCAATTTTCCCACTGTTCTAGCCTTGCAGAAGACTGTTTTATCACTGCCCCAAACAACCCCTTCAAGAGTCTCCCTTGGGCTGATGCATGCCCATTGTGCTAGCCAAGAGCTTGAGCAAGTAATGCTCATGCCTTCTTGCTTAGCCCCTTCATGTCAAAAGCCCATTAAGCCCATTTTAGGCCCATTATAACTCCATGCCCATGGGTAAGATCGGCTTGAACAGTGCCGATTCACTGCCCATGGAAGGGAGGTTCTGTGCACCAATTCAGCTAATCTGGAACCAGCTCCACCGATTCGGCCAGGCTGGGAAGCAGTGCGCCGATTCGGCTGGCAGTGCATGCCTTTGCTTGGACCATGTGAGCAAGACTATGCTCTATGTGGTTTTAACCAATAGAAAAGGAGATAATAGACCAATGACAGACCCGTACAAACCCCCGGGTCGGACAATGTGATGTCCATGCCCGATGTGTGGGTTCATATGCCTCATTTCCCCCCCCCCCCCCCCCCCCCCCCGAATTTGGCGTGGTCATGATATTGTCCGGATCCCCGTTGGCGTGCCTTGGGGACCGGCGTCATGTGCCATTGGAGCTATGTCGTTCTTCGGCATACACTCCATCTTTTGGTACCACCTCCATGTATGGTGGGTGCATACCGCGCTTTCCCCTCATCGAGCACGATAAGGGGAAATGCTGCCGAATTTTCCCCACGAATATTGAATCAGCGCGAGATTCCTAAAAGAAATTGTCAACCTTCAATTAATTCAACAGTATTTCGCATGTGCGCCGATTCGGTGTTGTCTGCCTATTCAGTCATCCCCCGCCGATTCAGTTTCTGCTTTGAACTCCGCCGAATGGGTCTGTCGCGCCGAATCGAATGGATTCTGCATGCTCCGCCGAATGGATCTGTCGTGCCAAATCAGATGAGCCCGCCGGATCGAATGCTCCCTTGCTGCCAGCTGGCCACCGAATGGCTGAGTAACGCCAAATCATGAACAGAACCCCATTTTAAATGCTCCAAAAGAACTAAAGAATAAATTGAAACATTTTCATGGTAAAAGAAACATAAGATCCAATTGAACCTTTTCAAGCAATAAATGACAAAAGGCCATCTCATGTTTTTTAAAAGAAATAAAAGATCACCTCATGTTTTACAACAAGATAAAAGACTCAAACCGAGATTATTTTCAACAAAAGGCCAAATTGAACTTCTTTTTCTAAATGACAAAAGATCATATCGTGTTTTGAAAAAGGACAAAAGATCAAATTAGACTTTTTCCAAGCAAAAAAAGATCACCTCATTGTTTTGTAAGGGACAAGATATTCAAATTAAGATTGTTTTCAACAAATGATCAAATAGACTATTTTTTTGACTCGTCTCTCTCAAATAGATCCAACGAACCAAATTGAGCTTTTTCATGATAAAAGAGACAAATGAGTAAATAGGCAAAGGGATTCGGTAATTGGCTAAGTGAAAGGTCTAATGGTTTCGAATTGACATTCATTTTGCTTAATAGTC